>JARFIY010000099.1:6897500-7497500 GCA_036346155.1 Sinelater perroti
TTTTAAGTTTGAAACCATCAAAATATACTAACTTCTCTCTTTATTTTTACTACCAAATAAAATTTTTCGCATAGTTTTTCATCTTTCGTTGTCTCCTTTTTCAATTCATATGACATCCATTAACATTTTATAAACATTTTTTCTGGTTTTTAAACATTTGATTGAGTTTAAGAGTCTAATATAAATATCATTATCGCTGACAGTGATTACTATAAGTTAAAGTTAAAACTATAATTTCAATTAAGAAATCAAAATATTGGTTTCTTAATTTTTTTAAATATTACGAAGGTTAGCGCACATTATTTCCAGGACTGTACAATACGCTGCGGTTTAACTAAAGATCGATTTACATTTACATTCTCATAAGGACGCTATCACCATATTTATGGGAAATTGGGTCGCTTTCGCTGTAGTATACGGGCTCAGTTGCAGTTGGTGAAAATACATTGTGCTTTATAATGAATTATTTATTAGGTTAAGTGGAAAGCATTAGATTTACAGCGTCCATTCCAGTATACGCAGCTTTAATTTTTATATCTAATTCTTAATTAAGAATAGTAAGATAACCGTTGTAAATTCAACAGCATTTGGTAGTATAATCTCGGCTCATTTATATTTAATTGGCGCCGTTGTTCAAAAATGTTGCCAGGAGAATGGCAGACATTCCCAGAACCGCTTCGCATGAGCTGCATATATTTGCGTGTGCGAAAGCGCTAAAATTAAAGGTTTACACCCGTGTCCGTACGTGTATAAAAATAGTTGTGCCAAAAATTAATTTAGGAGCTCTAATGATGTCAGATTTATACGTATGGCCAGGCGATAAAGTGCTTTCGGTAATCGCACCGCTATCGTTGAACGATTCTCAGGATTTATAGGGCTTTAAAAGAAACATTAAAGATGTACGCGATATGTTATTAATCAGAAACTGTTGAAAATTCTTTATACTTGATTTACAAAGTACAACATATAATATTATGCTTTATAGCTAATTTGTCGTAAATTGAGATTTTTTTATAAAAATTTTGTACATTGATCATTCGATATACCTAATATTGGGTTAAGAATGTTATAAATTGTTTTTCAAGTTGTTTATGATTAGATAAATGTCCACAGTAAAATTATTTTATAAAGTAAGTTTAATAAACTAGCCGTCATCAAAGTTACATATACATAATTAAAGAAAATTTTACACTTACTGGATGATAGTACCAAACGGTGTGGATATTATTAGCACAGGCATAAAAAAAAATTTAATATCAGTAAAATCGTTATCCTATAGGATCAATTCTTCGGACAGTCTGCAGAGTGAGTTTATTGCACATTTACTGGTATTTGATTTGAAAATTAATTATGAATATTTTAGTAATATATAATATATAATCCATTATATTGAATGTCATCACAAATTGTAAATCATAAAAATTTCTGAGGTTTAATTTCAGTTTTTTAAGAGACGGGTTTCTTAATTACGTGTAGTGTCGTATTCTGGATAGGTACATCCTACAAGTTAAATGTATTATCCATAAAATTTAATTTTTAAAAAATGCTAAATATACCGTTTTTGATAAATTAAAAACAAGGAATTTAATTTTCAATTCAATATTAAAATACAAGATACGCAGAGGATCTATAAGAAGCCCAAGGAGTTACAACTAAGGAAAAATTTAAATTTATAGAAATACTTTTGTAAATATTATGATTTTTTTATACATAACGTGGGTGCCAAAAAGTTGAAAAAATTACATTATATGCTACTATGATAAGGCTTTCTATTATATTAATTGTGGGTTATCTTGGGTATACGCCAAGTCCATATTCATGATCAAAATGTTTGTTCATTAAAATTTTAAAAAAGTTTAATAAAAATTTTGAAAAAATGTATTCGGTAGAATAATCAGCCGATAGTACTACGATATTAGCATTTTTAAACAAATTTTGGGCTCAGAACTTAATAATTATATATATAAAAAAAATTATGAGTGCTGCTGTCACACAGGTCAAAGGTCAAAGGTCAAAGTTCAACTCTAACTGGGTATACGTAAATGCGTTGTCATGGCAACGGCGTACGCCAATTATGTCAAACAGAGCTTTTTAATCGTGTTTTTATTTTTAAAAACTACTATGCGAAGGGGCTCAAGCATGTCGGAGTTGGACAAGATCTCCGGGGGGCCGCTGGCAGACCTCGTAGTCTTTTAAAATTATTTTTATTGAATTTTTGTCATAAGTAATGCTTGTTAGTCTAAAGTCATATATATAAAAAAAAATAAATGACTCAAAAAAGCTTACACTAATCTTAAACTAAAGTACACTGCTTCTCAACATAATCTTTCTTCTGGTCTGCTCTAAACACATGTATTATTTCATATGTACATTATTTAATCTACAGTCGCTCAACTTCATCAACTTCTTTTCATATTTATTTTAATAGTTTAAGTAGGTGGAAATTTAACAGACCTAAATCAAAACCAAAACCTGGGTGAAGCATAACTGATCATTAAAACTTCTGGATTTTTTCTGCGTAATAAATGTTGTATGAGGCTTTCTACATTATTGTAAGTCAATACCGCTCATATTTGTATTTCTTATGTTTTCTGTATATCAGCATTATAGATTCTAGTAAAAAATTTAGTTCCCGCTTTACTTTAGGACAACTAAGACGTGTAAGTGCGACGTATTAACGTTTGTCCTTAGTAATAACCTCTTAATGATAACAACATTCCCTTTTATTTTGTTTTTTTAACAATATTTTATTTAGTTTATTAAGTATTAACAACTTCAGTACATTCGCTAGCCCCAATTCTCTTTTCCTGGTGCCATCTCAACCAATACCGAAGTTGGCAATTAGCATGGCATACTTCCATCGATCTCTAGCAGTATGAATTAGTCGTTCTCTATCTAGCTGCAACCAGTTTCTAATGTTGAACATCCACGATGTTCTTCTTCTTCCCCTTTCCCGTTTTCCTTTAACTTTACCTTCAAGTATGCATTGTAGCAATAGGTATTTGTCATGTCGTATTAAATGTCTGCCATGGTAATTTTCTTGAGAAAGTTAATGTGTTGGTTTCTTCTTGTCTTACACATCGCGATATTATAGCTGGTTTTATAGCCCTCCTTCATCGCTCATAATTGTATTGGTATGAAGCTAATCCGATCCAATGGATCTCCACCCTCATTCCATAATAGAAGAACCGCTACCTTTTCTATCTGTCGGTTTTGGTCCACCCCGGGTATTTTATTTTCCCGATACTCACTATATCTAGTGAGCGTTCCCCTATCCGCTACCTGGGGATGCGCCCGTTAGGGGACCGACAGCTAACCCCCGCGGGTCAGCCCCAATTAGGGGTGAATAAATACAATCACCATGTCCGTATTAAAAAAACTCGGATCACTTATCTTCACCGATCACTGACCTTCAAAATATATCTTTGGGAACCCAAATCTCTAATCGAAAGAAACAGATATTATCTATCTAGCCACCTTAAACCTTCTGCTGTAAATGAAACCAAGGCAACTAAAGAGCCATACAAAATAAAAATTGCACTTATCTTCTTGCTAAGTGAGAATTTGCAAAACTCTTAAATTCAACTGTATTAAAAATTACGCTAATAAGTCAAGACGATTACAGAGCATTAGCTAAACACTATTGTGACCTAAATATTATACGTTATATATCACCGATATAATCTAAAGCAGTGATTCCCAAACTTTCTTAACGGGAACCTACTGTTTAACAAGTATTTTTGGCGGCTTACCTTCCACCCCCGCCTCTGACCGTACTTAAATTTATACATAGTAAAACAGCGACTGCACACCTAAATCACCAGGAACATCTATTACAACGTAGCTCAATTTGTTTTTATGTTGCATACGCCACCACTCACCAAATAGCTGAATATATTTATTTGCCTTTCTAAAACTGTATCATAGATTCTAAAAATAATAGTTTTTCAAACTGATTAGTATTTACCAGTAATGATTTTCCCCTCTCATAGTACACATTTAAATAATTTTTTTTCGCTCCAATAATTGACGTTATCACCTTTCCAGTAAATCGTAATATTTCATATGTTTTCATTATTTGTATTACGATTTTCTTTATAGTGTATAGTAATAAATCCAATTTTTGTCCGTGGTCACACAACGCAAAAATCGATTGGATTCTATTTACTTAATTTTAATCTATTAAGTTAAGAGATTTTTGCTCTAAAGTGAGCAGATGTGTTACACATATTCCAAAAGTAATTTTTATGCAAAATAAATTAAACTTACTTATTTAGAATAACTATGGGCTCTATTACTAGTACACTTTTAACCGTCTATCAGTCAAAACTATATCGTCAATGATTACTGCTACGTCAACTGTTTTTGGAATTCTAGGTAGTTATAATTAACAAAACCTATTGTCTTTTTTTTAAATAAACTCACCTAGGTTACGGGTTAGCCTCCTTTTTTGTTTATTAATAAAATAAAATTACTTACAGTAGTTGATTATGAATTTAGCAGCACTATATTATAAGCGTTTATATTTATTTATAAGCGTACTTACAGGAACTAACTAATAAATTAAGAGAGAACTAATTAACACAATAGTGGAGGGCTAGCCAACAAGAAAGAAGTCTACCAAATACTTTTAAACTTTCTTTTTTTTTATTTATTTATTTATTCACTATTTGCAATCTGTATACACAATAAGCAAATTTGATACATAAGTGGTTAAATGACATGAAAGAGGCGTTAGGATTAACGTCCAGTGACTTAAACCTATAAGTAACTTAGAAGCCAAGGAGATGTGGTTAGATTATTACAGTGGGCAAGTAAGAACTGCGATCTTGATTGCTAAGTAAATCTATAAGGTAGTTGTTGTGGTTTAACTCGGCTTAGTCTTTGAGTGTCCAAACTGTTATCGAGTAAATTCAGCGCAAGAGGATTGCTGTGAGACTCCAATTTACTTAGGTATCGCTCACTGAGTTTGGTAATGGTTTCTTTCACTGTGTCCACTTTTAAGTCGCGCAAAATATCAATGTTTCTTAAGAAGTAGGGTGCGTCACACATTGCACGTAGCATTTTTGTCTGAAATCTTTCGATGATTTGAATATTTGTGTTTGCTGCTGACCCCATAGGCCCATATTGGTTTGAATGCAACCTTATAAACTAAGAGTTTATTTTGAAGTGACAACTTGGATCTTCTACCGAGCATCCAGTAATGTTTGCTGAAATTGATCCCCAATTGTTTTCCTTTTATGCCAGATGTGTGCCCTCCATGTCGAGGTGCATGCCGAGATATTTTACCTCCGCAACCTGCGGTAATGGTGTATTGTTGATATGGATTTGCCGTGTATTTCCTCTGCATTTTGTAAAGGTGACATGTAGCGATTTGGTTTCGTTCAGTCTAATCCTCCATCGCTTGGTCCATGTCACTATTTTGTTTAGATGTGCTTATAGGATTTTAACGGCTATTTCAGGATCTTTCTGTTTCATCAGGATGGCTTTATCATCCGCAAATGTTGCTGTTAGAGATTGTGTGTTGATGGGTACATCAGCTGTATAGAGCAGGTATAATATAGGTCCTAAGATACTGCCTTGTGGGACTCCAGAACGTGCCGGATACAGTTCACTTAGTTGTTGTCCGTATTTAACCTGGAAGAGTCTATCCTCTAGATAAGATTTCAATATAATAAAATGTGGATGAGGCAGTGTATGTCTCAATCTATAAAGGAGGCCATCGTACCACACTTTATCAAAAGCTTTGCTTTCATCCAGGAACACTGCCGTGCAGTATTGCTTCTCTTCGAATGATTGGTTGATGTAGTCAACAATTCGATGAACCTGCTGAATGGTGGAATGCTCATATCTAAAGCCAAACTGATTATTAGGAATAAGATTTAGCTCTTCTATGATAGGTGTTAGTCTATTGGCAAGCAGTTTTTCAAAGAGTTTACTTATAATCGGTAAGAGACTGATTGGTCTGTAAGAATCAGTTAGGTTTGGTGTTTTCCCTGGCTTAAGAATCATAATTACTTGGGAGACTTTCCATTGTGCCAGGAAGTAACCTATTTTCAAAATTGCGTTGTAAATAGTGGTTAACATTACGAAAAATTTGCGGGGGATTTCTTTGATTATTTGCCCCGTATTTGGGTAAAGATTGGTGTTAATGATTTTGCGAACTTCTTTTACCGTGAACAGTTTTGGAATTGGCGACATTTGAAAAGGGCGTCTAGATATTCCCGGATTTCGGAATCTTCTTCAGGCGTTACTGCTGATGGTAGTGGGTGGAAGACTTTTTCTAAATGTTGTGCCAGTAGTTCGGCTTTCTCAGAGCCAGTGCGTGCCCAGCTGTTATCTGCTTTACGCAAGGGGGGGAATTGGATCATTCTGGTGTTTTATCCGTTTAGTCGCTTTCCATAGAGAATAATTTGAATCTTGCTTTGGACTTAGATTTTCAAAGTATTCTTGGAAGCTTTTGTTTTTGAAGTCCTTTATTAGCGTTTTAAGTTGGTCTCCGACTTTGTTATAGCGCATCCTATCGGATGGATATCTGGTCCTTTGCCCTGTTTTCCTTAATTTTCTTTTTTCTACAATCTTTCTTTTCACAGCAAAAGGACAACATTCTTGTGTTTTTTTGGATAGCACGTCAGGTGTGGCTTCCCAGGCCGCCTCTTGAATTACTTGGGTAAGGTAGGCTACTGCTGACTCAATGTCTTCGGTATTTTTAAGCGGAATTTTCATGTTTAGTTTATCATGAATCAGGGATCTAAAGTAGCACGAATCTGTTCTCTTATTAAATAACTGCAGTGCTTTTTCTTTTTAAATTACAGTGGCGCTGACTGTAGCTAAAACTGGGGTACGATCTGATGATAGATCGGAACATGAAGAAATGTCTAAATATCCTGGAACGATGCCTTTAGTTACGAAAAAGTCCAAGAGATCTGGAATTTTATTTACATCGCTTGGCCAATAGGTTGGTTCATAAGTAGAAAGGTGATTAAGATGTAAGTCCTGCGTAACTTGACTAAGTATTTTACCACGTCCTGGAGCAGTGATGCGTGAGCCCCAGAGCACGTTTTTCGCATTGTAGTCCCCACCTGCCATGAATCTGCTACCTAAGGATCGGAAGAACTCAATGGATTCTTCTTTGGTAGTAGGTTTTAAACTTTCATGATAATTTCTAGAAAATCCCACGCCCGATTAAGCTTGTTATCTAAAAACTAACTGAGCTCAGAAAGTCACGTTGCACATGTTATATAATGGTGGCAATTATATATCTTAAATGGTCGCTTCGCCACGATTCAACAGCACATAAATCACCTCCATTGTAAACAAACCATTTTTATGCGTTATCTTTGTTGGTTTTACTTAAAAAAATTGAGCCATAGCACAAATCGCATTTTTATTCATTTTGCCATCGCCAGCGAGTTTATTTCGCGGAGCTCTCTAAAAATAATTGAGTACCTGCCCCCCCGTCAGAGACGATGCGCGACGACTGACATATGAAAGGCTTAACCTCTCTGTTCACAGCTTATGCTCCCACGCGGAGCGTTAGAGCCTTACCATTATTATTTATTTTGCACCCTCACTCTAAAAATATGTATTTAAGCAACTGTCAAAAAAATTGGTGTCAGAATAATCTACAACCATAAAATTTTTACCTATGAAAAAGTCAATTTTATGACCACATGTATAGTTATTGCTGACATACTCTCTGAGTGTCTAAACCAATTACACATGAATTTGCTCAAACAACTCTTAAAATTCTCTTAAATCAATATATAGTACTAACATTAATAGCTATTATTAATTTATTTATTATTATTTTTTTGTATAGAATGAGCTGGTCTATTTATTATTTTTTAAGTCAACAGACACAGGCATTATTGCAATATACTATTTACTTGCTAGACGCGATTAAGTGTCTCACAAATTTTCAATTAATGAGCATCTAAATATGGAAAAGAAATAAGTGATTTTTGATATTTTTATGCGATGTCGTGCGTAGTTTGCTTATAGTAGAGAATCAAAAATTACAAAATTGTTAACTGACACTATTCTATACATAAGAATTTTTAAAGATTTCTGATTATTTAGCAACATTAACTGGGTCATAGTAAATGTTTAGCTTTTAGAGTTTAATTATGTCCGTACAGTTCTACGGCACAGGAGATGTTTTTCGTATAAGTAGAATTTTGTTATACATCTTACATATTAATTAATGATATATACCTTAAATGCATAAATATGCGGATTGGCAACTAATTTTCTAGATTCAAATAAATATAGATTTATCTTCAATTTTAAATTTCTACGTTTCTCCAACGTATTATATTACTATATTAGTTGTATTTTTTCCATTCAGCAGTTCTGTTGACAGAACTATCTAAAGAAAGTAGTTTTCCTCTACTACTTCTAATTCTTTAAATACATAGTGTATCTAGAAAATAATAAGGAATTTCAGAAAATTTGTTTAATGTGTTTATATGTACTTAATATTCCTCAACATAACATCTTTGAGTAACAACACACCTATAGGTATTAAGCTAGTGACTTGTAAATAAAAACTCAACCGACGTACAAATATATATATTGATATAAGCGATCCGTGGCAGATATGGATTGACCAACTTGGGTATGCAGAAGTCCGCGTTACCACAACTAACTGCACTTTAGTATTTTGTGACCCTTGACAAATCATAGTAAATGTAGAGGAGGAAAAATAATTCCTCAAATACTCAAATATTTTGCCAGGAATAACTAAGTACGGTCTTTCGGACTAGCCCTAAACCACTTAACAATATGACAGTTATAGAAAATATTTTTCCCAGTTTTCGCTTGGCTATAAACGGTTATCAGAGGTTCTGTCACGCGTTGTAGCTCTTGTGAAATATTTTTCATATCACTCGATACAGCAGCCTGCACATTTTTAACAGTCTCAAAATAGTGTTCTTTCAAATTGAATTTTATCTTACAAGAAAACGACACATACTTCCTCTTTTCTTTGTCAAAATCTGGAGAACCAATTTAGCACAATCTTTTTGCATCTAAAATTTTGGAAGTTCCACTTCCTCTGCTCTCAAACTAACACTCAAAATTTAGTTAGAGGCAAATATCCCCTTTCCCTCATCCTCGGTGTTCCGTTTTCTTTGACTAAATGCTTTACATCACCTAAATACTTGTGATTTCGATAAAGTGATTAATAAACAAAAAAAGTCTTGTACAATAGCTAAGCAGATATACATACACTATTCTTGTCAAAACGTAGCTCCTCACATTTATGATGTTTTATGATCATGAATAATTTACTTGATTCAAAATATTTTTAAATAATTTACTTACTTTTACCTTTTAACATGTCAAGGAACAAACTTGATTGCATTTTAAAAAATTATGCTAAATTAAAATTGTCTTTAACTCTTTAATTACTGATGGTTTGAAAACTAATATTTTCAAAATTGATTTTTGATTACTAAATGTAATTTTAACTTTTTGACTTACTCTAATTGAAAACATAATCCAACTTACCTTTTTATAAGGATATATGTTCATAAATATATATGTAATTTTAACTTCGACTCATATATTTAAAAAACAAATACACATCTGGTAGATCATTTTTTAACACACTGTTCTTAAATCTCACTTTATAATTCTTATATAAATAAAAAAATAATAGTTTAGACATTGTACATTGAACAAACTGACCTAGTAAGAGGAAATACTAATAGTATATTATATACAGTTTTCGAAAGCAAATGTGGCTTAATGTTGATTAAACATTGTTTTCACATTTCTTCAATTTATTAAAGATAGGGCCAAGAAAATAGTCAAAGTCTATTTAATAATTATATATAATTAGTAAAAATAACAGAATTTGTAACAATAAATGTTTTTGTATTTTAATATTATTATTTTTTGCTCTTTTTTATTCGTTTTATTATTTTGTTTTTGTAGTTTGGTATGCATTTATCATTTGGACGGCGTAATTACGAAGCAGATTGCGAACGCGTGTAACGTGTCTGACTACGTAAAAAGTTTGGAAGAAGTACAAGATCCATAGACTGGTTAAAGTCAAAGTCGGACCCGGACCAGCTCGCATCACGTTGTACGTCGTCTGTCTAAACATATTTCGAATTTCGAGAAGTAAGTCCGCAAAATCTTGACCCTTGAAGACTTCAATACCTCAGTTTGCACTATTTGGCGTCGACTTCAATAGTTGTAAGCCAATATCTTGCTAAAGAATCGCAAGCCATGGCTGAAATGGCTCAAGGCCACAAAGGCTAGACCAATCAGCACTGGAAGGAGGTCATCTAGAGCAATGAATAAAAGTTTATGCTGTTTGGTACGGTGATCTGATATATGTCATGTGGACCAGCGATATAGCCTAAAATATCAGCTTATATCAGCTTATATATATAAAGGATAAACGTGTACATATAAGTGCATTTAAGGGATATATCATCAATTAATATGCAAGATATATTATAAAATTTTATTTATTTGCAAAACGTCTGTGACGTAGAATTAAGCTCTAAAAGCTAAACATTTACTATGACTCAGTGAATGTCGTTAAGTATTTAGAAACTCTAAAAAGAAAATTATTATATATAGAATAGTGTTGGTTAAAATTTTTTAATAATTAATTTGTATTCTCTACTACAGGCAAAGTACGCACGATATCGCATGAAAAATATTAACAATAGCTTTTTTTTCATGTAAGTATGTTCATTAATCCGAAATTTGAGAGACACTTAATTGCCTCTGAGAAGTAAATAGTATATTTCAATAAATAAATTAATAATAGAAATTAAGGTATGTACACGGTTAAATATTTTCTCCTATATATTGATAGAGAATTTTAAGAGTTGTTTGGGTAAATTAATGAGTAATTGGTTTAGACACTCAGAGAGTATGTCAGCAACAACCATACATGTGGTTATGAAATTTACTTTTATGGTTATAGATTATTCTAACGCCAATTCGTTTGACAGTTGTTTAAATACATATTTTTACAGTGACGGTGCAAAATGAATGATACGGCTCTAAAGCTCCGCGTGGAAGCACGGGCTGCGAACAGAGAGGTTAAGGCTCTCATATGTGCGCCACTGTGCTCAGTCATCGCGCACCATCTCTGATGCGGAGCAAGCACCGCGTCTTAGACGCCCTCCATTATTACGAAAATACTCAATTATTTTTAGTGACTGAGTAGGCTACCCGCCAGACATAAGCAAGCTCCGGAAAATAAACCCGCTGGCGATGGCAAAATTAATAAAAATGAAATTTGAGCTATGTTTCAATTCTTCCTTTTTGAAGAAAAACCAGCAAATGTAACGCGTAAAAAAGTTTGTGTGCAATGGGGGTGTTTTATGTGGTTTTTATAATGCTGTTGAAACGTGGCAAAGCAATCATTTACATAATTACGAAGATTTTTTTACTGACTCGTTGCACCATTATAACACATCACTCAATAAGTCCCGGGCTTAAGTAATAAAACAACAATTTCTTGGAAAAATTTTCTTTATTTATCAAAATAGTCTTCTTTGGCGGCAATGCAATTATACAAACTTTTTGATGCCGCCCTTGTAGAACGATTTATCTTTGCTTTCAAAATAGGCTTCAGTTTCGGCGATGACTTTCTCATCCGAACCAAATCTCTTGCCACAGAACATCTTTTTGAGTTCAGCAAAGAGGTGGTAATCACTGGGGGCCAAATCTGGACTATGTGGTGAGTGCGGAAGCAATTCAAAGACCAATTCGTGCATTTTTACCATTGTTTTGAGCGACTTGTGACACGGTGCGTTGTCTTGGTGAAACAAATTTTTTTCTTCGCCAAATGTGGTCTTTTTGCGATTTCGGCCTTCAAACGCCCCAACAACCCAACGTAATAGTCGCTGTTGATTGTCTTTCTATATTCATATAGTAGATGAATATTATACCGCGTGCATCCCAAAATGCAGAGGCCATAACCTTACCAAGTGACTGGTGCGTCTTTGGTCGCTTCGGACGGCTTTCACCGGATGCTCTGCACTCAGCAGACTGTCGATTTGATTCCGGAGTGAAATAATGGATTCATGTTTTATCTATTGTTGCATATTGACGTAAAAACTCCTACTTATTGCGCATAAATATGCCCGAACAGAGCTCTGAATCATCAATTCGTTGTTGTTTTTGTTCCAATGTGAGCAAACGCGGCACTCGTTTCGAAATCACCTTTCTCATACACAAATGTATCATGTATAATAGTGAAAGCATTACATTCTGATATCTTCAGAGTGACAGCTATCTCTCTCAACTTCACTTAGAGGTTGATCATAATAATTTTTAGAGTTTTTTCCGTGTTTTCTAGAATAATTGTTTCATTTGGAAGCCCAGGGCGTTCAGCATCATTTGTGTCTGTACAACCGCGTTTGAAGTTAGCAAACCAACGTTTAACCGTTGTTTTGAATGGACCAGAGTCCAGGTAACACTTGTCATGCCATTGATTTGCTTGAACGCTATTTTTTTTCATTAAAAAGCAATGCTAAATCAATACACGAAATTGTTTTAAATTCATTGTTTTGAAAATAACAAAGTAGCGTTACCTAAAGCACTGTAACTCGATAACAAATTGACCAAATGTCACAAAATTGTGACTGTAATCTTTTGAAGGTTGGCACTATTGAAATATCATACTGATATTTCGTTACAGGTTGTATCTAGTGGTCAGTTCCGGGACTTATTGAATGATGTGTTATGATATGTGCGATGTGACTTTCTGTACTCTGTTTTTAGATAAGAAGATTGATCGGGCGTGAGATCTAGAAATTATCATGAAACTATAAAAGCATTTGGCAGGCTTTTGTCTTGTGAGTTAGCCTTCCATTGCTTTGTTAGTTAGTTCTCTAGTACTTTATTAGTAAGTTAGCTCTCCACTACGTTGTTAATTAGTTATCCATTAATTTGTTAGTTAGTTTCTCAAAGTAGGCTTATAAATCCCTATTATAATATTGTGCTAATAAATAGTAATCAACTATTGTAAGTAATTTTCTTTTCTTAATAAATAAACAAAAATGGAAGCTAACCTGTAGCCTGGGTAAGTTCCTTTTTAAAAAAGGACACTGGGTTTCGTTAATTATAACTACATTACGTCCTAGAGGTCTAAAGCAGTTGTCGTAGCAGAAATCATTGAGTATTTAGTTTTGACTGATTAAAAGACTGTTAAAAGATTGTGAGTATAGAGCCACAATTATTCCAAATAAGTGAGTTTACTTCATTTTGCATAATAAATTACTTGTAAAAGTGTTTTGCAATATGTGTGACACATCTGCTCACTTTAGAGCGAACGCGATTTTCTAACTAATAGATTAAAATTATTTAAATAGAATTCAATCGATTTTTTGCGTTATGTGACCACGGATCCAAATAATGAAAACAGGTGGAATATTACCATTTACTGGAAATGTGATAACGTTAATTATGGGAGCGTAAAAAAGTTCTTTTAACTGTATACTACGAGAGGGGAAAATTATTACTAGTAAATACTATGCAGTGTGAAGAACTATAATTTTTAAAATCTATGTTGCAACTTTAGAAAGGCAAATAAATATATTCAGCTGTTTGATGGGTGATGGCATCTGCAACATTAAAACAAATTGACCTACGTGGTAATAGATGTTCCTGGTGATTTAGCTGTGTGGTTGCTGTTTTATTATGAATAAAGTTGAGTAAAGTCAGAGTCGGGATGGTGTGGAGGAGGTGAAGCCCCAAAAATACTTGTCAAAAAAGGGGTTCGCGTTAAGAGAGTTTGAGAATCACTGATTTAAATGATAGCGACGATATATAACATATTATATCGTTCAAGCGAATCCTTTGAGTGCTTCAAGAATTATGAAACTGTAAAAGCCGTCCATTAAAAATGATAAAAGTTTAGGCGTCTCTCAGTTAACATTACTGACTTGGACATTGTTAAAGTAAGTAAAAATTTTAAATAATATTTAAGAAATATTTTACAATATCTGCAACATGTTCCTCCTTTTTTGCAGTCGCCTTCACACAATGTTAATTATCAGTATAAAAAATCAGTAAAATGAGAGTCCAAGATCTCAATATGTATAAAAATATTTTTGTTTAAGAAATTAAGAAGTGTTATAAAATTATGAGCAGTATTGCAGTTGATTGAGAGTTGTGACGACGATTTCAACTTGCGTGCGAGCTGAATAGATACGGGCGCTATCGCAGACGATCCTGTAGCGTATTTGCATCCCTCAATTCAACGATGTTACTATAGCTTGCAAGTTGCATTTAAGCAAACTAGGGAGCGGGAGTGAGATTCGTGGAGCTATCAAACGGCAACATCAAGAAGAGACGTCTAGGTTTAAATGGTGTTTTGTATGAGGCGTAAGCCCAGGTAAATTTAAAAGCTTTCTGTAGTTCTCCATCATTTATGACACTTGTGTCTATGTTTGGGTACTGGATTCTATGTATGCTAAAAATGTGTTGTCTTTTTTAAATATCGTCATTATTTTTAAAAACTGCATATGTTTTGGACGGCATTTGGTTCTTTTATTGTCGATTGTCCCTTCTGATGTTACTAAAAGGCAATAACTTTACGTTTTATAAGGCTTCGTAGTGACCTTCTGGAGCAAATGGTTGAGACATTCAACTCTTCAAAAGGTTTCCGCCACCTGACACGCTATTATGTTATTGGGCTGCATTTTTTGATATTGAAAAGTACAAGTTTGTTTTTGTAAAGTTATGCGATGTTTTTATTATTACATATAAACATGAGATGAAAAGAAATATTTGATACAGTGAAGAAAATGTGAGAAGTGCTAGCGGACCAGCTAAGTATAAATGGTATACCAATTTCATAATTCTACCAGAATTATACATTAACGAAACCCAGTGACTTTTAAAAATACGCTCAGTTAGGTTACGGTTAACTTTCATTCGATCGACAACATATCTTATTACACTGTTACTTGTATATAGAGCTAGTGCGCGCTTGCTTCGAGCTACAAATTAGGTGTAGACAGGCACTTAACAACACTAGAATAACTAACTAATCAGGATAACTAACACCAAGCAAAGTGTTACATGTACAAGGAGATGTTATATCTAAAAGGCTAACTAAACAGTGAAAGACATGTTGTTCGTAGAGCATAATAATGTTTATTGACTATGTACGACGATTAAGCAAAAGCAACGTCATAATTCTGGGTTCAATAATATCGATACAAAAGTCATTATTTTTGAAAGAAACTAGGTAATTTATTTTATTTTAAGTACATTGCTACAGTTGTATACGACTGTTAACTTTCAATTTTCTACATGATAGTTGTGCTTAGCATCGTTTTAATAAGAACGTAGTTATCAGTGTGGTATAAATTTATTATAGAAATGTCAGCATATGTAATTTTAAAATGCTCAAAACGATGAGTCAGTGGAATGTTAACTTATAAACATTACATGTAATATAAATGTTTTTGGTTTAATTGGCCAAAGCGACCTTTTCACTGAAACCTCATGTTGGTAGCCCCAACTACTACACACCCACAAATTTTTTATCTTAAATTTAAATTGCGACATTCTGATATTGCGTACTGTTTTAGCACTAAAACTCCACAAACATTCGATTTTCATTAAAAACTTGTAAGGTATGTAGTAACAAACTAGCAATTATTGTTGAGCTGAAGAAAGCGATTTGTCATGAAATATTGTGCTATACTTCCAACAATAACTTAGAAAGCTATTTAGAGCTTTACTGACAAACTTTATCTACATTTTCTTTTAGATTTCATTATGAGAAACCCGAAAGACTGTCTTATACGCATGCTGAATTTCTTATTAGGAAACACAAGTTAACTTCATGTAACTAACAACCTACAATAGCTGACAAAATAAGCCAAATGTATGAGCAGAGAGCTGCTATACACGAACCTCTTCACATCAGAAAAATCGCGTGGTTTGGCTATATAAGACCCAAGTTTAGGACGTAGTCAAGAAGAACAAGATTCGACTATTAGAATGAGGTAACTACTAACGGATAAACTTACAATAAGCGAGCTGAAAAAGAAATGGGCATAGCAGAGTTCGATGGCCAATCTAGTAGTGCAGCACAAGTTTTCTTCTTAAGGAACCTACAAATGTTGCCTGAAAAAACATTCTAGACAAAAAATTAAAGACCCAAGCACTGCTGCACAACATCAAGTACAGCTCTTGCTTCCTAAAATTCTTTTCCAACAAAAAGCACTTTATCTACGATAGGGAGGTGAATCGCCAAAATAATCGTTGAATGAGTCCAAATGCTTACTGTCGTATATACAAACTTTCACATCTCAGTAATGGTGCCGGGGCTTATCAACAGGGAAGAGATGTCATGGCTCTTTACTTCTTTGAAGATGGCCTGTAGGTAACTGTTGACAGCTATATTAACGTATTAGAGACAGTTTTCAGTCTTTGAATAGAGAAGGTAGCTAGTGGGCGGAAGTGTGTGTTTCAGCAAGACCCCGCTCCAGCCCACAAGGCAAGGAAGACCCAGCAATAGCTATACAACAATTTGTATTACCACTGTTCTTGCAATTTGTGACCACCTTCTAGCCCCAACTACGATCTACTTAACTATTACGTGTAGATCGTAAACCAGGACAATGCCAATGAAAGGCTTTATAATACCAAGGATAACTCTTGATGGCCGCCATCATAGTCAAGAAAAAAGCAGAAGGGAGCCAATTTAGGTCCCGGCTTGAGAGGATCTTGATGGGGGTTACATTAAATAATATGATTGTCAATACTATCTACTTTAACTTTGCCAAGTTTCATGTAAATATATTTATTTTTTCTCTTATACACTGGTATACAGTGGGTGAATGCGACAATCTCCGCCAGTATGTTGCATTTGTCGCTTTTACTACGAAATCAATCACTATGAAATTTTCCACAGTGATAGAACTCGAAGCGAGTGAGGTAACCTGATAAATTGTTTCGAAATCGGACAACTGGATTTAGAGCAATTAGCAAATCCAGTTCCCATAGACTTAACATGGAAGAGGTTCGGCGACTGTTTTGACAGTTTATGCAATAATACGTTCGCAATTTTAACAACTCGCTCCCGCAACTTCTCAAACAGCGTGCGAGAACATTACTAGCATTTTAATGTTATTTTCGTTGATTATTCATTTTCAAAATTTATGTTGACCAACCTATAGAAGTATCCCCTTAAAAAAGCCTTTGTAGCTGACTAGCATTTTCTTTTTTACTCTTTTAGGAAGTTTAGAGTTCCAATAAACTACTATTTAGTCATTTACACTACTCATTATTGTTATCACTTTATTTATTTGTCCTACATCAACTTAAACCAATAAACTTTGTATTTATACTTCAATCTAGTATTCTTTATAATTAAAAACTGTAATTACAATTGAAAATTCCTAAATGAGGCTACAAAGGCCTTCTTCCATATTAAAAAAATTAATTTTGCCCGAAAATCCTGAAATGCCTCTCGAGCACTCAGTTTTCTGCGATTCCGCAGCTTTCGAGGGCACTGCAGCCAGATGGCTGCATTTCGCGCGGGGAAGTGAGTTTGTAGGTCAGGCCGATTATTATTCAGCATATCGGCCCAGTCCGCGGGATAGCAGCGACGGGATAACGAGAAAAAGTACAAAGTGCGGTGTGTTTCCTCGCAAAGAACATGACAGCCGATCGCTTAGCAGGATTTACCGCGGACGCAGGGGGGATTCTTTTAAAGGCTGGCTCTTACCCAACTTGCCGCACTTTTTCAGCCGAACAATGGCCGTGCTGTTCGTTTTGCCGGCCAGTATCTGATCCTCGTTAGCGAATGTCATTACGCTTTGAATCCCTTATTTCAATTCGCATTAACGAGAGCAGCTGTTCGACGCGCCTGCATCGCACCGACAGCCGAATCGAGTGATGTATGGCTGGCGCGCCTTTTTTCGACTGCGCGGGCTTTTGCGCTCGGTATTTGTCTAAAATAATAAGACAAGGCGAGCCGAGCTGCAAAAATCTTCGTTGAGTTTAGGAGTTACAACTTCTTGTATTGTTAAGCTTTAAGGACTGTTATAATATATATTTTTTTATTAACAGCTGCATATTTCCCATTTACTCACTAAAAAGGCTAGAGTAATAAGAAAATTGGTTGAGAGAATTAGATTTGAAGGAATAAATTATTCAGTAATGGTGCTTCAGTCTTCATCTGATTGGATCAGGTCCGTAGGCCAATTTCGGCTCAGTCTTCTAATTTCTCGCGGCTCTTCTGAAATTTTTGGGTTTGAATGGTATTTTTTGGATAAGTACGTATTTCTTAGTTATATAGGGGGTTTGCAGGTCCACGTGTAGCGTTTGCTTGCTTATATACCAAGGAGGATTGATTATAATTTTTAACATCTTGGACTAAAAGATATGCAAAATTTTGGTATTCGACGGTTTTGCTCGGTTTCACAATTGAAAGCCATACGTCAAAATTGATTTGATTGTAATTTTATAAAATAACACTTTATTTTTCAATGACAGTTGAGGGCGTTTTCAAGCAGTCAGTAAAGTTGCTGCAGTTCTAAATTCATTTGTGTTCTCTTTGTATGGAGTCTTCCACATCAGTTGTTGGTCCATATAGAGGACCCAAATATTACATTTCTGTATTTATGGGTATGGGGTTGTTATTCATATACACTTAAGGGCACCTGTTGTGTTTGTTGGTAAATGTAACTTATGTTAATTTATCTTCATTTATTGTTATCCTTTACTTGTTTATATAGTTTAAATATTGATATTTTTTTTATTATCACCTTGCATATTTCAATCTACTCCTTATAGGAGAAATAAGTAAATGTTATGATTTTAATTACATGACATGAGGGGAATTCGGCCAGTGCCTTAGTCCCATATTTATTTTTACTAGTATTAATTAATTATCTAGGTCCTGTGGCCATTTTCTTTTTAGCCTTCTGGTGACGGTAGGTTGGACGGACAGTTGTTTCACGAGTTGATTAGTATGCTCCGCCAATTTTTTGGTGTACGATTTAACCAGTCTTTTGATCTCATCCGCTACATAAGGAATTCCAAGGTCATTGTGGAGAGTTTCATTTGAGATATACCACGGAGCATCGGTTATGGTTATAAGAATTTTTGATTGGCATCTCTGTAGGATCTTGGTATGTAATGCCTTGGTACAACCCCACAGCTGTATTCCATATGACCAGATGGGCTTTAAAATTATTTTATATAAAAGAATTTTATTTTGTAAGGTGAGTTGAGATCGTCTCCCCATCAGCCAGTTCATCTGTTTTATTTTTAGGTCTATTTGTTTTATTATTTTTTTTTAATATGGTGTTCCAGAGTAATTTCTGGTCTAGATGTAAGCCAAGATATTTTATTTAAGTTTTCTGAGGCATGAGTGTGTTTTTGCATAATACGGGTGGGCACACGATGCGTCTATTGGTAAACGTAACATGAATAGATTTATCGCTGTTCACTGTTGTCCAGTCTTGAAGGTTGTTGAGGTGATTTTGTAGATATGTTATAGCTATTTCCGGATTTTCGCTGCTTGAAAGAATAGCCGTATCGTCGGCAAACGTTGCAATTAATGTGTTATTTGTGAGAGTAGTATTAGAGGTATACAGTAAGTACAGCAGAAGTCCCAACACGCTGCCTTGCGGGACTCCAGAAGTAATCTTGTAATAAGTTGACACAGTGCTATTGATATTGACTTGAAAGTCCTTTCGCTAAGATATGACTTTAATAACAAGTATAATTGACTTGGGAAGTGGAGCTTAATTTTGTATGCGTGGCATACTCGGTCAAATGTCTGCTGAATATCCAAAAATACAGCTGAGAAAATTCGTTTTGTTTCGAGGCTCTCCATTATTTTAATATCGACTCGGTGAGTTTGATGAATTGTCGAGTGTTGGCGGAATCTGAACTGGTAATTTGGTATTATGTGCGCTTGCTTTACGCCACTATGGATTCTCTTGAGGAGTAGCCGTTCGAAAACCTTGGATGTCAGGGGTAAAAGACTGATTGGACGACGGGAAGAGGGTTGTGAAGGAGGTTTCCCAGGTTTCTCGATATCAATAATTTGGGCAAACTTCCACTGGGTTGGGAAATAGCATACTCTGAGGATGTTGTTAAAGATTGTGGTGAGGAGTACTATGGCTTTTCTAGAAAGGTTTTGAAGAACTTCTCCCACTATCAGATCGTATCCTGGGGCTTTGCGGGTATTGGTGGCTAATATTTGTTGTCGTACTTCTCTTGGTGAGAATGGCTTGGTTGGTAATGACAATTGGCATGGAGCCTCTAGGAATGAAATAATTTCTGAATCGTCGGTATTCGGTTGGGATTGTAGTGTCGTGAATATGTTAGCGAAATGTTCAGCGAATGTTTCGGCCTTGTATTCTTCTGATCTGGCCCAAGTCTCGTTGGGTTTTTTGATGGGAAGTATGGTGGCAATTGGCCGTTTGAACTTTTTGGTTGCTTTCCACAACGTGCGATTGTCAAGTGAAAGATTAGTAATACAATTTTGGAAGGTATTGTGCTTTGAAAACCTTGGATGTCAGGGGTAAAAGACTGATTGGACGGCGGGAAGAGGATTGTGAAGGAGGTTTTCCAGGTTTCTCGATTGCAATAATTTGGGCAAAGTTCCACTGGTTTGGGAAATAGCATACTCTGAAGATGTTGTTAAAGATTGTGGTGAGGAGTACTATGGCTTTTCTAAGAAGATTTTGAAGGATTTCTCCCACTATCAGATCGTATCCTGGGGCTTTACGGGTATTGGTGACTAATATTTGTTGGCGTGCGATCGTCAAGTGAAAGATTAGCAATATAATGTTGGAAGGTATTGTGCTTCGATTCTATTAACACGTTGTGTAGTTGATGTGTAAGTCGGTTCAGTAAGGTTTTTTTCGTACCTGGCGAGGAATTTCGTGTATTTGTTGATGGCCCATTGGGTTGGGCGTGGCTTGCCAAGCAGCATCTACTACCATTGTCGTCGGGTATTCGGTTGCTTCGTCAAGGTCTTCAGCGCTTTTAATTCGCAGAGCAAAATTGAGGTTTCTTCTAACAGATTCCTGAAGTGGGCCCTAGTTGGTGAGTTTTGTACCTAGTTTTGGGGTAGACTCTTTGTAGATAATTGTAGTGCTTAGGGTAATTATGACCGGGGATGTGGGATGAGAGATCGAAATTAGCTTCTAAATACTGATATAAGTTTATTGATGCTTCACTTGAGTTTTCGTTTAATGTTGGTATCGCCTTATTCGTGAATGTGGACACTATGGTACTTGAGAGACCTTGAGATGTGAATTTTGTGGTAGTCAGATGTTGCACTATTGCGCTTAATCTGTCAGATAGGAATTATGAAAAACAATAAGGACTAGGAAAGTAAAGTTTAATATGTACCAAACACAATCAAAGCCTTGCGTTGAATCTAGAAATATTCCCAAGCAGTACTTGTGCTTTCTAGACTCTTTGAAGTGGTTGCTATTCTGTGTGTTTGCTGAATCCTTGAGTGACTTTTGCGAAACTTAAATCGGTGATCTGGTATGACGTCAATGTCATTTTTTATCCGGTTGAGAAGTAATTTTTCAAATACCTTGACTTATAGGTCGATAGGATATTGATTGGTTCGACGGTTTTCTTAGTTTGGAGCTCATAATAATTTGCGACAATTTCTATATTAATGGATGGCATAAAAGACCTAACATTCCATTAAATATGGTTGTAAGCACCACCAAGGTTTTCCTGAGTAAACATTTCAGAATTTGACCTATTATAAGGTCGCATTTTAGGGATTTGTGCTTTTTAACGTATTGTATTCTGTTTTCTTTCTCTAGGGAAAAGAGCTTTTACTAAGGATGAGACAAAGGGCGTCTAGAAAATATTTAGTTTTTTTACCATTTGTTCATGGATCTGGTTGTGTGAGTTTAAAAATTTGAAAAAGGTATTTAGGTAATGTCGTCGCTTTTTTTGTTTGAATTTGCACATCTGTCGTCTTTTTTTGATTGGTGGATGACAACATTTGGATTTTTGATTTTTTTATCCTTCCCAATTGTTTAATGTTTTTTAGACAAATTTGTAATATATTTTGTAAATTCTTTAATTCTCTCTTAAAAAATAGTTCTGGGAGTGAAATGCGAGTCCATCATATTCGGTTTTACCTGTTTTTTTGAAGCTATCTATCTCTTTAATTAGTTCCCAAATATATCGAAGAACAGTATTGATTGTGAGTCAGATGGAATTGTCCGAATGGCTGTTTTTTGTAGAAGTTGTGTGAACTATAGAGCAGCTCTATCCAGATCTGCGTGTTGTTTTAGTGAATCATTTAGGTTTGTATTTATTTCCAGATATTGCCAGTTTAAGGTTCAATTTATTTTGTTAGTGCACATCTGATCATCCACGAGTTACAGCAAAGTTTACAAGATCCGAAACTTATTAGATAGATAGCTACAATTAATTAATCGTAAGACTTAAAGTAGATAATCACCTATTAAGATTATATTTCCTGCAGTAACAAGAAATTCTCTGTATTCCTCTGCTGCAATTAAATAACTAAAGGGTGAGTATAATGATATTACTATAGGGTAGGGTTTTAGTAGCTAAAGTAAAATTTTGTGATGAGGAAGGGCACTTCTAATTATACGGCGTGGGCAGTATCGTCAGGGTCATTGGGAGAGTAAATTGTGTAGTTTGGGATATTGAATCCATTTCTCTCAGTAAATGTGTTTCGGAAACGAAAATATCTATTGTATTGATTTAAGAAATTTAATTAGCTCCAGTTTATTGTTGGTCAGTCCGTTAAAATAATAAATATACGGTTATTTGTTGTCATTATTTTAGTGGATTATTTTGTACTGTTGTTAGCATATTAAGAATAATGCTATTTTAACTGATTGAACATCGCCTAGAAACTGTGTTACTATATCAGTTGTGTTAGTTTGTTGGACATTGCTGTTCATTTCTGTTCACAATATTATTATTCCATAGGGTACTTATTTGAGTATTACTAACTTGAATAATGGCACGGACGGGCATTTCAATTCTGTGAATATTTGGGTTTTGAACATGGCATTTTGGAGATGTTTATGTACAAAGCAGCTCTTATAATTTGACGTCGCACAAGGTACATCTAGATGGTCTCTGGTTTTCTTGCAAGTAACTGAATTGTGCCTCCACCACATTTGAGGTTTCATGCAGTAAGTTTTGGTGGGGCCATAGTATTGACAGCGTGTGCACTGTACAAAATAATTTTCCTGTTATTTTTTAGTTATTTAAATATTGAAGTTTATATATTTCCGTGTTGTTGAGTTTTGATTCAATATCTACGAAGAATAGTGGGAGCAATTTCTTGCTTAGTATGTGACGAATATTGTGGATATTTCGAAGCATACGACCTTTTTTTTAGTTCTTCTTTAATTTTCTCTATTGAAGTCTCTACATGGAGATGTCGTATCAAGACTCTATAAGCCCGACCTTTATTTAGCTGATAAATATGGTACGTTATTTTTTTCCCTTTAATTGCCGTGCGAGTAAACGGTATGCACTAGGTTTGTTTGCATTTATATTTAGCGATGTTTGTTGAATTATCTAGTTAATATTCTATATCATATTAATTTATTTTTATAATTGGTTTGAAATATTCTTTGAATTCACAGAGATATTTTAAGATAACATCTTTTGAGATGAGTACGTGCTTCGTATTAAATGATGCTATTATGTAAGCGTTGATTATTTTGGCTTTTAAGAAAAAATTTTCTCTTGTCCTAGTTGAGCTTAGGAGGTACAATTTGTTGCTTGTATGTTGGTAATTTTTGTTTGCAAGCTTTAAGATAATTGAGAGCATCCTGTATAAGGTGGGATGGAGAAGGCGTTCGATAAAAACATATGAATTGCATCTACAACTTTTTGATATAGACGCATTATCTAATAAAAAGGTTTGAAAACTTTTATGTCCAAAATTCTAGACTAGACCGTACAATTGTACATATTACGTGCATTGGGTTCAAAAATTGTTTGGTCCTATAAGCTACAGGCAATACATAATTGGCTGAAAAAATTAACAACGACAAAATTAACCCTGTAAAGGGGCGATGGAAACGTCGACTATCACAAGAATATGAAAATGGACTAAACGAAAAACTGGCAGCGTTAATCTAGAGAATAGAAGGGTTGAAGCTAGTCCAAAAATGTGACTAACCGTCAAGACATATTTACGAAATTGGGCTTAAGATAGTTGTTATTTAAATAAACTGCGCATACGCTTCACGAAGTTCAAATTAAATTCCGTAGAAAGTAGACGTTACAGTAATCTACCAAGGTACTAGTTATCCACGACTGTTGTCTACTAATAAAAGTTGAATATATAATAAAATAGATTTGTACATCTAATGAGACACCACCCTCACTGGTACGCAAATAGTTGTGTATAAGGAAGAAGTTGCTAATCATGCTTGTGGAGATCGACGATATAATGAAGGCTACCAACATCTACCATTTCTTGTTTTAGTGTAACGTTCCCAAATCAGTTCGATCGCGATGTCTCTAGGGTAGAAGTGATACAAGTCGATGCACATAACATAAAGGTATATATACAATTTCGATAGTTTAATTTTATAAAACGTCAACTAAGTGGCAAGTAACACTGAACCTTTGAGATTTTCTTTGAGTTGTACCCGACTTCTTTAAAAATCTGCTCACGTTTTCTAAGTGTTGGCAACGTATTATCCGCGTAGAGTAGAGCTACTTATAAATTTAAAAAAATTCTACTTGACTGTATTGATTTGATCTTTTTATTATTTTTTTTATATTTACTAGCTATAGTTGACGCATTTTTAAATAAAATATAAGTTCTTCATACTACATTCCAAATTATTAGCTGTTTGTTATAATCAGTACTTCATTCCTTGGATTTGTTATCAAACAAAGCGATTGCATTGTATATGCAGGAAATTCGGAGATTTGTATGAAAAGTTTGGTCAGACATACATTAGAGTACATCTGCTATCATTTGAAACGTTTTTTATTAAAATATTTGGAATATTTTGTTGTTGGTCGGCTTGCTGTAGTCCCAATGCCCAATTTTCTAAGTTTAACTCACTCAGTTTGAGAATGAATTTGTATATTGTAGGGTACGTCAATTCAGGCGTAGGAAAGTAAACGCTTATTGAAACTGCAGTAATGATTGTATAATCAAGTAGAGTATATTATTTTAAACATTTATGATTTGAAAAATGATATCACTCAAATATTCTGGTATTACAGACGTCGAAATTTGCGATGAAATTTTTACATAGTCATTTTACCGGCATTTATCTCGGCAATTGTGTTGTTCTTGAGGTCTTGGATGGTGGCTGATTTATTGATGTAGTCTTTACTTTCCAGATATCTCCTCAAAAAATCTAAATGCGTCAAATCGCACGAATAAGTAGGCCAATTGACATTTCTATTTCTTAAAATTGAATTTTCACCGAAATTCGACTGAAATAATCCGCTATACGCACGTGCTATGTGGCAGGTTGCGTTGAAAATAAACATCATTTATGTCAGTTTGATTATATTTCGGGAGGAAATAGTCATTAATCATACCGAGTTATAGCTTATAATTCACAGTAATCGTATTTCTAGCATATTTTCGAAAAATGGTCTAACGAATAGACCACAGAGCACACCAAACAGTCACTTTTTGAGGATGCATTGGTTATTCTTGATATTCTCTTAGATTCTCGTTAGTCCAACTGCGGCAGTTTTGCTTGTTCACTGTCCCATTGAATGTAAAATGCGCCTCGTTCCTAAAGATGATCTTAGATGAAAATTCGGATCAATTGCATAATATGGGGGAGCCGATCAGAGAACACACACCGGTTAACATGGTCAATTAGCTTGAGTTAGTTAGATCTTGTAAGCGTGTAAATTCAAATTTTTATGCATAATACGGCGTAAACTGCTCTCTAAAATGTTCAATTCTTGCGATAAATTATTGAGAGTTTTGAGTTCTCTTTACTCTCCTTCGTCGCAGTGATATTTGCCGGTGTGCGAACATTTTTGGGTCATCAACTCTTTGGTATATCACCAACAAAACTAGTAGCCTTGAATTTTCGCACCAAACGATCGATAATGGTCTTATTTGGACGGTTATGACGACCGAAATAATCGCGAAAAGCTCGACAGTTTTTTACCATTTTTTAGTGTTCTTTAATCACTTTAACGGAGTTTTCAATCAAATATGACTACATAGCAAAAAATGAAACTAATAAATGACGCTAGCGTGGCACAAAAAGAATATGGCGTCTGCATCAAATTGACGTTTACTTTCCACGTCCCGATTGTCGTACCGTTTATTAATTTAATATTTAGAGATAATTTCTACTTTATATCAAGTAACTAGGACGTTTATTTTTTGGGTGTTTTTTGTAATGTAATGTGGTCTTTTTAAGTAAGCCTTTCATCTAGGTAAAGCCCAAAATATATCACTGCCGGTTTTTCTGGAATTAGTTTAAGTTGACAGTGAGACAACTACATCCTTTGTTGTAAAAGAAATTTGTGTCGATTTCTCATTATTTACTTCATAGTTCTGAAACACATCTATATAACTTTTCAACTTTTCTGAGGCTCTGTCAGGGTCAGTATCTGCTGAGAGGATTGTTGTGTCCTAAGCAAATGTAGCCACTTTTGTAGTAAGTTTATCATATGTAAAGATTAGATGAAAAATTACTTGAGGATAGATAATCTAGATTGTTTAATTTGAAAGTATTATTCACTAAAATATAATTTTAGGATTAGTTGCATTTTAATCTTAAATAATAACTTTTATGTTTGTCTAAAGTCTACTATATATCAAGAAAGACTGCAGCACCGACTCTCTCTTTAAGATCCCCTTTGCTTTTAATTACGATTTGGTAACATTATTTTACCGTAAAGTACATTTTCTAAAAGCCAAAGTGATGTGGGATTAGGTAACTTATAGATAGTAGTTCCTTTATTTTAGCAAGAAGCCTAGTAAGCTTATCGGCCGATAAGATACTGATTCCGTGGGTGGCACTTTCTAGGCTTTGCAATCAAGATAATTTGTATAAATTTGCATGACGTATCATGCTAGTACAAATTTTTGTTAGTAAATACATGGTTCATTAGAAAGATTTTTTAATATTTTTCCAATCACTAAATAATAGCCATGACTTTTGAAAAAGTTTGTTCTATTGATTTTTGCATTTAATGGGTAATAATAATTCACAAAGAGTATCTAGCAACTTTTTTTTTATATTTATTATTGTTAGCTGAAATTGGTGTATATACGTTTTCTACATGCCTTTTACTTCTTCTGTTCATGCCCGGTTAGTATCCCGTTTCCTTATTAGTGAAATTAATACCATCGGTCTTTTTTGGTGATCTTCTATAATGGTGATAGATTGGTTATAGAATATTTTTTGAGTATGTTGTAATACTGAGCGGATTTGATAAATTGTCTTGTTAAGTTGTGTTTTATAATTGTGATTCTTCGTTCATTGACATTTTCTATGTACTCGCCTTTTTGTTTTTGCTAGTTTTCTTATATAATTTAAAATTTTTTGTAGAATTTTATTTTTACTAGGTGTAGCTTTCTAATATATAACTTGGATTATGTCCATTAGATGCTTTATTACTTCTTAAATTTCGTATGATTCTTTTATCCTTATGCCTTAAGCTGATGTTTTGTTAATTAAGTCTTAAAAAAGTTCCCATAGGGTTGTTTTGTACATAGCTTGAGTAACGACTTTCTCCATATTATGTTTATGCTATTATTATTGCAGTATCATAAGAGCTTAAATTCAGATTATATTTTATCCTATATATCACATATTCCTTTGGTATATTTCTTGTGTGTGGTTTGTTAGCCCCTTGGCATAGCAGGCAGAAATTTCTAGTTTTGAATTTATTATTGAGCTAATTTCCCTACAACTATAGTTAGTGTTGTTAAAATAATGCTGTTTTGATTTAAAAGTTGCGTAAATAAATCTTTAAATTCACTGAAAAAGTATATCAGTTCATCTGTTGTATGTTTTTCTTTTTATTTTGATGAATTTGGTTATTTCTTATGCTTGTTCTAGTATTTGTTTTTATTATTTGGGCATATGTAAGAGTTGGTTTTGAAAAAGAGTTTTATATAAATAGTTAGTTTTTGGTTAGAAATGTGATAATCTGAGATTTTTAAGAAATCTTACTAGACAGAGTAGACCTTTTAGTTTACAGTGTGATCTCCATTATACAGCATGCATACTGGTTTATTTGTATCATGTGATTTTCTGCATTTTACACAGTTAAACGGTTTGGTGCAATAGGTTTTAAAACGACCGCATTCCTAACATTTAGTACACAGTATGATATATATACTCTTAACTTTTTTAGAATTTTCGTGAATTGTAGATACTCTAATTTATAATTTTTTATTATTTTTTGTGGTCTAAAATCTGCAAACAATAAGAGTAGTAGAAGTGCTTAGTCTGTGCCGAACATTTATGGCGTTTCTAATCTTGTACCCTCTTTTAGCTAGTGCTTCAAATATTTTTTCAGTTGATATTGATTTGTGAAGGTTCGCACGACTACGCTGCAGGCTCCCATTTGTTTTAGATGGTACGTGTAATGTACGCTCTTCTTTTCATATGGGTGGTTCACTTGTTTTCTATAGGTCTTTGTAGTAAAAGGATTGGTTTTATAGTGTAATTGAGCATTAAACTTTCCTTAAATGTGCGTGGCGACTTAAATTTGCTTTATTTTTGAAACTGCACTTTGGCAGTTGATTTAGAAGACGCTTTTGAATAATGAGCGAGTTCCTGCGTCTTTGCGAAAATCGAGAGTAAGAGTACAAAAGCATTAAATCGAAGAAGTTAGGCTTGTGTAGGCACAAAAACCAAAAGTTTATACTAAAATCTACTACCTGAATATCAATCTTAGTGTAAAAACAGTTTGCAGTTTGTCAAAGGAGGCTCGTTATTTTGCGTATTGAAAGTAAAGCGGGCAAAGATAACCTTATAAGTAGCATCTTAAATGTAGTATTAAATTTTTATAATAACTCATTTACAAAATCTACTTGTAAACATTCGTATAAAATATAATTTTATTATCTTCATATATAATAATAATAATAATGTATATTTCAATAATTGCTGTTATCCAAATTAAATAAAAAATAAATTAAGGTTTGATATTTTTAAATTATATATTATCATATTTTTATATAGTCAAAAACTAACAGCAGGTACTCCATTTTGCACTTTAAACATAAAAAAACATGAACATAATAATTTATTTTTTTGGCTCACTTAATGTCAAGTTTAACAATTATATAATTAATTTTTAATACAATTGTACAAAAGCGGTGAGATAAAATTCAATTTATTTTGTACACTATTACAGAATAGCGGTACATAAGCTTTATTCTTTCTATTAAAATCACTCAACATTAGTAAGCTTTAGTCCTCATGGAAATTGTTACGTAGTTTTGTCACATAAAAATTTAAGTCTAGGCTATCATAAAGTTTAGGAAGTCTCATAATTATGTATACCAAATTTTAAGCTTTTGTAATTATATAGGAGTTCAGGAGAGAAGAAGAGAATATTGTAGTACTTCAATTTATTGAGAAAGATCACTACGAATGTGCTAAAAATAGATTTAAAACCCTGATAAAGAAAATGTGTACCAGAAGAAAGTACAGCAAGTCTCTGCATTGGCTCACAAAGCCTTAGTTTTGCAACAATTTGATCTATCATTGATTTCCTAACTTATGATTTTAATTATAATCCCTTTGATTACCAAGTGTGGAGTGTTATTCAAATAAAGTTTAATAAATAAAAATATCTAAGATACACTAAAAACCTCTATCGTTGAAATAATGACCTATATGGATGAAAAACAGTTTAAGTTATAAGCTTGTAACCATTTAGTTGTAGAGTAGCATACTGTTTGTTAGACCTTTTTTAGTTTTCGTTTTATGAATGGCATTGTGGGCTGCCAACTTACAAAGTTCAATCATTTACGCACCGAAATGCTTGGTCATTGAGTTTATCTTTTTGAGAGTATTTTCAGGCTCTTGCGAGTTCAAAGCTTTTTCAGCTGTAGATTTAATGCTGTATAATTTAGCCTTAAAGCCTCTGAAATCAATGGTGATGGTTGTGATTGCTGCACATCACGTATTTATTTTTGGTATTTTCCTGATTTTCTGTCATTAAAGAATATTTTATGAATTCCTTTCTATTATACTTAGTTTTTTAACAAATCTCGGCCATCTTTTTCACTCATTGTTCAGCCTTTATAACAAATAAAATATGAATTTAATTACGATTTAATTTAAAACTAAGTTTTATTCACAAGGGGTGCGCTGCTGCACAATAATCATAAATTACATTACTATTAACCCAATGACCAACAATCACTATAACAACGCTAACCTATTTGCATCATTGTTGTTCTTCGTACAACTTCTCCTATTTGAATGCTCATATGCTCCGTAATATATTCAAACACGAGGTTATGGAACGAATCAGGATAGTGATTAGTCGTTTTGGAGAGCTCCTAAATCATTTCTTGGTGATATGATTTTTATTACAATATAAATGTTTAAAAAAATTATGCGCCGATAAATAATGAATGTACGATTTCAAATTTTTTTCTTTTTTAAATTATTTTGCTTGAGCTTTTTTTATGTACTTGACTCAAAATGTTGTGCCCCTTAAATCGGGACGCTCTAGACTGCAGCTTATTCAGCCTATGGGTTAATTAATTGTATTCAAGTGTAATCGCTAAGCGAGTTGTCAGAGTTTTAGTTAGAAATAATTCAGTGTCTATCTTATTGAATTAAATCAGTTTCTTTTACTACTTCATTATTTGAGAAACTTAAAATATTACCGACTTCAGAAAAATTTAAATTTTGTAAATTAAACGAAAAGCAACTAGCTTGTGACTAATATAATGTTGGATCGAACACGTCAAAAACTTGATCAAATTTATCCATTTTTGTTGTCACTGCAGAAACCTTCTTTAATAATAATAGAGCTTTAAAATGCAAACAGTAAAATTTAAATGCTGCGTCAGCACGTAAGTAATATTAAATCGTTAATTCAAAAGCAGGACATGTGAGTTTGAAGTACAACGCAACTAAGTTCAACACCAGTGGCGGCCAAGGTAGTAGAAAAACAGGTTTATGAAGCAATAAACTTAGTAAGGGGTAATAAGGCAACTAAGCCATGTAAGCGCATTCATTAATAAGTGTAGTAATAAAATTATGTTATTAATTTATAACGCTATTAAACGTCGGGGGAAATAGTGTTTATGTAATGCAATTTGCAAATTGTTTTGTAATTATAGGGATATAAGCAAGTACATCTTTTTGCGCAATTAAAATATAAAATTATTCAAATTAGAACTGGAAATTCAATTTCAGTGCGATAACCTTAATAACAGACAAAAATAAATAATTTTAAATTAAAAAAGGCACATTTTCGCATCTATAAAGCTCAGAGTCTACGCAGAATTGCTAGAAAACTTTAACGATTGCAACTGTTAAACTTTATTATTGGAAATACGAAAACTGCGAATTAATTAAATAATAAACTGAAACAAATTTATATATCCAATTGTTTAGTTTATATAAATAATCAAATAGAAAAGCAAACAAACTGAAATATTTTTGTTTAAATTTACTTTATATTATTCGGCATAAAACTACCATAGTTTTGAAAAGAATGTATGGTATCATACAAACTAAAATAAAAATAATTTATGTATGAATATTTAGCCCTATTAAATATATATGTAAATTATAAAAATAATAATAAAGTGTGGTTTGCAAAAATTAATGAAATATTTTATAGCCACCAGTCAAATCGGCTTAAATATATTATATCTAAGAGACGGCAATACGGGTATTAAACTAAGGCGTACAGAAAACTAAATGAAGAAAGCTGGTAAGTTGCCCTTTGCATATTGAAATTCCAAAAAAGGCATACATCTTCCTGAAGCGGTACGACAAATCCTCTTTTTACATCTTCTTTTGTAATTTCTCAGTACCAGATATACAGTACGCGTATATCTAGGAGCTAATAAGAGACGGTGCTATAAAATTAAAATCTACTGGTTAAAATACAAAAATCTTGAAGGAGCAGTTTAACTATAGGACCATTATGGTGGATATGTTTAACGAATTAGACAAATTGGGAGAAAAATGGCCTCAACGTAGATTGCAGGGCTCTAAAAAGGTTATAAAAGGTAGTACAACGTGTATTTTACACTCAAGTATGTATATATAATCAAGTTGAAAAACAATGATCAGTTAAGTCAAAGTTTTTAAAAGAAAGAGAAACCTAATTATAGACAACTGTGGAAAAAATTATAAAACAAAAATCATATAATAGAAGTGCCTATTTTTATAATAATGATGAAACAAATAGCGGGGGAGAACTAAAAATATAAAATAAAAATAAATAATAATATAAAATAAATGCTTGGTTAAAGATACTATCGTACGTTCCTTCAATAAAAATGCCGCAAGCGCGTTGTCACGTAAAACAATCGTAAAGATTATTATTCTTCAATGTTACCCTGTGCGTACTGTGGGGCACTTTCGCCAAGTTGGCCAGAGTAAATACTAACATATTTTAAATACTCCTACTCACTTCAGTGCGACTACTAATTAACTAAATCAATTACAAAAATTTTAGGAGCATGTACTACAAAACAGTATCGTCAGTTGAAGGCGTGTCGGAAGTATATAGGAGGTACAGCAGCGGTCCCAGTACGCTACCTTGCAGTAATCCAGATGTAATTTCGTGGTATTCGCAAGTTGTGTTATTTACTTTAACTTGGAAAGTCCTCTGGGTTAGATATGATTTTAGTATGAGGTACAGTTGATTTGAAAAATAGAGTTTTATTTTGCATAACAAACCCGTGTGCCATACTTTGTCGAAAGCCTGTTTTATGTCTAGGCATACAGTTATGCAGACGCGCTTGGTTTTTAGAGTCTCCATAATGCTGTTAACTATTCGGTGCCCTTGGTGGATAGTAGAATGATGCTGCTGGAAGCCAAATTGGTAGTTTGGGAGAATTTCATGTAGGTCGACAGTTTCATGGATTCTTGAGAGGAGCAGTTTTTCGAATATTTTTGAGATGAGTGGTAAAAGGCTGATGGGTCTGTAGGAGGAGGGTTGCGTAGGCGGTTTGCCAGGTTTAATAAGGGTAATGATTATAGCATGTTTCCACTGAGTGGGGAAGTGGCAGAGTCGTAGAACGCTGTTGTAGATAGTTGTAAGTAACACTAGGGATTTTCTGGGGACGTTTTGCAATACATCTCCTACGATTAGGTCGTAACCAGGTGCTTTACGTGGATTTGCTAATTTAATTTGCTGTCTTACTTTGGCTGGTGAGAATGGTCTCAGAGGTAAGGACATTTGGCAGGGCGCGTCAAGGAATGCGGAAATGTCGGTGTCATCGTCGTTTCCTACCTGTTGTGGCGATGAGAATACAGTAGCAAGATGGTCTGCGAATTAATCAGCTTTTTCCTTGTCTGATCTGGCCCATGTACCATCGGACTTTTTGATTGGAGGTATCGGTGCTATTGGCCTTTTAAATTTTTTTGTTGCCCTCCATATCGTATGATCAATAGGTGAAAGATTCGTGATGTAATACAATGTTCGCCGATGATACAGCTATCCTCTCAATAGACGAAAACCCAATAACTGCAGCAGCCCATCTACAAACACACTTAGACATCTTGCAAAACTGGTTCAACAAATGGAGAATTACAGTCAATAGCGACAAATCCTCGCAAATCACTTTCACAAATAGACGTATTGTAAGCCCACTAAACAACATCAACAGTACTCCGATACCTCAGAAAACGGACATCAAATATCTTGGACTACACCCAGACCATAAGCTCACCTGGAGCACTCACATCAAAGCCAAACGAAAACAAATAGACCTTAAAATTAAACAAATGCACTGGCTCTTGATAGACACTCTCATTGTCAAACAAACTACTGTTATATAAAAGCATCATAAAACCCATCTGGACATATGGTATACAGTTGTGGGGATGCGCTAAAGCCTCCCACACAAAGATCCTGCAACGAGCCAATCAAAAATCCTTCGCAAAATAGCCAACGCCCCATGGCACATCTCTAACGAAACCCTTCACACAGACCTAGGAATTCCATACGTAGCCGCAGAGATACAGAAGCTTGCTCGAACATACACGAACCACATAACAGGACATAAAAACCAGCTACTAGAACAGCTCTCTAACCAGCCAACCATCACCAGAGGATTAAAACGAAATTGCCTACAAGACCTTCCAGTGTAACTACCTAGAATAACTTAGTGTTTAGCCTAAGGGGAGTAAGGCGCTGGCCGGATCCCCCCAATGACATGTTATAAAATTATAAATTATAAATAATTTATTTATTACTCGTGTGAAAGTAGATTGTAAATAAACAACACATAATAAAAAAAATGTACTACAAAACGTTTCGAAATTAAAGAATATATGTATTCAAAAACTTGCTTCAAATTAATTTAATTTTTGTTGGGAATTTTATCTTATTGGATGGCTTCGTAAAAATGTTGGGTAAATGTTCCTCACCCGCGACGTTTTCATATCGATGTCTTCAGCTACGAAGTTATAATAGTTAATATCAATGCGTTTTGTGCACTGGTGGTATACAGGGCTGGTAATAAATTTTTCGATCTTATCTCGTGTTGTTTTCATCAATCATCAAGCAACAGTCTTAGCATTCAAATGACTTTCTAAGTGATGATTGTCTGAATACGCTTAACCACTAACCCCTCGTGAACCATGAAAACCATTCCGTTGATTGAGTGTTGGTTTTTACCAATAGATTAATCGACCAGTCACTTCTACTGTAGGCGTCATCACTGTTAAAATTTTCTTTTAAATATTAAAAGACACAATTGGCGGCCTTCCATTATGCAAGCGATAACCGCTCTAAAAATTGCAGTCATGGGCTAACCAAGTAAGCGAAATTAATTTATATGCAAACGGCCAAATAAAACAAAATCTGGCGGTAAGTCCTCTTCTTTGGCCATTCTCGTTAACATTCTCTCGCAGCACATTTGATCGGTTATACTAAATTTTTCTAAGATATTTTACGTGCAGGAAATTTAGTGAATTTGTAATTGACTTTGACTACATTCGTCATTAGTTTTGAGACCAAGATAACAGGTGGCCAAATAGTGACACCATATCATTTTCTACTGGTTAACTTAATTCTAATATACGGCTAAATGAAAGATAATTATCTACATAAAAGGCAAGATACAGTTCTCTATCTTAGCTGGCATACATGTACAGATAAATGCTTGATGGCTTCATTCCGAGTTTGTTTACTACGATACCAATCTCTTTATAAAACACGAGCAGCACTCGCTTAAAATTATCATGGAAAAAGTCTATCTTTACATCTAGCTGATATAGTTTCCAGTCAATAACCAACAACATGGGCACAGAATAAAAGTGCACAACTGGCAAAAACATTTCCTCATAGTAAATATCCGAATTTTGTAAGAACCTTCTGACCAGGCTGCTATTAGAATTTTCTTTGATGACGTACATGCACTTGATTGCCCTTTTAACCAACTCATATATGGCACAAAATCCACAGTTTTAATTTACTCTCTTCCATTTTTTCGCTGATATTTTCTGGTGCGTTGTCTGAACTTTATACTTGTATGCTTTGGCCATAGCCAAAATATTCGTTGTCGTGTCAATTACTTTGGCCTCTGTCTACATTGGTAGCGAAAACATCGTACCACTGTTGTTGTCAGTGGATATTGTTGACCACAACTTAACGACTGGTGAAATATTTTGTCGGGACAACACCTTTATCCGTCTCTTTCATAACGTCATGCGGTATTTGGTTAAGTTATTCCTGTTAAACAATTAAATTAACTGCGCAACTGGTGACTATGAGCGTTTGTGGCTGTTCCGCGCATAAAAATGTAGTTCAAAATACCGCTTTTATTTTGTAGTCTTTACCAATTAACAAATTATTTTTTATTATTAACATACATCAATATTTCAAATTTGTGGTCAGCAACCAAAATGTTTTTGCCAATTTGTGAACAGCGCTACTTATTATTATGCCCATAGAAATGACTTGGCCATTTACATACGAATTGATATACACGCGGATTCGCTCCTATACTTCTATTTCAACCTTATTGCCAACTCTTTAAAATTATTTAACCATTCTTGCCGAAAAGTAAAGTGATAGGACGAACCATTTACTCTTGTCTGGCATCTAAATTTGGGTAAAAAACGCCAGGGGTTGACCTGTAGCTTTGTAATTGGCCTGGTTTATGACAGAAATGGAATTTGCCACCAAACTTTTCATATTATCCATCACTTTGGCCACCGGTTTGTTGCCATTTACATTAATCATTGTATGTTAGTAAGAGTATTCTCGTTGATGACTCACTCTTTTATTTTGTTTAACATCTTTTCTCTTAGAAAAATCAACACCAGTATGCCAATCGTCTTTTTCAAATCGTTCATGTTGTCGAAAGTTTCTTGTAAATGATCGATGGTAACGTTTAGAGCACATTATGGGTGACTCGATTTTTGATGGGTTGTTTGCCCAAAATCGGTCAACTGTTTCTCGAGTTTTTCCATTACCACCACATACACTTTAAAGGTCGTGCCTAGTTGACATTGGTAGCCGGTAAATTTCTTGTTAAGAAGAAAAATCTGTTTTTTTTTTATTAATTTCTACATCTCGACCCCTGATTTCATGTTTATCACTTGCCGCATAGTGGCCGTTTCAAGCTCGTACTGCACTGTTGTTCTTCCTGTCCCAGATCTGCTGCTTAGTCTTAACGGTTTTGTTACCTGCGTTATCACCTGAGCGTTTTTTATTGCCTTTCAACTACTTCTACCAAATCATGATGCTAACACAAGATCTGCATTTGGAATTACCAAACCGGAAAATCCGCGCTATTAAACTTAGAAGTCGCGATCTTGTAAATTTTTGTTATGTTTAAACGCTTGTTCAACATTGTTTACTAATCAACACAAAATCCCAAACAAATTGCTAAATGCACAAAAAACTTTATTAAGCACTAACACCAACTTAATACGACGGACTTGAATGGAGTAATAAAATAAAGAATTGCAATAGGTATTTTTACATGGAAAATAACTATAAATGTATTGGTTGTCCATGTTATTTTAAGTTCACTGTAAGATAGTGTTGCTAAGTTGGCAAAATGCCAAATGCTAACATATTTTCAACAAAAGGGAAACTAATTTTTAGATAAGGTAAAGGTGTACAGACAACCACGTAACAGGAAATAGTAGCAATGGTAGAAAGAAAAATAGTTGGTATTTGTAGAAAATATAAAAATTCAGTTACTTAGGCCAAACGCTCATATTATGCCGGTTTGGACATGAACCATAAACAAAGTACCAGAGAGAAAATCTTATCTATGAAGATTATACACAAAAGGCTATGTGATTAATAAATAAGAAAATAAATCTTACATTCACTATGAATATAACATACTAATGATGACATGGTTTTAATTTATTAAATCTAAAAATTGGAAAAATATAGTACTCATTTTGTATTATATAAAATTTCAACTTGTTCGCAATATTATTCAAAAATTTTCTTAAGTTCTTTAGATAGTTTTAAAAACCAAATAAAAACACAATAACTTTTTATAAAAATTGCAAAAAAATGATTTCCAAAGATATATGAAATTTTTTTGGAAAATTAAGCAAATAAATTGCAAATATCAAGTTTTAATCTACTCAAATGTAAATTTTAGTACCGAAGATAATTGTTTTGATCTGTATTGGAGTTCAATGTTGTTTTTTAATTTAACTATCGTCGCACCATTTATAAATGTAATATAAGGAAAAATATAACAAAACAGTTGCTCTACTGTATACTTAGTTATTGTAAATGTAGGTGATAATATATTAGTTAATTGGTTGTCTGTGCACTCTTTAACCTTTGCAAGGCGAATTTTTATGAGAATATATGTGATTAGGTATGATAAGCAATAGAGAAATTGTTGCAAACCGAGACATCACAAGATCTAGATACAGTTTTTGTTTTAAGAACATCTAGCGCACATTCGCTTCTCTTATTCAACAATAAGCATAATCACTGACATTCAACCTTGTTTATTGCCTGTTAGAAGGTTGTCCTGAAATTAAACATCTCTTTACACTCGGTTTTTTAAATTTTGTGCTAGAGGCACCAAGATATTCAAAAATATTAACTTTTTAACTCAACTTCATTATAAATAATTTAAAAATCAACAGCAGATATCATCAACAATTTGTAAAAAGCTTTTTGCATCACTTGATAGACATTAGATTAAATTCGTATAGTCCATCCAAATGGTCTATCAAATCGATACCTTCCAAATACTTGTTATAAATAAAAATGACCTCGAAGCATTTAACAGCAACTTTATTGCCATTTCCTCTCTGCATTCTCTCAACCATGATGCCTTCTTAACTGTAGCAGTTTGTTAATTGTTAAGATTTCTTGCTGTCTAATAAAAGCTGTCACTTGCACTCAAAAATTCAACTCGATATTTTCCTTTAGCTTTCCAAAGCTTGTATCTGGGTTTGGTGAATGCTTTTTACGCACTACATCTCTAGCTAGTATCAATTGCAGAGTTTAGTGTGGGGCTCGCTGAAAGGGTGTCTTATCCACTAAACCCTATTTTTCTTATTACCCATTACTGCCCTGGAACTGCCATTAGGTATTACTTTAGGGCAGTAATTAACTTATTGACTTTTATATAGCGTCAAATTTCATCTATAGCCTTATGCCTTCTTCATTTTATATCATTATCTCAAAAATATTCTCTTATTTAGGTTTACTCTCAAATATATTTATATTATTCCTTAGGTTGTGCTATTCCGGACATTTAAAGAATGTGTGTTTTCCATGATCTCTTGTATCATTTCAATATGTTCAAATTTCTTCCTCTATTTTCTCAAGTTTTGATAGGACCTAAAACTTGCATGTCCACTAACCATTTAGATAGTATAGCAATTTACTTCTCCATAGTTTCGAAATGTCCATTATTTTATGTTTTTTATTAGTGTTTTGGTGCATATCCCCTTATCGTTTGACTTAGTCCATCTGCTCTGTCATTTTTCTAAAATTTAATTTTTAATTTCTAGTTTTTTTTCTTTACTTATTTTGGTTTTTTCTCCGTTATTAAATCTATAGGGAGAATACCTGAAATTACTCGAACTTTATCATTAGATATTGTTTTACATGCACTTGTTGTGCAGATCGCCAGTTTTCTTTGTTTATTTTTATCTTCTTTAAATTTTAATGTTTGTTTTTAGATGACTACACTATGAAAAATTATGGAGTAGGGCACCGAGCTATAAATTCTTCTTTTGTATTGCCTCGAGCCCTTTATTTTTAAAGGAAAACCCTCCCGGTCAAATGCCCCTGTTTTCTCAGACTACTAATACAAGTTTATACCGCTGTGTATGGCAATATTTCCGTCAACGTTACTGATATAAAAAATTTATTGAAACAAACTACACCTAGTTTCCATATAGTAAACTTGTGTGCTACTCTTTGTCTTATAGGTTCATTTATATTCCCTTCTTCCTTCTAAGTGTATATTGTATACTTAACCAGTCAGAGCCGTTTATTACCCACAATTGATTTGTCCTAAATATGGCCTTGTTCTCGTCTATGGACTGATAAACCAAATTAGTTCTACCTTTCTGGTGAAACATCTGAAAGCTTAAAGGCATAATAAAATTAGGCATTATTATTACTAGCAGCTAAATTCGTAAAGTACAGATCTGCAGAATTGAACATCATATTATCGCGTCCGAGGCAGTTAAAGGCAAAAGGTTGAGGGACTAGAGTGTTTAACATATTATCAATATTATCGTTATCTTCAGACTCGAAGTCGCTACTGTTGTATTCAATACTATCATAGCATATAGATTTAGTTTCTGAACCCGAGTTGCTCCAATTTGATATTTATCATTACTGTTTTAAAGTCATCAGTACTGATTTTGAATAAACCGAGATTTTCAAAAAAATTTTTAAGTTAAGGCTTGGTGACGTTTTTCTACTCATTCTAAAAAAAAGTAATATTCTCAGGCTTGATAGTATAAAATATAATTAAATATTTGGCTTTATATGTTCTAACTATTAGATGCACTATTACATAGGTACTTACTACGTTACACAAAATAGGTAAGATAAACTTTTCTCAATAAATACTTAAAAGCATTAACAAATAACTGATATGCGACGTGCAGCTTTGTAAAATTAGGTTATCTAACTTTACTTCTAAATAATTTACTGCTGATTATTTTAGAATAGATATACATCCCAGTAGTATTAATAAAATTTGTTAATTTTGAAAAAATTAAAGAACAAAACTCTCTTCTTTCTTTACATCATCGTTTGCGGTGCTTTGTCGCGTCCTTTTCGTTTCGTTCTTTGGATTTTTTTTCTGTTAGTTGTAGCTATATACATACAAGATATTTTTATTGTGACTGGCGACGTGTTTTACTGTTAAGGCAGCTTTGTTTCTAATGTTTATTAAGGGATGATATACGTTTTTCTACTTCAAAAAAAACTTTTTTTTTGTTCTATACATATTTTGGAAAGTATATCATTTGCAAATATTTTAAGCCTAACACAAACTCGGTATTTGAATTATTGAAGAAGTTACAGCTGTTCGAAGTGATTCAAGAATCGCTTAAACTGCACGGAGAACAATATTTGCCTTGCATGATACTCCACTTATATAAAAAATATGTAGGTCGCGTGCAAATGAGAGTAGAATTCGTCTTCGTACACCAAAAATACACAAAAAGTGTTGGAGTAAAAGATAGTAACAGGCAAATTTAATGATGAATTGCAGACACACTGCAGTATATCCATCAAGAGACATGAATTTAGAAGAAGGAACGAGGAAAGCAGTCTGGGTGACATTTTTCCACAATGTTGTAATGACCAAAAAAAGCAGTATTAAAACTCTTTTTCTGGAGGAGGCCTTTCCTGGCAAGGAGCACATGCTACCAATACCTTAAAAAAATATTTATATAAGACTGTTTCTTCCTCAAAACTTCTAAGGAGCTTTTTAATCTGCATACAAAGACTTGGGCAAAGGCAAATTTATCGTCAAAATATGTTGACGACTACATGTAAAACTCGAATAAAACCTGAACGCTTTCGTCTGAGAAATGTTGCAAAAGAGACTTGCAGCAGCATTGTCACTGTTCAAACAGCCACGTACATTGTAGCAGTACAATTAAACAAAAGTCACATAAATCTCATAACAATGCTATAAACACCGAATGTCTCTGTTAGCAATGTAGCCAATACATAAACCAGAAACCCGACAACCATCAAATTTGCACGGTTGATCTTAGAACTCAGGAAGCAACATGACATGGCCGAATTCTCTGTAGAAATGTCGATTGCTGTCACAAGAGGTTTATACTGCAGAGAAAGCTTAACTTTATGCTGGAGGTATCACTGATTAAGGGTGCCTTAACAAACTTTTTATTTTATCTAACTAAGTCTTAAGATACTTTTAACGGATTTTTCTCGAAACATCGCTTTTCCAGACGGTGGACATGATAATTGCCTCGCAATTGGTCCGATCAACTTCAAATTTTAAATACATATTTCCGACAAGATTCTTTGTCACCTTGCGGAAGCTTTTAGTGATAAGTTTATTAATAATAAAAATGGTAATCTTTTCAGAAAAATTAAAAAACATTTCTGAGAGTCATTTTTTCGGTGTTTTTTTTTCGAAAAAAAAAATTTAAAAACTTTATACTATAAATGAGACATATTAAAATTGACGTTCAATATAACATTTATTTGCAAAACTTTCTACTACTATTATCACAGAAATAAGCAACATATTTATTTTAAAAATATGGTTTTATCTTAGTGTAATAAATGCTATTAAATATGAGAATTTTTTTAATTTATTAGTTTGTAAGATAGTTATTTGAAAGAACTAACAAATACTCAGAAATTAAAAATAATTAATCAAACAACCAATGGAAACAAACTCAAGCGATTGAAATATTTTGGCTGAAAATAAAATGTTTATTAAATGCGTTAGACATAGAAACACTTAGAAACAGTTAAATGACTAATGGTAAACACACAAATTTAAAATAGTCAAAAGAAATTACTAATTAGAATCTGTCATAAAATTATCATGAACAGCAATATATACAAATAGACAAACAGAAAGACTGTAACTGAATGGAACAGGTAAGTAGGAAGCAAAAGTGCTTTTTTCATTCTCCTACTCTTTTTTGACGCAATATCATGATTAATACAATGGAAGAAAAATGGCGAGTTAATTATCGTTCGTATTAATTACAATCTGTCAAGCAGCACAAGCACATTAAAGCCATTTTGCATGGTATGCCAACTAACTGTGGGTAAAATATGAATTCCATTTTTAGCAGCACATTCACCTCTATTAATCAATACCTGGAAGCCGCTTGAAGCACACTAACAATCCTGAATTTTACGTCCTGAAATCCGGTTTCTAACTGGCAACTGTGCAGCCTTCGAGGACGACAAACGCGAGTTAAAAGTTAAAATTTAAATGCCAATAAATAGCAGGTACCGCTAGGCGCTTGCTGGCTGCGAACACTGTTAACCCACATTTAATTCAGTTTTATGGCACTCTAAATAAGATGCTGAAATTAATGTCGGGGCACGCTTGCACTTGACGTGCAGCAGTTGAACGTAGGCTTTTACTGTTACGTTTAAGGTTGGGTATTATCAAGAATAGTGATTAGAACTAATGATCAGATATTTTACAAAGAAATGTGTAACATCTGCAGTTTGTGGCATACATCGTAGAGGAATAAATATCAAAACCATGTATTTTTGCAACAAAATCAATTATGCATTCCCCTTAGAAGTTAGTTATTTTTTTGACAGTAATTCATGTTCTTAAAAGCCACATTTTGAGACTTTGAGCCAACTCTTGTTATCTAGAAAGTTCACCTAAAAATGAGCGAGCAAAAAGTTTTTTTATTATAATAGTTTAATCAGCTCAACATTAATTTTGCTATACATCATCGGTTGTGAGTCTTAATTCTTAACTTATACTAACATTGTAAATTTGCTTACTCCGCACAAACCACGGCGCATTCACTGAAATACGAGCAATTTTGTTTTGCAGAACTTGTAATTTTCTGTGGTGGGTATTAGATGCATTTCTCCATACAGGGCACGCATATGTTAAAATAGGTCTTAGTATTATTTTATATATTAGCATAGTGCACTCTACAAGCAAATGTGATTAATGATTTATCAACGGGTTTAGGATACCCAGCCTGGCATAGCACTCACTTAGTTTTTTGTTCACATGGAAGGCCCATCCTAGTCTAGTGTCTAGGTAGACGCCCAAATATTTAATTGCTGAATCCTTGTTGTTATTTTGGTTTAATTTTATGATTGGTAAGTTCTTTATTTGATTTAAGGTAAAGATTTTTGTCTGTGCCTTTGTTACTTTGATTTTAATTTTCCAGTTGTTAAAGTGAGCAAAAAGTAAAGTAAGAGTATAGTGGTTATGAATGAACTTACCAACCAAGTCGATCACTTTAGTAACATTTGCACTATATGACATTAGCATATCGGAGGGTCATCGAAATTGAAAGTTTTTTACAGATTGGCTCTAAAAACTTTACAAAACATAGCAGTCTTGCAGAAATTGTAATTTTGCGTGGTGTTTCTTTATTCGTTCTTTTTTGTTTTCAATTTGCATTTAGACAATATTTGTTTTATTTTCAGTAACACCTAAAGAAGAACATGGACAATGATAATTTACAATAAAATAATAACGGGCAAGTAAACAGCATTTAAACGTTTTTGTTGTTTAAATTAAATACGTGTATAACGAATGCGTTACGTTTTTGGACTTTTTTCGTTGCATACAGCTGGTTAATCCTCTGGTCATAATTTGCTAATTCTGCTAATTGTTCTCTTAGAGAAATACACAAATTGTTTTTCATAGAACTTAACTAAGCATATACATCGAGGGAGCGTTGCTCAAGTTAAAATTTCCTGTTCTAAAACAGGCTTATAATTTTTTAGTTATCTCAGCATTAAAGCTTTTCCATAGATGCTATAAATATTTCTACTTGTCTGTCAGACAGGTAAATTACAGCCGAAGAAAAAAAGGGTATCGAAATTGTTTATTCTTGTCAACATAAAGTACGAAGATAATTGCTCTAAAAACCAATATTACAATTTAAAAAAGTCTATAAAGTTAACGCAATTTTGAAATGCAACAAATCAATTACAAAATGACATAGAAATTTCTATTCAAATGCATGAAATTTAAAGCTGGATAAAAAAAATAAGAACCATACAAACTTGCATGGTCTATATAGAAAGTACAAAAAGTTACAATTATAATAGAAATCTATACGTCACAAAATACTAGAGACATTATATATAGCCTAGAAATCATTTGGTCGCGTAAACAACATTACTAGTGCCGGCTAAAGTAAAGTGTGATAAGTGCGGTCGCGGGGCCGGGCTGAACGAAGAGATAACTGCGGTAAGAGATATCGGTCTACAAATATTAAAATAACTTTAACCAAATCAGCTAAACTTAAAATAAATTACCAATATAATCCAAATGTGCTAATCTCACGTTAATACGATCAAAATCACAAAAGTACCAACAACCAATTCAACCTACGGCACAGATGCCATACCAGAAATTTCCAACCTCTACTCAACCACCACTGTTTGAACAATACACAAATCTCTCTGCTAATACTCAAATGCCTAGTAATAATCAATATTATAATAACTCATTTCTCCAATCAACTGAAACCGAAAACCCCAACGCAATGAAAGATTCCAGCGATTACAAATCCCAAGTCGCTACTCATGGGTGACAAGTAATCAAAGAACGAAAAGATCATCGAAAGGAAAAACACAAAACATTTCAAATGACCACAACAAATAAAATTGCCTCACTAACAAACAATGAATCAAATCAAAGTAGTAATAAAGAGCAAATAACCTACAAGCCACCACCGATATTCGTATACGGAGTTGTCGACATCACTAAAATGAACGAAAGCCTGCTCATAGTAATAGAATATGAAACCTTCCAGTGTAAAGCACTTCAGAATGATACAATAAAAATCAACACGCAAAATCCGGAAACCTACAGAAAACTTATTCGACACCTATCAGCTAAAAGAAAATAGAGTCTATAGAGTAGTAATCCGAAACCTTCACTATTCAATTCCGACTGCAGATATAAAACAAGGATTAGAAAAGAACGGTCACTCTGTTAGGAACATTCTGAACATTAGGTACAGAGTAAGCAAGCATCCTCTAATGATGTTCTACGTCGGTCTAGAACCTTTTTCGAACAATAAGGAGAAATACAATATTGAATACATAGGCAACATAGAAATAACTATTGAACTTTCGCATCAAAAGAAAACTGTAATCCAGTATTTTCGATGTCAACTATATGGGCACTCTAAAGCATATTGTATGAGACCACACTTTGATCTTAGCCATAGGCCAAGAAGCGATTGTACTAGACCGTTCAAATGTGTAAAATGCGGTGATAACTACAAATCAACTGACTGCAAAAAATTAAAAAACACACCAGTCACATGCGCGCTATGCGGCGGCGGACACAAAAAATTATAAAGGTTGCACCGTATATAGGAACTTACAGAGCGTTAAAAGTAAACAGAGTAACACAACCCCAACAACTCAAAACAACACGCCAACGCTTATATTCAGACCAAGCACCCAGCAAGGTGTAACCAACAATATCTCCTACGCTAACAAGTTTTTGGATCATGTACAGTAAACCAACCCACTGACCTTTCAGCCCAATTAAATTCCTTCCTAAACGAATTTAAAGCAATGTTTACCCAACTCATTAATCAAAACGGCATGATACTGAATGTGCTTAATACTGTCATCACCACTAACTTTAACAATGGACATTAAATCAATTTGAATTGCAGAACAAAAGGCAAACGGTCTTACAAACCATAAGACTGAACTAATCAACTTCCTACATGATCAAAAAATAGATGTTATGCTTGTATCCGAAACCCACTTCACGGGGAGAATCCCTCATTACTTAATTTATCATACCAAGCACCCTGATGGAACAGCTCACATTTTCACCTTGATGGGTTTGTTAATCGCCAAAATTGCCGCTTTTGGGATTCTGAGAACCCACATGTGATTGTCGAAAAACAAATGCATCCACAACGTGTCACTGTTTGGTGTGGATTTTGGGCTGGAGACATAATTGGACCATACTTTTTTGAAAATGAGGCTGGTCAAGCCGTGACTGTTACTGGTGCTCGATATCGCGACATGATAACACAGTTCTTTTTGCCGAAATTGGATGATATTGATGTGGCCAATATGTGGTTTCAACAAGATGGTGCCACATGCCATACAGCCCGTGAAACACTTCAATTACTGCATGAGACATTTCCAGGTCGTGTACTCTCTCGTTTCGGTGATCAGAATTGGCCCCCTAGATCGTGTGATTTAACACCATTAGATTTCTTTTTATGGGGTTATTTAAAATCACAGGTCTATGTCAACAAGCCCACAACCACGCGTTGCATCAACGAAATTCAGCCACATTTATGCAGAATGGTCATGGAAAATTTCGACAAACGGGTGCGTATGTGTATGCAAAGCCGTGGAGGCCATTTGCCCGATGTGTTATTCCATAAATAACCCTATCCTATGTACTTTATGATTCAATAAAAAAATTACAATCAAAAGACTAAAAACTGTGTTTTCTATTTAATTTAATCTTGCGTTAATTTTGGGACACCTTTTAAATCGCTTATACGTCCAATTATAATGTACGGTTTTATCATTTGGGGAACAGCTTCAATAACGCAGACTAACAAAGTGCAAGTAATGTAAAATAAGATTCTTTGCATAATATGTAATGCCAGCAGGTTTGTTAGGAATGATCAAATTCATGTCTCACACGTTGAAGACTATATACATCTTAACGCGAAATAGTTTTACAAATCTGACTATGTGTAAAAGTGCAACAACTTATAGATTAAATACTCCTCTATCATTCAGTGTCAATAGACTAGTGCCGCTAGATTTAACAATATCCAGCGATGAGTCCGACGAACATTTCGCTTAAATTTTATGCATCTACGAGTTACTGCTCACCAATTAAATTCATGTAGCTTAAGCCTTTTAATGTTATATAATATGTAATCTCTATCATACATAACACTATATTACTGAACTGATAAACACATTTGTGAATAAAAAAAGTTTTATTTGAAAATAATTTTACAACCCTATGGTGTGTCCAATCTGTATCAATATCCTAGCTACCCCATTCTATTACTTTTAATCGTGTTCACTATACTTGGTTTGTACAACTGTTTGACTTAGAAATTACATCTTGTACTAGACCATATCTTTCTTCATTTTTATTAAGTCATGTCACTGCTTCTCACGTTACAACAAGCCCTGCAACTGCATTATATGACGTTATCGTAAACTTAGACTTATTTTAATTTATATCGAGACTTTGTACGGTTTTTTTGCTGCAATTCTAACTTATATTTTGATGTAATAATTAAGTTGTCTACGAATGCAAGAATTTACGTGGTTATGTTTAGTATAGTTCTTTTTCTTATTATTAGTACGTGCCTTATTATTTGTTCTAGAGTTAAATTGAAATTCCTTGATTTTATAAATCTCTTATAAATTCTCCTGCATTTTCATTATTGCTCTTGAATCTTTTAAACACAGTTTGATTAAATTAATGTTTGTGTCACTTGTATCATATTTCATATTTTATATATATACCTGTGACCTTCGAACACTATCATATGCTTGGTTGAAGTCTATAAATAAATCAAGATACTTTTCATAACTGTTTTTTGTAGTAGACCAATTGTTGCTTTACCACAGGCTTCACACATTCTTTCTTTTCTTAAATTTTCTTAATTAGATTATGCGTATACCTTCTTATTTTCCCAGCAGAAAATTTGAACATTTTCGCTGAGATGTGATCTTCCCAGGAGTCTTATGAGTTTTTTGAGTTCTTATAATTTCTTTCGTTTTATTATTAGGATTTTAATGTTTTTTGTTGGATTGCTACTAATTTATTACTTATATTTAGCACCGTTTCGAGGTATTCCTTTTATCTTTTATTCTTTTTTTGTGCTTGAAGAATTCATCTTTTACATCCCTATAAAATGTCATTTCCAACCAAAATCCTTTTTTGCATGCCCATTTATTTATAAGACCTTTTTTGTATTTGTGCTATATCTTCTATTTGTTCTTCGTATTCTCGTTTCTGTTTCTTTATAGCTCTTTTACTTTTTTGCTTCGTATATCTCTACCTTCTTTGTTTATCTTATTTAATAGCGGAAATCTAGCTTTATTTTTTTTTATTGTTATCTTGTGTTCTTTATCATATTACTATTCCTTTTTTAACAGTTATTTCTTCCTAGTCTTCTTCTCACTTTGTTTTTGATTTTTTTAAAGTTATGTATATAAATTAAATGTTTGGTTTACTCTGCTGCTTTTTTTCTTTATGGAAATAATTTTTGTACATTTCACAGCGTCTATAAAATGACAGGAGCTGCATTCTATTCCCCTGTAACCACAAACAGTGTGTCACACGTATGTCACGAATTAATCATGATATAGTTTATCTACTCTATTTACAATCAGGAGATCCTAGCATTTCTTTAAAATTCTTTTTGTGTGAGAATCATGTGCTACTGATCGCCATGTTATTATTATTTGTTAGGTATATTGTTCTTTTTCTGTTATCGTTACTATTTTATGTAAGCTGTGCTTACTAATAATTGACACAAAACATTCCTTGGTTTCCACTTTGGTATTAAAGTCTTCCATTATTAATTTAACGTCATGGGTTGATATGTCATAAAATATATATTTACCTTATCATCCTTGCTTATCTGCAGGTGCATGTATATTGTATATGCTAATATTCCAAAACTCTGGTTTAAAGGTTACGATTGTATTTTTATATGCCCTACTTAACGTGAAATCCGTTTTATATTGTGTCGCTTTCTCTGAAAAGAAACATTTGAGTCACTATCTATGTCCAAATGCCGCCCACTCTTTATTTTGTATTTTATACGGCTGTGATATGTATTTTGTCTATCGTTTTGCGTGATTGCTTATTTCAAATTTGTAATGCACCTGGTTTCAGTAAATTTCTATTATTACATGCCCATATAAACCGAATACATTTTTTGTTTTGCTGCCTTTTATAAGTGCAGTTTTGGTTTAGATTATTAAGTTTTCTTTCTCATGATTTTTTCTATTACTTTTGTCTATAATTACTGCATCTTATTGTTTTTTGCCGACGGTCTCTCTGTCCTTGTAATAAATTTTATTTTCTCCTTAGTTATGATTTTTTTGTGTAATGATCGTTAATACACATATTCTTTCTTTTAAGGATTTTTTCGTTGTCCTCATAAGTAAGTATTTCCTCCATATTGTTAATCCCGTAGATATTGGTTAGTCTTTTAGATTTCCTGTGACCTGTTTCCTTTACTTGTTTATTTTTTTTTTTGTACTTATGTATTTATGCTTATCTTAGCATCATTATAATTTTTCTCTTTCCTTTTCTTCTTTTAGAATTGTTATTCGTTTATCTTGTTCTGAATTAACGACTTAAGCTTTTTATATATATATTTTGTAGCATTTTCTTAAATTCAATTATATCTAATTTAATTTTTATACTTTGGGTACGTTTATCTAATGTACGTAATTTGTTTAATTTTACATTTTATTTTTCTTTGATATAACGAAATCCTAGTTAGTTTATCAATATAAATATATTTTAACATGTCTTGCCAGTAACGTAAGTATGCACTTGCTTTCTATTAAGGCTTTTAAGGACATTACTTTAAATCCAAAATTTGATGTTATCACTCACTACCTTTATTCATTATGCATTAATTATTTAACATCATTTTTTGCTTTTACGCTAAAACAGTGCTTTTAAATTTGCAGTGCATTTTAACGACAAAGAAAAACATTTATTAGGAAACTATATTTGCAATCCTTAATTAAAAATTTAAATAATTTAAAAAAATAAATTTATTGTTTTATGTACATCACAATTTTACTATCTATATTAACATCAGTAATCTGTTGTCAAAATAACGTTGCTTTTTAAAATTAGATTAACAATAAATAATAAATCCTATCTTCAAAAAGAATTTTAAAATAAAATTAAATTTCTTAAATTAAAAATGTTCTATACAATCTACTTATTTTGGAATATTTCATTCTCAAATTTAAAAGTGCAAAAAAATTTAATCTCATATATTTCTCTTGTAAAGTATATTTTAAAATATGATTTTTTTATGTAAATTTATTCTTCTATAATTCTACATTTACTATGTTATAATCGAATAATAAAACATGAAAAACCTTTATCACGAAATTTTAATTTTTTTATGTGAGAATAATTTAAGAAGTATGTATACTCTGTTCTGCAATATTTTTTTTTTATTGGATTAATGCAAATTTACAATCTACTTAATAAAGTAATAAATAAATGGGTTGAAAGAAGTTCACTTGAGTCAGGGGCCATCCATTGACGGCTATCTGGATTCACCTAGCTAGGTCTTCTGGCTATGTTCTGTTAAGTCTTCTATTTTCCAGTGGTTGTCTGAACAGTTCACTGATTAGTTCGTTGCTGTAGACTTCGATTTTTATGTTTAACACTGATGACATCGTGTATAAACGGTATTTTAAGGTCGTCGTGTATGGTGTTGTTGGAGACATACCAAGGTGCATTTAGTAACATTCTGATGGTTTTAGATTGAACGGTTTGTAAAATTTTTCTATTAGACGGTTTGCTGCAGCCCCATGATTCGACACCATATGTCCAAATAGGCCTAAGAATGGTTTTGTATATGAGGAGTTTGTTCTGTAGTGAGAGCTGAAATCTACGATTTAGTAACCAAGACATGTTCCTCACTTTTAAATCTAATTGACGTCTTTTTGCCTTAATGTGTGTTCTTCAAGTTAGTTTTGCGCCAAGATGAAGGCCTAGGTACTTAACTTCTCCTTTGACAGGAATGGGAGTGTTATTGAAGGTAAGAGGAGGACATTCAGCTCTTCGTGTTGTGAATGTGACTTGACACGACTTATTAACGTTTAGATTAATTTTCCAGTGCGTAAGCCAAATTTGGAGTTGATCAAGATAAGCTTGCAATTTTCCAGAAGCTCGTATCGGATCCAGATCTGTAGAAAGGATAGCTGTATCATCAGCGAATGTTGCTAGTAGTGTATCCTTGCTGGCTGGTGTATCAGCGGTAAACAGTAAGTACAAGAAAGGTCCCAGAGCACTTATTTGGGATACACTAGAGTTGATAGTCTGGTAGTCAGATAATGAGTCTTCGAATTTAACTTGGAAGTAACAGTTGGACATGTATGACTTAAGGAAGAGGAACAATTGATTTGGTAAGTGTTGTTTATGTTTGAAAAGTAAGCCTGCATGCCACACCTTGTCAAACGCCTGTTTTACGTCTAAAAATGCTGATGTACACATTTGTTTTGCTTCTAAGCTTTCTTTGATTTTATTAACGATTCTATGGCACTGTTGGATAGTGGAGTGATTGGGTCTGAAGCCGAATTGGTGTTAGGGATTAAGGCATCTATATGTGTTACGTTTGCAATTCTGGTGAGGATAAGTTTTTCGAAAATTTTGGACATTACAGGAAGGAGGCTTATTGGCCTATAGGAAGTGGCATCAGTTGGAGGTTTTCCTGGCTTCAGTATCATGATTATTATTGCATACTTCCATAGTATCGGATAGTAGCACAGGCGTAGTATGCTGTTATATATGGTTGTGAGTAATACAATAGCTTTTCTAGGGCAGTTTTCAGTACTTCACCTGAAATGAGATCATATCCAGGAGCTTTATGAGGATTTAAGAGACATTATCTTTTGACTTCTGCAGGTGAAATAGGCTTGGGTGGAAGAGACATCTGACAAGGGCGTTTAAGAATGTTTGTATTTCGACATCATCTTCATCATCGTTGAGGATATTAGGAGCGGAAAATACACTAGCAAGGTGTTCTGCAAATCTGTTGGATTTTTCAATATTCGTCCGCGCCCAGCTCCCATCAGCTTTTCGTAGAGGTGGAATAGATACTATGGGTCTTTTGAATTTCTTTGTCGCGTTCCACAGGGAGTGATCATCAGTAGATAGATAGACGATGTAGTGTCCGAAGGATTCGTTTTTTGCTTCTTGGATAGCATTGTGGAGATTGTGAGTTATTCGATTTAAATAAGTTTTGTCAAGTGGATTCCTGGTAGTCTGCCACCTGCGCTGAGATCTGCGCTTTGCGATGACCAATTCTCTAATATGAAGCGGAATGTTCTGATTGTTGCGGGTGAGACCATGGAGTTCTGGAGTAGAGGTCCAGGAAGCGCTTTGTATTAACGTAGTTAGGTACTGCACAACTTCATCTATGTCCTCCTTATCTTTTAAGCGGATATTTAATGATATATTATCCTTGATATGTTGACGGAATAGGTTCCAGTCAGTCTTTTTGGAAGACAGTCTCTGTTGTGGCTTTTTCCATATAATACTGGTGCTTAGAGTTATTATTACAGGACTGTGGTCAGAGTGCAAATCTAAATTCAATATCACTATGTAGGTCTGAGATTCCCTTAGTTATGGCAAAGTTTAACAGGTCGGGGATTTTATTTCGATCTGTCTGCCAATAAGTTGGCTCTCCAGTCGACAAATAGTTGAAATTATTTAGTTTTAAAACTCTCAATAATGTCCTGCCTTCAGGAGTAATCAGCCTAGATCCCCAGGCTGTATTTTTAGCATTCCAATCTCCGGCAACTAAAAAGTGTGAGCCGAGTCGTTGGAAGAACTCGAGGTATACATCGCATGTTATAGAATAACGTGGTGGACAATATATTGAAGCAATTGTAATAGGTCGGGGGAAAGTATCTACTTTTATGATGGCACTTTGAATTTTGTGTGTTATGTATGGTTGGAGTACGTGATGTTTTATTAAAGATCTGATTATGATTGTTCTGCAATATTGTGTACTTTAAAAATAAATTAAAATTTGGAAGATAAAAATTTTAATCCTTGTCTTTTGTGAATAATTCCTTATTTTTTGCTATTTATTTCAAAATATTCTGCTGTATTGTAAGAATTAACCATTTACTAATTAATCTAGAATTGTTTTGTCAGAAGTGGTTAAAACAAGTAATCGAAACGAAAACTTTTATTATTCAAAAACAGAAGGAAAACGATTTTTTACAACATTTTGGTAAGACTTCTATCTTGTTAACCAAAAATAAATGCAAGTCTTTAGGAAGTGTGTAAATGTTAAATTTATTATATTTATCATCTTTACTTTTCCTTTCTAATTAATTACACAAAAAATAATTTGGTGTTTTTTGTTAATTATAGACCTGTAGCTACAAAAAGATTTGTTTGTTATTTAAATTGGGTTTTTAAGCAAAGAAATATTGTAATGGTTCTGGAGATATAAAATCGTAAAAACTACCGCACAACTCTAAGAAGAGCTTACATTTGCTCCTCTTCGCTGAAGCAGCAGCGTTGTTTCAATCCCGCGGGCAAGTAAATCTGTTGAGAGCTAAATCGCCTACCAGGTGGGTGGAAAAGCGCTATAAAGCTGCAGTTTATTGCTGTATGTACGCAACTTAAAGACCTACGGAGTGCGCCATTGTTTTCATCCGCGGTGTTCTCATCGCTCATTAAAATCTCCTTTGAATTCTCTGAAATCCATGTTTGTAGGTCTCATATGTTTTATGGTTCTGGTGTATAATTTTCTATTATTTGTCAGTTTTATTGCTGACATACTAATAATATTTATGGAAAAACTAAATTAAAAATGTGCGTGTTTTTCTTGGTTTATTTATTGATGGCTACCTTTAATTGTATCATTAATAATAATGCACGGGTACTGCGAATAGCGTTTTTATGTTATTTTATTTTTAAATGCCATGCGCTGTGAATGCATGTAATCCTGTTTAATGTAATCGTTGCTGCATTCCTAAAACTCCATTTCATCTTATCTACTTCTTACTTGCTAGCAGGAAATTGACAACGATTAACTATTTAATTAATTTACAACTTGTTTTTTAATCTAAAAATTTGTCAGATAATTGCAAGAAATTTGGCTTTGGAATGATTTTTTGCTAAGTACAGCCTTTTATCTCCCGGACAGGACGCGCCGCGCCTGCTACATCCAGTTGGAATCGCGCCTGATTAAAAGCGAGCAGGAGCAAATGTGTAACACGCAGGTATGCGTATTAATAGCCGAAACAGATTAGTGCAGTACAGTTACAGCAGCGCGGCCGGCGGTTTAATAGTGCATTTCAATACGGACCGTAAAATAGCTGCTGGATTTACATAGGATACGGCTCCTGATTTCCATACGCGACAGCGAATGACAAACCGACATGGGCTGTCGGCCCATTTCATGTTATGAGCACGAGACATGCAACTGCATTCTTGCGGCCTCACTTTCGAATGCGGCCGCGATGCAGTTTTAGGAGAAAAGCGCGGATGTCGTGTGGTATCTGCTTAATAAATTCCAGCCGGATGTTCGGGATGTTTGCGTGATAAGACCATGATGTACGGCGGGAGCTCGGGGCGGCGTTGAATCTCGAAATATCCGCGATCGGTCAATCAACATATAAGCCTCTTACGCATGTTTGGAAATAACTGGTAATTCTGATTTATTATGTCCAATATGCGTTTTACTGTTAAAAGTAAAACTATTTTTTGATATTCAAATCGATTTTAGATTTCTTTTGTCAGACAAGAGTGGAAGTGGGAAATCACCGCCTTGTTACCAAACCTCTTTTTGATAATTAATATACTCTACATAGCCAGAAATTATCAACATAAGTACCGAAAGTTTTCGGTCAAACTATATTCTAGGAGTACAAAAACAAAACAGTAGAGTAATTTTCAATGTAGTCTTCATGTATGGTATTTCAACACATCTATTACATCTCGAAATTAAGATTTCAACACCATTTAAAATTATATTTTTTTCTTCAATTTAGAAATAGATAAACAGTCACTACCTGTAAACTGTAAGGTATGTCGAAAGTTTCTCAAAGCCATAATCTATTGTAGTAACGTTTTAGACAGGGAGGGGAGATTACACAGACCTGCAAAAAATACTTTTTTAAAATTGTTTTAACTTTAGTTACTTATTTTTGTGTTTTTCAGTGCTAAACTCAAAAACAGAAACCGTTTTTTATCACGTAGGGTTTCTCAGAAAAAGCAGATGTATTTTAGGAATAGTAAGTCAAATATAGAAAATTATATAACGTACAGGGTTGTATCCAGAAGTAGTATAACTGTTTTTTTTTTCCGCGCGCGCGGAGCGATGGAAGGGGGTCTGCAAGGCCGGATGTTATGGAAGGGAGCCTTGGGAACAGGTTTCAACCTGCGTCAGTCGCCTGCGTGCGTTAGTTGATTGTGGACCACTTTTTTAGTGACCTCCTGTTGTGACGCCTCGTTGTCAGTTGCGATGGAGCGAAATTTGGAGCAGCGGCACGCCATCAAGTTTTGCTGCGAATACGACCCGGAAACAAAACGTCAGAGCAAATAGTGGCACACCGCACAATCACCCAGTAAAAAGAAGGCCAGAATGTCGAAATCGAAAGTGAAATCGATGTTGATTGCATTTTTGACCGTCGTGGCATTGTCCATAAGGAGTTTGTACCTCCTGGACAGACTGTAAATGCAGGATTTTACGTGGAAGTGCTCACACGGCTGCGAAATCGGATCACACACGTGCGACCTGGTGGGGAAGTGGAAGCTCCACCATGACAACGTGGATTGTGAGGGATCTCCTGGCCAAATTTGGCTTTTCCACGTTGCCTCACCCCCCCCTACAGCCCTGATGTGGCACCGCCGGACTTCTTCCTGTTTCCGCGGATCAAGAGTCTAAGCGGCAACGACGAGAGCGCTGAACAGCATCCCGGAAGACGACTTCCAGATTGCCTTCGCGACCTAGAAGGCTCGCTACCAGAAGTGTGTGGATGCCCAAGGGGCCTATTTTGAAGAGTATTAAGTCGATGTACCAAAATGTTCAATAAATTTTTTTTTAAATCAGTCCTACTACTTTTGGATACCACCCTGTATATTTTATTTTACATTTTATTAAAATCATAAGTAACTAAACATTTTTTTATAAAAACATCACAAAATTAGTAAAACTGATTGATTTTCTAGTTTAATAGTTTTTGTAATATCGTTTTCGCTTCCCATCAAAACTTCGTTTTGTGCTTCTTCTGCTATAGGATCGCTGGGGATCGTCTCTTTTCAACATCCAGCAGTAATCCGCTATCATGTTAACATTTCACCTACCTTGATATTGCTTTTCCATTTCTTTTATATCTTGGTGAAATTTGTCACCTTGTTCCTCGCTGACTGAACCGAACTTGTCTGGAAAGTAGTCTAGGTGTGAGTGGAGAAAATGTACTTTTAGACTCATACTACAGCCTAAATTCTTGAAGCTTTACAACATTTTAGTTACAATGGCCTTGTAGTCAGGATCCTTTTCGTTTTCTTTTTCGTATTGTTGCAACAAGGGTTTAAAAATTGCCTACAACAGGTCACACGCTGCTGTTTTTCAACCGCTGAAAAATTTATGGTACCGATCTTGCACTAATCCTATTTATATGAAGGTGGGGAATGCATCGCATGACTGTATCGAAAAAGCCTAACCTTACCGTTAAGTCTTTTAATTTGAACGTCTATCTTGTATCACCTCACGTTCGACAAGTATGATATATTCTTCCGAAAACACTTCAATTAGGCGATCTGCATGTGGTTCGTCTTCGATGATTCCTTGGCCCAAACAAAATTGTTTTGTTCAGTTCCTTACAGTGTAATATAAAAATTACACACACCGTCTGAACATTTTTTACTAACAAATTTAATCATGACTTCGTTTTCGATTTTCACCATTGTGTAAAATGACGCTGTACTACCAACTTAGTTGACGCGGTTAAGACAAATCGGTTGTTGAAATTTTTACAAACGTCCCGGCGTTATTGTTTTCTTGTTTCTATTATTACTAAAACATAGTTAGGCTGGAAGAGCTTACGCCCAATATTTGTTTAGATTTTTTTATTTGAGTTGATATATGGGTCATTATTATTGATCAGTAGCTTCTTCTGCAATGCCATCTCTATTTAGAGGTTGGCAACCACATGGTTAAATTGTTCCTTGTCACTTGCAGTTTGGAAAAATTGCTCGGCGTTCATTCCAGTCCATATTCTTATGTTTCGAAACCAAGATAATCTTTTTCTTCCCACTCCTCTTCTTCTGTCAAGCTTTCCTTTAATTATTAGCTGTGGTAGTTTGTATTTATTACTTCTGAGGATATGTCTAAAATATACAGTTTTTCTTTTTTTAATAGTACTTACTTACTTACTTACTTAATCCAAAACCTTTCTACCTTTCGGTGTAAGGCTATTGAGCTGAGTTGTGCTTTATGGATTCGGGCTTGTCTTGCACAGTTCTCTCCACTTTTTTCTATCCTTTGCTGTTGTGCGAATTTCTTCCCATTTTATGTTTCTTGATTCTGCTGCCTCTTTTAGTTCCTCCTTCCATGTTTTTCTCGGTCTTCCTATCCTATTTTTCCCTTTTGGCCTTGCTTCAAACACTTTTTTCACTGTTCTGTTTTTGTCCATTCTTATTATATGTCCCAACCACCCTAACTGTCTCTCTTGCACTAATACCGCTACCGCTTTAGTTTTTAAATTTTCTCTAAATGTTGTGCTCCTGATGTGGTCTCTCTTTGTTTTGCCCTCTATTTTACGTAGGAATCTCATCTCCGTACTTTCGACCCCGCTCCTATGTTTATTCACTGTTGTCCATGATTCACTGCCATAGATGAGTATTGGTGTTACAACTTTTTTGAATACTTCTACTTTTGCGTCATTTTGTACTTCCTTTTTTCCTAGAAAAGAGGACTTTATTGAGTTAAATAGTCTTCCTGTAATTCTTACTCTTTCATTTATCTCGTCTTCGAATTTTCCATTTTCCTGTATCCATACACCTAGGTATTTGAACTTCTCTACTTGTTCCAATTTTCTTCCCTCTATATATATACGATGTCTTCTCTTGTCTGGTGCTATTACCATTGTTTTGGTTTTATCTCCGTTTATCTTCATGTTTTTCTTTTTTAGTTCTAAGTTGTATACATTGATATTTTCTTGTAGGTCTTTCTCACTTTTTCCGAATATAACCATATCATCAGCAAAAAGTAATTCTGATATGTAGATTTTTTCCATATTCCAGCTTCCTACATGGTATCTTCTTGTTTTTTTCTTGCATTCTTTTTTTGCCTCATCTAATACTAAATTAAATAGCAGCGGGCTGAGTACACATCCCTGTCTTAGGCCTATATTGGCCTTAAATTCCTCCGACTGCTCGTGTCTCGTTCTTATTATGTTTCCGCTATTTTCGTATAGTGCTTTGATGGCTGCTACTTCTCTGTAATTTATGTTTGATTTTTCTAGACACTGCCATATTGTCTCTCTTTCTATTCTGTCGAAGGCCTTTTCCAGATCTATAAAACAGAGATGTATTTCTTCCCTTTCTATGACCTTTTCACTTAGCTGTCTGATTGTAAATATGTGGTCTTGTACCCCTGTCCTTCTCTAAACCCACTCTGGGTGTCTTCTATTGTCTTACCTAGTTTGCCTCTGAGTGTAGTTTCTAGAATCCTTGCGAATACCTTCCCTGGGATGCTTAGTAAGGAAATTCCTCTGTAATTACACCATTCTCTTCGGTCTCCCTTCTTATATATGGGTATTATGATTCCTATTTTCCATTCCTTCGGTACTTTTCCTGCTACTAAGATGTCGTTGTATAGTTCTAGTAACCTTTCCTTGCCTGTTTCTCCTATGTATTTTACCATCTCTGGGGTAATTTCATCTATGCCTGGGGCTTTTGCTAGTTTGAGTTTCCTTATTGCTATATCCAATTCTTGTTTTGTTATTTTGCCTTCTGTGCTATCTTCCTCTGTTGAGTTCGTATCTTCTTCAAAGTCGGTATTTTCCCTCCCTCTTCTTTTTTCCAATCCTCTCTGTTCTTCCCCTGCTGCCAACAAATCTTCGAAATATTGTTTCCATCTTTCCATAATATCGTTTTCATTTGTCAGTACATTTCCCTGTTTATTCTTGATGTTTTTTGTGGGTGTAGTTTTCTTTTTTCTCAGTTGTTTCAAAGTTCCGTAAAATAGTTTCTGGTTGTCGTCAAATTCTTTTTTCATTTTGTTACCGAATTCTTCCCACGCTTTCTGTTTTGCTTCCTTTGCCTTATTTTTTACCTGCGTTCTTTTCTCTTTGTATAGATTGTAGTTATCTTCCAATTTTGTTTGTAGATATTTGCGCCAGCATTCTTTTTTCTTTTTTACCAGTGATTTTGATGACAGTTGTCCACCATGCCGTTCTTTTAAAGTCCGTGTTAGTTACCTTTGTCACTCCGCAATATTTGCGCGCTGCTTTTATCATACATTGTTTTATCGTTTTCCATTTATCTTCTATATTTGGACTGATATTTTTTGTCTCGTACTCCTTTTTTAGGATGTCTTGGTATTTCTTCCTGATGTGTTCTTCTTGTAACATGTGGCTTTTAATTTTCTCCTTAGTTATTTTTCTATGTTTCTCTGTCGCTTGTTTTTGGCTCACCCTCATATCCATTTGGAGTAAGTAGTGGTCGCTGCCTATTTCCGGTCCTCTCTTCACCTTAACATCTTTGATTTTTCGCCAATTCTCCCCGTTCACTAGAAAATAGTCTATAATTGATTTCTCGTTTCTGCTGTGTTGCACCCTTGTGTGTATGTCTTTATGTACGAACTTTGTGTTAGTTATTACTAAATAATTTGCCACGCAGAACTCTACAATTTTCGAACCGTTTCTATTTCTTTTGTGCTCTCCTTGTCTTCCTAAAATTCTCTCTATGCCTCTATTATCCTTTTCTACACTTCCATTTAGGTCCCCCATAATTATAATATTGTTTCCTTTCATATCTATTACTTTTTGTAGTTCCTCAAAGAACTGGTTTTTTATTTCCACTTTCTCGTCTTCATCAGGTCCGTACGACACAATCATTTGCCATGTTTCTTCTTTTTCCCCTAGTTTGACATCTACTGCCATTATTCTTTCATTTACATACCTTTCATTTATTATTGTTTCCATTTTGCCAGGGTGTACCACTAAACCCACTCCCGCTTGTGGCCTTTCAGGTTTTTCTATTCCTGACCAAAGCATCCAATATCCTTTGTGTAGTCTCGTATGTCCTTGCCCTTTCTTCTTTGTCTCTGTTATTCCCATAAAATCTAGCTTTTGTTTCTCCATTTATTCTATGAGTTCCTCCTCCTTTCCGTTTATACTTCTGATGTTCCAAGTTCCTATTTTTATATACTCCTGCTTTCCTCTTTTTTGTTTCGTTTCTCTACTCGTGTCCGTGTCCTTTACTCTGTTCGTCATCTTTTGTGTCTGTTTTTTTATTTTCTGGGTGCTTAGTTTTTTGAGGAGGGAGTCTCTTCTATGACTCTTTGTTCTCCTTCGCTCCACTTGTAGCAAGTTCCGTCTATTATTATCTTCTGGTGTCCAGTTTTTACCTCTTTTCCTTCTGCTCTTTTCGCTCTTGCTATTTTCCTGATTTCCGCTTGTATTCTTCTCTCGTCCTGTATTTGATCGTTTTCAATGTATATTCTTGTTCCTTTCAAAGATTTCTTGTTTTGCATTACTTCCTGTTTTTCATTCCAAGAATCCATCTCCACAACTGTTAGTGCTGGCTTTATGGTATGTACATTTTTTACTTTGGCCTCCACTTGTAATTTTTCTTCGAGGAACTCCATCACGACTTGTTTCTTATTCTGTCCTTTGAATTCAACCCCTTTTATTACAATATTGCATTTCCTTCTATTCTTTTCTGTTGTCTCTAGTTTTTCTTCCAGCTTTTCTATTCTTTTGATTAAGTAGCCTTTTTCTAGCTCCCACTTCTCTTCCTTCTTCTTGAACTCCTCTTTAAGCTCCTTGTTGGCTTTCGTGTTTTCCTTTATTTCCTTCATCATCTCTTCAAATATTATTTTCAGCTCACTTATTTCCGACATTTTGGTGTTCGCTGATCCTATGATTTTTAACAGGGGGGATTTGATAATGTTTTTTCTCTTGCTTTCTCTACAGAGTTTTTGGTCCAATTCTGTGCTGCTATTTAACTCCCGTTCCCTTTTGTTTGTGTTTTCCATCCAGTTAGCTCTTAAATGTGATCCCCTAAAATTTGTTCAAGTTTTATAGCACGCTTATTTGTTTATTTGTTTATCTTTCCTCTGAACTCCGTTGACCGCGACCTTTATCGCTATCCGCACTTGCACCGCTCGCTTATCACACTTTCGCCGCCCGTTCGTTGTCGTCTGCTCTAGGTTTATTCACTGCATTGTACACGTAAAATCTTAACTTTTCGCCACTAAATCCGCTTTGTTTTATATGCACGTTTTACGTCGCGTTGAAATTTACGAATTTAATTTGGTGTGGTATAGCCCGTATACGGTGTTTATACATCGCCACCTGCTATAAAATTCGCGTCCGACATCTAAAACTCCACTCAATAGTACTTACTAATTCTCTATTTTTTCTACTCTTCTTAATACTTCAGCAATACTCACTCTATCAGTCCAAGATATTTTTAGTATTCTTCTTATTGTCTACATTTCGAAGAATCTATTGGCCTTACAATTATTTTCTTCAATATTCAAGCCTTTACTCCATGCAGCAAGTTAGACCACACGTAGCACTTAAGAAATTTCAATGGAATTATAAGGTTATTTCGATTTAAATTTAATGAAAGCACACCTGGCTATGTCAGTTCTTTTTAAAATTTCCTCATTTGGTTCTGCTGAGTTATTTATCCAACATCCAAAGTATTTGTGCTTCCGGACTCTTTCAATAAGTGTGTTATTTAGTGTAAGATGTATTTGTTTTACTGGCGTTTTGCTGATTACCATATATTTTGTTTTGCTTAAATTTATGCTTAGTCCTGCTGCTTCGCATTTGTTATTTAATCGGGTTAACATATTTTTTCTTCTATCGCTTCCTAGAGTGCTTTTTGAAATATTTTCTCAGAATACACATCAAATAAGACCAGCAAAAGTACTCAACCTTGCTTTACATCCCGTTTGTTTTCAATTTTGTTTGTATCTCCATCTTTGGTTCTGATTGTCGCAGTTTGATTCCAATATATATTTTTATTTCTTTTTATCTAATCTTAATTTTATTAGCGATTTGACAAGTTGGGTATGTTTGACTCGATTGAAAGCTTTTTCGAAGACAATGAAGCAGACGAAAGCTGGTTTTTGAAATTCCCTACACTTTTGCAACAAAACGTTTATGTTAAATAAAGCTTCTCGAGTGCCCAATCCACTTCTAAAACCAAATTGTGAATCGGTTACAATAGCATTACATTTTTTTGTATATTCGATGTTGAATTATTTTGAGTAGTATCTTGAGTTTGTTTTTCTTTTGTATTGGTATAAATATGGATTTTAGCTATTCTTGTGATATATGTCCTACATTATAGATATCATTGAACATTTTAGTTATGCGTATATATTATCTGCGTCCAAAAGTTTTATATTATCTGCTGGGCATATATTTAGTCCGCCAGCATTTTCGTTTTTGTCTAACTTTACAGCACATTCGACTTCGGACTTGAATATATTTGGGCCTTCTATTTCCTAATTTCTTGTAAATTAATATCTTATTTGTCGCCATCAGATAAGATTTTAATGTATATTTCACGCGTTCTAAGTCTTCCATGCGGGTTTAATATAATTTATTTATCATAATCTGTAATTACATAGGGCATCTTTCTTTTAACGTTTTCTGTTACTTATTTTAATCTCTTGCGTAAATTAAATTTGTCTTGCTTGTTTTGTAATTCTTCTATATCCGCGTATTATCCTGCATCCATTTTCTTTGACTGCTTTTATTTCTCTTCGGATCAAGATTCGTAGGTCTTTATATTTGATGTTATGTTTATTTTTGACGTTTCTGTGCTCTTGCATTACATTAGAATTTTCTTCGTCATCCATTCTTTCTTTGCTTCTTTTTTATGTACGCCTAGTACTTGCAGTAAAACTTCCGTAGTGATTTTCTTTACAGTTTTCCATTTATTTTCTGTTTTTCTCTCACGGTCATTTCTATTTTCGCTTTGAAATCTCATAATAATGTTTATTTCGTATTTTCGAAGGTATTTTGTAATGTCTTTTATTTGTCTGTAGAACTTATTCTATTTTATCGTCTTTTTAATCTGCTGTTTGGGCATATGTCTGTATGATATTAATTTTTAGTGGTTCTGCCTTCATTTGTAGCAGCATAACACGATCAGAGTACGGAATAAATTTAGCACAGATTTATTAATTTTGCTGTCAATGAATATCTCTATGGATGTCATTATTTCTTCCAGAATAATATATAATGGTGTCATCTAATTTAAATTTTTCTAAGCCTGTCAATCTGGATTCGCTAATGCCTAGTATTTCGATTTGATTTATTTTCATTTCTTTAGTTATGTTTTTAACTTCCTTGGTACGTATTCTGACATCTTCAGAAAGTTTTAATGTTGTTTTAGTATGTCTGTCCCATTCAATGACGTCAGAACGTCATAGTTTCTATGTAGTTACTTGATGATAGTGCCTTTAACGCGATGAATTTGCTAATTTACCCCGAAGAACTCAAGCGGCATTGATGCCTTTATCTCCATTATTTGTCAATTCATTATTTAAGAAGGTTGCTTCTATAGCCATTTTTATTTCAGTTTGGCTTGTATTCAAACTACGTTTATTGGAATGTAGGCATCTTAAAGAAAATCTTCTAAGATTTCTTTGAAGATGGTCCGTCCGATGGACGAAACTCAGGTAAACCCACAGGCCTATAACGCGAGTTACGAGGTATTACTACTGGATGAAACTTCACATCCATTAAATTCATTATTTGAATGTTGTAAATAGCCTTTATTTAGTTTGACTTGTATTGCAAACAAGTTTATTGAATAGGATAATTATTATAGGAATATTTAAACATTTAGTTTAGTCATCTCGAGACTAATATCTCAGGATAACAAGCAGATATCTGAGTTTATGTATCTACTGGATGAAACTATTTAGTAGCTATGTTGTAAATAACACTTGAGTATTGTTTGAACTTGTCTTAGTTGCAGAAATATATATCAAGGATATATTATTATAAAATATTTTAAACATCTTTTTTTATTTTACGTCAATCTTCAACTAATTACTAACTAAAAGCAGGTTCATTTTTGTATTCTGATATATCGTTGAGTGAGTAATTTCTGGTAGCTACTGCCTGTAGTGAAATGTGATTTCCTGTGGTACTCCAGATAGGATCAATAAGAATTCTGTGTAACGGTCTTGATATTTTACTTGAAATATTCGGTTAGTAATATAATATTTTAATAATAAGTATTTTGGCTTTAAAAATACTTGAATATGTAGCATAAGGCGTTTGCCAAGTTTGTTGCCTTCTTCAAGGTATAACCCATGATTTAAGTCAGAGTTAGCTGTTTAAGGAATCTTTTAATCAAACAATTCTTTTAACTTTTATAATAATTTTATCCAATTAATTTGGAAGCTTGTTGTATATTTACTTATTAAATGTAATTTTTTTCCTTTTTGTATTACAATTATAAAACATATTTTGTAATACGTTTGTTATCTTCGTCTGGTTGTAACACGCCGATGTTTTTGTAGCTTTAGTTACTCTACAGCAAATTATATATTTAGTCTGCCTTATAAGTACTTCGGCAAATATATATTTTCTAATATAAATTCAATTTTAAAATCAAGTTTTGAAGAAATCGTTAAAGTCAGTTTATTTATATTTGTGTTTCGGAGGGAACAGTTCATTGCTAATATTGTAATTTTTTTGTGTTGCTTTCTTTAGAAATATTAATATTTTTAAGCCTATGTTTGCTTTGCTTGTGATGTATATTTTTAAATAATTATTGACTATGCATAATTAGTCGTTTTTATATAACTTTTATTGTTAAAGCGAGTTTTTGATATTAATAATGCATATAGATTTAGAAGTTCGCATGAATGCTGGTATTTCTGGTTCGAATGGCTGTTTTAAGTTGAGGTTGTATTAGTTTCCCTTTGTTGTTCGATTCTATGTTACTTATTGAGTCTAATTGGCAATTTTTTTTCGCCGGGCATAGATAGAACTTTTGCAAATGTTTGTAAACCAAGCACCTCCCACAATTGGTTTGATAATGTTTGATGTTCATTTAAATTCATACATTTGATGAAATCTTTTATTTTATTGTTATATATTTTTAAACTTTTCTAAATATTTGACACGTTTTGGTTTGTTTGTCTAAAAAAACTTTCCGTAATCAAACTTGTGACAACTCATACAATGAAAAATGTTTCGTATGGGAAGTTTAAAATCGTGCTTTTGTATTTAACGTTTTTATTGTTTTCATTTGGTTTAAGATCTATAAAATGCAATGATTAAAACATTTTAGTTTCTCGTAGTTTAATATTCCAAATATTTCTTACATGATGTCCTTTTTCTAGTAAGCTTTGTTTAAGTTCATTAAATAAATATTTTTACGGAATGCTCTAGTCTTTTCCAGTTTCAGACTTGTAGGTATGAAATTCAGTTTTCTTTTATATTAGTGTTTTTATTATTATAATGTGTACCAACATTCCAGAAATTGTACTTTTATTTGGTCATTGTATAACATCTCTAATATTTTGGCAATTTAATTTAATAGATTAGTCAATATTCTGATGTTTTTATATTTTTATTTTATTTTCTTCTCCTAGAATTACTTTGCACAATCTTTGTAATAAGCAGCAAAATCAAAAATTCATTCCAAAAATTTAAGGCAATATTTAATATAACTATGATATAATAAACGCCTATGCACCAACCAAAGTGGCAAAAGAAGAAGAAAAACAAGAAAAGTGGGGAGAGAAGAAGTTTATAAACTAATAATAGGAAACCATAGTCTCCATCAAAAAACCAATAATAATGAATAAAAACTGATTGAGCTAGAGGCAAGCACAAACATGATAACAAGCAGTACCACCTTTCTGCATAAAGCTACTTATAAAAAAACCTAAAAATTAAACAATAGAATAACGATAAACCACACTGATTACGTATTAATTATTTGAACAAACCGTACTAATAGAATAGGCGTGAGAAAAATAAAAAGTGCTGATTGCAACAGGGACGACTTCTTGGTACAAGCAAGGATACGACAAAATATACCAAGCATTAGACGCCCAAACTAATAAAACAAAAAGATATAACTTTGACAGTTTGAGAGGCCCAAAAGCCGAAGAACGATACCAACGATCACTAACCAGAAAAATAGAACAGCTAGCAGGTGAAACGGAGACAAAAGAAGAAAGCGTTGACAAACAATGGGATGTGATAAAAGAAGCTATCAACAAAATAGTTGAAGAAATCTTGGGTAAAAAACAACTGCAAAGGCATGAGTGGTTTGACATGGAGTCCAAACAGGCTATAGATGGCAGAAAACAGCACGCATGCGAATGTTCGAGCAAAATACGAGACAAGATAAGATAAAATTCGAAGAAACCAGGTAACTGGCTAGAGAAAAATTAATAAAAAAAGTGTGAATTAATAAACCAAAAACTAACGAAAATAGAAAGAAAAGTTCAGACATAAAATGCACGGAAGAAATAAAATGCTTTAGAAAAGGTTTCCAGCCCCGGACAAGTATATGTAAAAATAAAGAAGAAAAGATAATAGTAAACAAAACGCCATTGCTGAAAGGTAGGGAGAATATTTTGCTGAATTACTGAATGCAAACAATGAAGGAGAAGGATACGAATAAAAAAGCGAAAATATTGAGGCAAATGGAAATGAAAATATAAACTAAGACCCACACAAGGAACCAGAACCCACATATGACAAAATTAAGAACATAATCCTTAAGATAAAGATGCATAAAGCACCAGGGAAAGATAATATACCGACAGAACTATTAAAATTTGTAGAGAAACATACAAAAACTAATTCAGACAATATGGAGGTACGAAAAGATGCCTTGTTTATGGAATATAGGAATCCTATGCCCCATTCATAAAAAGAGAGATAAGACAATTTGTTCGAGCTTTAGGGAAATTTGCCTGCTTAACACAACATAAAAAATCTTATCATATGCAGTTTTGGAAAGACTGAGGCCACATGTCGAGAGTAAATCAGGCCGGTTTCATTAAAGGAAAATCAACAACAGACCAAGTTTTTAGTCTGAGACAAATAGCAGAGAAATGAAAGGAATATGAGATTAACAACTTTGTAGATTACAAACAAGCATACGACAGCGTGAGACATAGAGCAGTAAAACAAGCTCTAGAAATCTTTTGAATTCTACAGAAGCTAAAGAGATTAAGATGTACAATATAAGATAAAGGTCCTCCATATTATTTAACATGGTGCTGGAAACTGTCTTTAAAAAAAATCCTACACGGAGTGACTATTCAGGAACCAAAACGAGATATTAACTTATGTTGATGACATAGCCATAATTAGCACTAACGAAAAAAACGTAATGCAAACATAGAAAACCTTAACAGACAACTCAGAAGAGGTCGGATTTACAATAAATAGAACAAATATCCAGGAATATAGGCATAGACAGAGTGACTAAGTTTAAATATCTGGGCGCAATCTTAATGAAATGAATGATATAACTAAAGAGATCAAAACCAGAATTTTTATTGCTAACAGGGCATACTTCAAAACAAAGTTAATATCCAGGTAAACAAAATTAGTGCTGAACAAAACAATAATAAGGGCAATACTATATATATGGCTGCGAATCATGGACACTAGTTAAAAAAGAGGAGCAGCTAGGATATTTGAGAGGAGGATTCTACGAAGGATATTTGGACCGGTAAATGAAAGGGGTGAAAGGAGAGTTAAAGTTCTTTATAACAAATTAGACGTAGTTAATGTCATTAAATGCATGCGAATACAATGGGTAAGACAGGTGATGCGAATGGCACCCAACACCATAACTCGGAGAGTATTCAACAGCGTACCAATAACAACACGAACCAAAGGAAGGTCGCGCATAAAATGAATCGACCATGTGTTTCAAGATCTCCTAAAGCTCAATATAAACTGGAGAAGAACTGCCCAAAATAGAGAGAAATAGTGTCGGTGAAGACCTTTGATGGGTGGCAAAAATCGAGAGAGAGATAAAAAGAGAGAAGTACTTTATATCTATTGTCTCATATTCAATATACTCAGTTTTTCCTAGAATTAAATTTGTGCTCTTTGGTATTTCTGATTTATGTTTTGCTGATGTATAGGATTTGTAATCATTGGAAACAATAGTATGGCCTAAGAAAATTCAGATGGGCAACTTAGCATCGACTATACAGCGCCACCCGCTTCGAGTTGCCAATGATAGCAAAAACTTTATACATTCAACAAGTCTCCAACATCTCAATTACGGTCGATGGAGTTGCCTATTTGAAATTGTTTTAAATTTAAATTTTTTAACAAATATTGTTATATGACAATAAATATGACTATAAATAGTTCTTAATTCATAAACTTAACTACCGCTGTATTCGGTGTATTAATATTACAGGATCCACCGACAAGAAGAGCTACTGAACTACTTTAACGTGGCCTCAACGGAAACTTTAAAAACCCAATAATTCTTACCTTGTTATAATAGCTAACTATTTAATTAATTTAGGTAACAAAATCATCATAAAGCATGTTACACATACAGCTTTATATTAAGTTTTGATAAAATACTTCCCAATATGTAATATAAGCAAAATCAGATATATTTTGTGATTCAGCAATCGTCATATAAAACAAAAACTTTTTTATATTTTTAAAGAATATTATAAAAAATATCTCTTATTGATGCAAAATCTGATTTTAGTCCTGTGTTAAAATGATGGTGAAAGCTTCAATCAAACAAGATTGTGATTCCATAGATTTATCCTCTTCTTGCCGAATCAGCTATTTAATATACATATAATAGTATAGCTCTGCACTTCGCGTGAAAGGATGGATTATAGGCTAAGGGGTTAAAGCTTTCATATATTCATTGCTGTTGCGTACCACCTCTAATACGGGCGATATAACACACATTGCGCATTAGACGACCGCTTTATTATTTATTGTTTATTGTTGAACACTTTTAATGACTGAGTAGGCCACCCATCGAGCATTTGAATCCAGGATTGAACCCGGGTCTATCCGCATCGCAACCAAACGCCTTAAGCGCTCGGCCACACTGGCGCTCACTTTTAATTTATAGAGTACTTAGTGTAGTAAATATAATAGAGTAAGAAGGCAAATTGTTACAGGTGTTTATCTAGGGAGCGAGTAAATGTAGTAAAATATTTATAACAGATTTTTATAAGATTTTTAGCTGTATGAAAAAACATTAAATCTGCAAGTTGCAAGTTAAATTTAAAATGCCATCACATACTTTCATTGGTTTTTAATGATATTCGAAACCACTCGCGTCGACTTACCCTAATAGCTACTTTGTTTATTATTTTCGGATAATAGATGTTACAAATCATTACATTTTAGATACAAGAATTGCTCAAATAAAAAGAGAGCGCTTTCTTATGTCGTTTCTATATCAAAGTATTTAGAGGAACTAAAAAGCAAATAGTTATTTTTTTTAGATTTTTGAGCGAAAGTTTAATACTTCTTCTAATCATTAATTACAACGGTCGACTTCAGAAACCTGGACCTTCCTGAAATGATCGAGTGTAGCATAGACGACTCTGGATCACTAAGAGTAAAGGCAGCGGGCTAGAAGAGTTTCCGAAATTTACCAGATTTGACGCGCCAGGGTATTAAAATGTGACCGTATTCTTAACATATAATTGCACTTAGACACGGTTAAAGTTTAGATTTACTATTTGTAATGTTCAGTGGTTAGTTGTATCAAAGTTAATGTTACAAAAAAATAAAAAAGTGTTAAATTAGATAAAACTATCAATCTTAAAATAAAAAAATTTCTGGTTTAGTTATTATCAAAGATTATTTATTATTTAAAATACAAATTATTCCCACTTTTAAGTTTTTTGGTAGTAAAGAAATTTTTCAAACATTTATTAATGAATTTATTATTTGTAAATTAATAAATATTAAAAAGTAATTTAATTAATTTTTATAAATCACACACACCTATCTCATTATTACTTTTGGAAAATATACTATTTATACGTATTGTAAATTTTTTACTATAAAAGTTATTTACATTTACCTGCAACAATGTTGAAATACATATTCTGCAATAAATACAAATTTTGAAGGACTGATCTATACGCAGTCCCATTGCAAATTAATGATCATGGCTGCTTGTGTAAAGGTCAGAGCACTAAACATGCATTTGCATGCGAAGATTTATGTTACTATTCAAAGCATTAATTTAGGAAAGATATTTGTGGGCGCATGTGATTCGGCACTTGTTGGACAAGCGTGTGGACTCTCCTTAATTATCATGACACGTAGAAGAGTGACCAAAATGAAAATAACTTCTGCATTCTATGTGGTTTTAATTTTTATTTGGGTAGTCTATGCCTTAATCTTATTGTTACAAAATAATAAATTGAACATTTTGCCAATTTAGTAGTATTATTGTGAGGTTAAAGAGTTCGTAGGTATCGATTCTTAATTTTGCAACTTTGTTATGTATTTATTCAGTAAAACATTTTAGAAGAGTTTAAGGTAGTTCCAAAACACATTTATTGGTTTATATTTTGTTGTAATAGATGGCTTTGCGACCGTGCTAGTGAGTAGATGTGTACGCTAACCCTCCTGCTTTGAAGGAAAACGAACGGATCTACAAGCCAGCCGTGCCTGCGTCATCAACGGCAGCGTCTGCAGCCTTGCTTAAGGTCAGCCGTATTTTACCTGTTCCAATTTATATTTTCTTGGGTCGCTCTTGGAAATTTTTACTTTTTATTACAAATTTTAATTTTAATTTTGTTGAACGGTCGTGCGCGAACCGAGGCGCGGTGATATCACTTGTGCGGGCATTTTATCGGCCAGCGGCTGTTGTGAACGATAACGTGACCGCGGTGTCAGCTTAATATTTTCGTGTTCAATAAACTACGAGGAAATTAAATAAAAGGTAACTGTGTTTACCTATTAAACTTCATTAAACAAATTCAAAATGTTACCAGCATATAATGGCCCAGGAGTTAATTATAACCAAAATGGCGTACCATATAATAATCCCATGCAAGTAATCCCAATGAACAACGTTATACCGGGTGTTACATTAGCTAACACACAAATGCCGCAGTACTATAACTGTCAACAACAAAGTCAATCAATACCCACTAGTAGCAACTTCTTCATACCGCAACAGAACATTAACCCACCAGCCCATTCCCATGCCACTCAGCAGCAGCAATCAAACAACGAACGCCAGTACTACAGACCGACCTCAACCAGCGATGATGAAACAGAAGAAAACCCCAATGAAAACTCCAAAGAAAACCCATGGCAAAAAGTAAAACAAACCGAGCGAAAAAAAAAATATACCCAACAGTCAAAACATTTTAATACAAAATAAATATAGCCATTTAACCGATGCCATGGAAGAAGAAACTAACACAACACAAGTAGAAAACAAGGTCCCACGACCCCCGCCAATCTTTGTCTATGGCGTAATAAATTACCAACAAATGATAAACAAATTAAATGAAATCATAGAAATAGAGCAGTACATCACAAAATCTCTAATAAAAATCAATTGCAATACCTCTGATACTTACCGAAAACTGACTCACTTCATGCAAGAAAACAAAATTGTGCACCATACATATCAACCGAAGGAGGAACGAGCCTATAGGGTAGTACTGAAGCACTTACATTTTTCTACTAGCACAGAAAGCATTAAAAAAGAACTTAGTAAAGACGGACATCAAGTCAGAAACATTATGAACGCAAGAAAACGAATAACAAAAGAACCTTTAAACCTATTCTTTGTTGACCTAGAGCCAGCACAAAGCAATAAAAATATTTATAAAATACAAAAAATACAAAATCAACTAATAACTATTGAACCACCCAAAAAAGTTAAAGGTTATTACAGTGCATGCGCTGTCAGCAATATGGTCATACTAAAGCTTATTGTACCAAACCCTATGTTTGTGTTAAATGCGGAGGGACTCATTGTACAAAAAACAAAGACACACCTGCACGATGTGCATTATGCAATGGTCCTCATCCGGCTAGCTATAAAGGCTGCGAATTCTACCAAGGCTTTCTAAAAAAATCCAACAATGCTAACAATAGACTAAACATTCAACACAACTCGATAATAGCCATCTATACAGACAACCAACCTCAAACAAATAGTATCCAACAAAATTTAAGCTATGCAGGAGCAGTGAAAAATAACAGAACCAACGAACAAAATACATTACGCTCAACTGAGAGTAGAGAACACAACGAACATCAAACAGGAACACCCTCCATCAGCCTGTGCAAATTCCTTGATGAGTTTAAGGCTATCTTTCAGCAAATCGTACAACAGAACAGCATAGTGATGAATCTGCTTACCACGCTGATAAGTAAAATTCAATAAATTTCTAACAATAGCCCTGTGGAATCCCAATGGACTTCTACAGCACAAAAACGAGGTTGAAATATTCCTTCATCATAATTCAGTGGACATCATGGTAGTCAGCGAAATACATTTCACAGATAGATCATATTTTCGCATACCTAACTTCAAAACCTACATAACCAATCATCCAGATAATACTGCATATGCTGGGAAAAAGTTCTATAAGCCACATCGAACTGCCAAAATATGTAACTAATCACTTACAAGCCACAGCCATTAAAGTAAAGACACTCCCATACGAATTAACAGTAGCAGCAGTATATTGTCCACCACGGCACAATATCAAAAAAGAAAATTTCAAGGAATTCTTCCAGACACTAGGGCATAAATTTGTTGCTGGTGGAGACTATAATAGTAAGCATACGCTGTGGGGATCTCGACTAATCACAACAAAAGGCAGCCAGTTGGCTAATCTCATAAAGGAAAATAATTACTCCTTCCTTTCAACGGGTACACCAACCTACTGGCCGTCAGACCCCAATAAGATCCCAGATCTTTTGAACTTTTATGTAACCAATGGGAACACCATGCTACGATCTCTCCTCTGATCATTCGCCAGTAATTGCAACAATCAGTCAATATGCTATTCATAAAAAACCAACGCCCAGACTTCATAACAAAAACACAAATTGGGAACATTACAGGAACAAGATACAAAAAGACATAAATTTGAGAGTAAGTCTGAAAACTCCAGAGGAAATTGACACCGTCGTAACCACCCTACTAAACATCCTCAAACAGGCCGCTCAACATGCCACTCCTCACACAGAATTCCAAAATCACAAGTATATAATACCTACGGTCATTAAGAGGCTTATAGCAGAAAAAGAAGAGCCAGGGCAAAGTGGCACTGTACCCATGCACCAGCAGATAAAACTGTACTAAACAGATTAAATAACCAACTGCAGCGTCAACTAAAAAAATGAAAGAAAAGTCATTCCATGATTATGTTACCAATCTCAACAGATACGACAATTCCATATGGAAACCTATAAAACATAAAAAACCTAAGGCAATACCTCCCTCCGTAACCCTGCAATAGCATATCAACAGTGGGCTAGAAGTGATAAGGAAAAGGCCGTTCTATTTGCAGACTACTTTGCCGAAGTATTTACGCTTAATGATGACCTTACAGACAATGCTATAGACAGACATTTATCTGAGATCCCTATCAACATACCAAAGATCAAATCCTTTACTCCGAAAGAGATTGAGAAGGAAATTAGCTTATTAAATCTTCGAAAAGCTCCAGGAATAGATAAAGTGACTACAAAATGTTAAAGGAGATGCCAAGAAAGGGTTAGTTTTACTTACCTACATTTTCAATGCTATCGCAAGACTAAACTACTGGCCAAAACAATTAAAAATTGCCGAAATAATACTAATCCTTAAACCAGATAAAGAACCCAACGACGTATCATCGTACCGTCCTATAAGTCTGTTACCAATTATCTCAAAATTACTCGAACGACTCCTTCTGCAAAGAATAAACTCTGACCCAATGACAGAAGATTGGATACCTATGCATCAGTTTGGCTTCCGCAATAACCATTCCACTATACAGCAAGTGCATCGAATCAGTCACCAAATAAATCAAGCATTAGACCAAAAGAAATACTGTCTATCAGTTTTTCTAGATGTCAGTAAAGCCTTTGATAAGGTATGGCATACTGGATTACTATATAAGATCAAAGAACTTCTACCCATCACCTACTTCAAACTGATAAAATCTTACCTAAGTAGTAGAGAATTTTGCATCAGAGTCAATGACGAGGTGTCGGTCCAACGTCCAATTAAATCTGGAGTGCCCCAAGGCAGCGTCTTGGGACCCCTGCTCTACGTGCTCTATACAGCCGATCTTCCCACCAATGAAAACACAACAATGGGTACGTTTACCGATGACACTGTCATTCTCTCAACTGCCATTGACCCACTCGTAGCATCGACCACTCTACAAAACCACCTAGACCAAATACAGACATGGACTCGTAAACGTAAAATCAAAATTAATGAGACAAAATCTGTGCAAGTAAATTTTACACTACGAAAAGGGTTATGCCCACCATTATATTTTAACAATATACCAATACCGCAATCTACAAGTGCAAGATATTTAGGAATACACCTGGATAACAGATTGACGTGGAAAGAACATGTAGATAAGAAACGTAAACAGATTGACTTGAGGATGAAAGAACTCCAATGGCTAATTGGACGAAAATCTAAGCTTACGCTTGAAAACAAACTGTTACTCTACAACACCGTAATTAAACCAATCTGGATGTATGGAGCGGAACTATGGGGATGCGCGAGTAAATCTAACTTAAACAAAAATACTTCGTATGATCACGAACGCACCATGGTACGTCTCCAATCTGACGATTCACAATGATCTGAAAATTCCTTACGTGAGGGACGCCATAAAAGAAAAAAGTACAAGACATCACAACAAACTGGAAACCCACGTCAACCCCCTGTTGCACCCACTGCTTGATGCGCAGCAGATCTGAAACAGGATTAGCGAGGTCAACTCACTGGAGAAGTCCTCTTCACACCAACCACGACTACCCTAGTAATTAAAAAACAGCATATTAGCCTATAGAATGACTTGTAATTCTGATTGCTAATTAAATGATATATTAAAAAATAATATTTTGTTGTACATTTCTGGCAGCGTTTTAAATTGTCGACCACTTTTAATGTTAAACACTGACTATTAACGCTGTGTTTTTATGTGGTGGGTCGTTTGAAACTATTTGTGTCCGAGGTGCATTCAAGTTATAACTTCCGATTTTTTTCTCACAAATTAATCACACAAAACATGTGAAACGTGTCACTTCTCGACGTAATCTCCCTGAAACCGTACATATTTTTTACAACGTCGACGCTATGATTCCATGGCTGCTGCGAACGCTTCTTTAGGAGTCTTTTTTGACCTCTGGAATATCGCTGATGCAATAGCGGAACGATTAGTAAATTTGCGACTACGGGCAATGTATTTTATCGTTGGAAACAGTCAGAAGTAGCTAGGAGCCAGGTTAGGTGAGTAATGAGCATGTCAGCATTTGTGACAACCATCTGGAGGACACTTTTCGCATTTTCAGGTCTTCATGCAGGATTGAGTGCACAGATCCCAAGGATAAGCCAACTTTAGAGGCGATGTGTTTCACACTCATTCTGCGATCTTACAAAACAAGTTTCTCCACTCACTTGATCATGTCGTCAGACCGGCTGGTGCGAGGCCGAGGTTGTCTTGGTTTGTTGTTACACAACGTTCTGTTTGCTTTGAACTGTTGCCCCCACAAACGCACATCCATAACACCATCACCACATGCCTCACTCAACTGACGATAAATTTTACTCGGTGTCACACCACGCAAACGGAGAAAACTAATGATTACACGCTATTCGTGTAATGAAACATCGCCATTTTAAGTATCAAAAACAGTCCCCACTCTCGCCTCTGCCGCTAGAGTTCTGCATGTCGTGTGGTGCTGCCACCTCTGTCACGTATTCACAAAGAGTGCGCGCGTATTATGAATTAAACCGCATGTTTCTATCTGTTCCCATTCGAAGAAAACAATTCGGAGGTGTTATAACTTGAATGCACCTCGTACTGACATTTTTAGCATACTTGCGTAACTTTACTGACGCTACGTTTTAATCAAATTTTGTGCATTGTTTTATTTAAAAAATATTTTTTGTGGACTGCAAGTAATATACATAAAAACATTAATTGCTATAACCTGAAACATATTAAGGCATAACATATACTTTTTAGTGTAAATATCTGTAGTACTTTTATTAAGTTATTTTGCAATAATTTAACCTATTCTCATAAGTTGTGTCCACTACTACAAAGTACAACTTATACATGAATATTATTTATTGTTTCAAGATGTTTTAGTGCCTTCATATTTATCTAAAATGACCTGCAGTTTACTTATATTTTAACAAACATTTAATCACACAGATACTTCTGGCGTTCTATTTTTGATATATGCATAGTTTTTTTTTGAAAATATTACAAAAATTTACAATTACAATAACAAAGAATCTACATATTTTGTAAAAATGATACAATATACAAGAGAAATTGTACGTAATCTCAGTTTCCGTGAAAGTGAGCATTTTGGGACTTTACACATTTCTTTCAGCATTATATCTGCTGTTAAAAGGATTTTATAGTCTCTTATGTTTAAATCACGAATAACTGCTACATTAAATCATATATAAATGCTATAGAAAAAGTTTTGGCGATATGTTTTAAGGCAAATCGAGTAATTTTATTAGAAAATTTTAACGTTTGTTTTACACTACAAGGTAGAAAATATATAAAACTATATGTAATTTATTTTCTTCTTGTGTATTTTATTATTTAAATAATAAACCAACATAATGGAAAGGTAAAATAGATAGTATACTTTTTTAATTTTTAAGAAGAAAATCTGATCTGTGATATACAGTATTCTTATTCTCAGAATAAAATTTTATCTCAAGCTACTCAAACAAAGAGATGTTGCAGCATTTGGACTAGAATTTATAAAACACTTACTGATGTCGGGTGTTGTTTGGAATTTTGTGAAAAATACTAATATTGACTTACATGAACGGTGAATTTGTTTGTGAATGTATTAGTAAATCTCATGTATCAATATTTTTCAACAAAAAAATATTGCTACTTCAAAGCCAAAGCCTCATTGACATGCAGAAAAATGTCGCGCAGTGAGTGAGTATCTGCTTTAATAAATGATCCAGGTAACTCATCTAAAAATAAGATTTTGCAAATTCTTTATAATACGGCACAGAAGAGCTACACAGAAACTCTTATATAATCAAAAATATAATGATCAGTTAATACAAAGGACAAAAAAGCGTCGTAAATATAATAACTCCAAATAAATTTAATACTCATTTATACAATATAATCAGTAATGTAACAAAAATAATGCTACAGAAGGATTAAGTGATTTAAATAATGGGACTATTATAAACAATAACAAATTCTGCGTTAACAATTGTTTATCAAAAAATTATCGAAACTATAACAGGTTCAAAAATAGCAATGTGTTTGAGTATGATTTAAAGATTGTAAAATACGTATTTGACATTATTTTTCAAATTGTTTGTGATTTAATAAATAAAAGGTGTTTTTCCTAAAAGCTTAAAAATAACAATGGTGGCCCCTCTTTACAAAAAATAGATACGAAAGAATTGGGAACTATAGACAAATTTTCATGTAACCCTAATTTTCAAAAAAAAAATTAAAAAGTGATTTAAAATACAATTATTAAATATCTTGAAATTAATTTCTCTATTTAATTATTTACAATATGGATTTAGGTTTAATAGGAATACAGAAAAACAGTTTTAAAATTGATAAGAACATATTTTACGAAGTTTTTTACGAGAATTACAATAGTTTTAAAATTATTTTTTTTATCTCTTAAGATTTAGAGAAATTAGATAAACTTGTATTTTTTTAAATGTAAACCAATAAATTGCATCGTAAAAATGAGTGGCAACTATTGGCAAAAATATTAATAAATTATTAGTTTATCTTATAAACTTTATATAACCTTTTTAAAATTTATAAATTGTAAATGAAATGTAATGAATTCGGTTTCCGGGTTGGATTATTTATCTTAACAACTAATTAATAGTGCACAAACATTACTTATTTTTACATTTAGTTGACAATTAATTAACTGACGCACTGACACTTTTGTTAGATATTTGTTTAACTGTATCTAAACTTCAGATGCTATTGCTTTTTGATCATTAGACTTGTATATTGCTCAAATACCTGCACCGTTAAAATTTATAAAATTGCTCTGGCCCACGCGACGAGCCAGATAATCATTCTAAACCTCTTAAACTTCTCTCTTCTTGGAATTTGTGCCGTACTTCATCCCCAGTTCTTCCAGGAAAGCCTGACTTCCGAGAATTGATCGTTATACTGCTCCCTCTTTATCGCTGTGATCTTATGCCCTTATGAAATGGGCTGCAGAAAAATAGCCTTACTTCTCCGGAGTTAAATTTGCTCTGATGATAATTTGGTACTGCGGACGCTTCTTTAGGGAAAAATCAAAAATGTTAGTCGTCACCTTTTGACTTGGGCCAGATACGTTGCAAAGTACTGTATTTTTATATGTAAAACTTGAGTTGTTAGCACAATCCTTTTATGTACGCTCTAACTTTTACTCTATTTTTTATAGCGCAGGAAACACAGGATTATTGAATAATTGAAACCCAATTAATTACAACTGTTTTTGTTTGAAGGCCATCTTCCATTCTGTAGGAATATACTCAATAAGCATTTGAATTTCTGGCTTCTTGACGCATTGTCCAGCTTAATCCTTATTTCCAAGTCGTGCTTTCTGTAGCTCATGAATCAGCAATCGCTTGTCAACTCAAGTTATTTTCTCTGGTTGTAAATAATTGCTGAAGGTCTTCGGGCAAAATTAATAGTTCTTCTAATTTTTGTTTTAGATTTGTGTTCTAGTACTGTATTCTACGTTAACTTTAAATTCTTCGCTCAAAGCTCTGTTACGTTTTTCAAACTTAATTTAGGTTTTTGCCTGTTTGCCCGAGTATATTTTTAAGACTTGTAATTCTCTCAGATCTATAGATTTTACACTAATTTTCAATTAGAGTGCGGCTCGTGAAATCGAAGCCAAGCAAACGTATTGCGAGCAGTCTATACTTGCCCTATAGCAGCGATAAAAACTGCAGCGTTGTAAGGTCAGGCGTATTTATTTCCCAAATTTTATTGTTAATTTTAAATTTTCTATTTCTTCTTCTTCTTCTTCTACTCTTATATAGGCTATTAGCCTGTTTCTAACTACACATTTCGTGTAGTACTATGAGCCATGTTGGGCGTACCCCGGGCAGGTGGCTAGTCTGACCCGTTAGAAGAAGGAGAATGTACTTTACGATCGCCAAAGGTGTTTGCACGATGGCCGGAGAGCACTCGATGTTTGCCGTTATTTTGACCTGGGAGTCGAACCCAGGGCCCGCCGCGCTTTAGTCTGGCAGGCCAAAGCCTTTGCGTCGCAGCTGTCGTGCTCTCAATTTTCTATTTTAAATGAGAAAATATTTAACTCATTGAAATAATAACAATTCTAAGAACATAAAACGTTTAACACCTCGTAAAGATTCCAACCGAGAGTGGACTCGATTTAAACAATAATATATATAATTACCCTCTTATGCAGCCATCTACTGCAATGCAAAATCAAATACCAGTCCAAGTGCCATACGCACACAATTATCAAATAAATCCAACATCAATAAATATCCAATTGCCACAATTTTATTAAAATCAAATACCAACAGATCATTTTTTACCCATTCCTGTTAAACTTCCTCATTCAAATTACACGGGGCTTCTAATTCTATGAAACCAAAATTTCATCGACGCTAAAACTATGCAAGAAACATTTAACAATTCTACCAGCGAAAACGGACAAATGGCAAATGATAATGAAAACAAAAGTTTCCACCTCCGGCAGTACGTCCAAAATAAGAGAAAAAGATTAAACGCACACAGTTTCTACAACCCCTTCGCAAACTGTAACCTCAAATTGGTTTCAATCTCTCGCCGAAGCGGGCACTAGTGCCAATTAAATTGACAATAATAATTCAATTAATGTAAATAAAAATACTTAGCCACAAGACCCAAAACCACCTCTAATTTATGTCAATGTTTCGATAACGAAACTCACTACACTAAAACCTGTCCAGATAACAGTAAAAATAATTGCTCGGATACCAGACACCTATAGGAAATTAATTCAACACATAAAAAATAAAACAATATTGTATCACGCTTATCAAATAAAACGAAATAAGACTTATAGAATAGCAATATGTGATTTTCACCATTTAATTCTATTAGATGATGCAGTAAAAGAACTAGAGGATAAAGGAGACCAAGTCAGAAATATTATCAACACACGGAACCGAGTTTTGAAAAATCCGTTACCACTCTTCTTCGTATGCCTTGAACCGCAAACTAATAATAAGGAAATTTACAACATCAAATTCCCACATAATACAAAAATAAGGGTTAAACCATCTAAACATAAAAACACCATAATTCAATGTAACCGATCTCAGACCTATGGACATTGCAAATCTTATTGCTTGCAGTCATAATTGGTAAAATTTGGAAAACCATATAACACAAAAAATTTTTAAAACCTTAAGACACCCCTACAATTTGTGTATTATGTAGAGGGGAGCACCAAGCCAACTACAAGACCTGCACAGTCTACAGAGGTTTATTGAAATCTAGAAATAAAAATAATACAAATTACTTAACAAAATCAAACCTTAGATTACACACAAATACAAACTCAGTTATTTATCAATCTACATTCATCAAACTACAATCACGTTCTCGACCAATAACTATTGCAGCCGTCTATTCCCCGCTACGACACACTATTACAACGGAAGAATGCAACGATTTTTTCGGGTTTATTAGACCAAAATTTGTAGCAATTAAGGACTAAATCTTCAAACATACAGCATGGGTTTTGATCTGTTCCGATCAGTATAACTAAACAACTTAATTTATATATCTACGGGAAAACCAATGTATTGGCCCACGGATAGGAACAAACTCACGGATTTCCTTAATTTTGCTATCGATACAGGCATCTCAAACTTTATATTAAAATTCAGTCGAGTCTAGATCTGTGCTATAATTATACTAACCCTCAGTACAAACATTATATGCAGAGAACCAATACTCCGACCATGCACTAAAAATATTGATTGGCGGCTGTTCCAAAATCTTATAAATGAAGAAATCAAATTGAAATATTGTATAAGAGAAGAAGTGGTAAAACATCTAACAAACATAATTCAGACTACGGCATAGAAAGTCACATTCACACAAAACAAGAAGAACAGGAAAAGGATTATATTCCTGTGTATATTCAAGAAATAATCATTCAAAAAAGAAAAACACGTAGGAAATGGAAAAGAAGAAAAAACCTCCACGATAAAACCGATTTCACCAAGATAACAAACCAACTCCGCTAAACACTAAACCAGGCGCGCAATAATACCTTCAAACACTACATCACCAACCTATATCTTAAAGACCATTCGTTATGAAAAGCAACGAAAAAATTCAAAAGGCCAATAATACAAATCCCACCTATAAGGAAGTCTGATCGTAACTGGGCTCAGACAGGCGACTAGAAAGCCAATGCATTTACAGAGCGTCTATCAACAGTGTTTACTACAATTTCAGACGACGACCATCAAGATGACAAAATCGAAAATTATATTAATGCTCCCTGTCAGTTATGGTTACCTATTACGCCTATTTTATCAGCTGAAGTTCGCCGACAAATCAGCAACTTATCAACAAAGTATAAGGCTCCTGGATATGACTTTATAGATTAAGAGGTGTTGAAACATTTTTCTAGAAAGGCATTTATGCTATCATATTAACAATATACAATAGCATTTTACGCCTGTGCTACTTTCCGATTTACTGAAAATATGCACAAGCAACTGTGATTGGAAGACCAGATAAACCGCCCACCGAGCCTACATTCTATCGCCCGATAAGTCTGCTACCACTTATGGCACAAATATTTGAAAGACTTCTCCTCGACAAAATAAACAAATTAACACCTATAGATTATATAATACACGGACATCAATTTGGATTTAGACAAAACTATTCAACAATACAGCAATGTCATCGAAGTGTAAATAAAATCAAAGAAAGTTTTGAAGGAAGGAAGATGTGTGGTCCAGTATTCCTTGGAAATGTCTGGATCAACGGATTACTGTACAAATTAAAAAAGCATCTCACTAGTCCTATATACCAAATATTAGAATCCTACTTCAATGAACGATACTTTCAAGTTACTAATTATCACTTAATAAAAGCTGGTGTATCATAAGGTAGCGTCTTTGGGCTATTTCCTTACCTCATCTACGTTGCAAATATTCCTATCACAGAGAGCACTATGACTTTCTATCTATTATTGATCCAATTAGAGCATCTTGAAAGCTATAAGACCATCTAAACAAATTACGAGACTGGTTAAGACAATGAAAAGTTTAAATCAATGCTGAAAAATGCACAGATCACGTTCATTACAAAACGAAGTAATTACCCTCAAGTAAACATAAATAACACCTCTATACCAGTAAAAACTACAGTTAGAAAAATATCTTATATTGCATTTAGATCTAAATCACATTAAAGCAAAAAAGACTCAACTAAATCTAAAAGTAACAAAAACGCACTGGTTATTAGACAAAAAAATCAAAACTAAAATAATATTGGAAAACAAATTGACCATTTATAAAACTATAGGTTAGTTTAGACCCACGGTATAGAATTGTGAGGTTGCAGTAAACACTACAACACAAAGATATTACCAACTTTCCAGTTGAAGACAACTTTCATGATGGTTGATGCTCCCTGGTACATGACGAATCAAACCCTCAATAATGATTTCGGAATACCTTTCATATATCAAGTGATCAATCTCTATGCCAACAAATCCAAAGAACACCAACGAACACAATGACCAGCTCAGAAGCGAATTATAGTTAAACTTTAGTTCTTAGAAGACTTAAACGACAGTGGCTAGAAGATCCAGTCCAATAGGTGAAAAAAATGGAGAACCGTCAAAAGACAGTACCCAATGCATGTTACAAATCATACATAATAACTGCAACAGCTTGAGTAAATTGTAAATTTGCTAGAAATTAAAAATAATTTAATTTACATAAATCCCTAATTAATTCTTCTCTCTGTGTTCTGGGATGTTTTTATAATTTTTTCTGTATTAACTTATCTAGATTTGCGGCTTTGATTACATAGTTATCTATGTTTTCACTTTCGTCGATCAGGGCTTGTTGCAGTTTCCTTTAACACGATTTTTTATTTTTCTTGTTTTTTCATGGTTTTGTTTTTCTTTTTTAATCTGCTACTTTCAATCTATGCAATGTAAGTTGTTGTGTCATGATAATTTAATTAAATAATAAAGTCATGTTGTCATACATTGCACTTCTGACTTCACTTGTAATAAATCGGTATTGGGCTTATCTATTTATTAACTGACAATTATTGGAGAACTTGCGAGCATTATTGACTTATATATTTAGTTGGCAACTAATTAACTAGATGTTTATTTCCACAGGCCTATCTGTTACGCGGCGCGCTTGATCTCCAACACGAATTGCACTTAAAGGCAACTGCTTATGTATTACTTACATATCTACATATTTCAAATTTATAGTACTGCGTTAGTCTACACGACATACCAGAATCGTCATGAATCTGCGAAAGCTTCCCTTTCTCGGAACGTGCGCCGCACCTAAAATACGGCTTTTCTGGGGAAACACGCTTTTCTAGAATCGACCGTTATAACAGGAAACATCATGAAGCCAAAAAACGCAGCCTTCTATAAATAGTAAAATTATAATTTTTTCACTTGATGTTTAATTAAAATTTATAAGAAATAGTGTTTAAACTTTTAACCACATATATTATCCTGGCATAAATTATATCGTAATTTGAGTTTTAGTAAACATGGAGGTTTTTTCTGTTTGGATATAATTTGAAAAAAATATTTTACTATTTTTTTATATGACTAAAACTCTGATAAGAAAATCGTGTAATGTTAAATAAATATTAGTGAAATCTACATATCTGAATATAAGTTTAAATTTTATGATCATATGATCATCAGTTTATTTGAAGATTCAAATCAAATTACAAATCGAAAAATATTGTAATATATTATCATAATGTAATCTTTATAGAAGTAGCTATTTCAGTTCTGCAATTTACAACTAAAGTCAACTAAATTTTTTATCTGTAGATTAACGTATTTCCTGCTTAAATTTTATATTTACTTAACTCTCTATATTAGTAACAACTAATTTAATAACTTTATACCAAATTTGAATCTATTTTTTTTGAAACATAAAATTTGGTTGAATATTTACCAAGAACATGAGGGGTAAGGCAATAAGTTTGGATTTATCCTTAATAAAATATCAAATTAACTTTTAGTTATTAGATTTTTAAATATGTATACATTCCGCGCTTGTGCTTCAGAGCGGACGGTCGAGTGCCACGCTCCGATAATAAGTGCTCCAAAACTCTACCTGCTGCTAAGGTCAGGCATATCCATCACTCAACAGACATCGCAGAAATAAAACAGAACCTAGAAAATCTTGGTCACGAAATAGTTAATATTTGGAATATTAAACAACAATTAAACAAAACCCCTCTCCCCATGTTTATTGTTGAAACAAAACAAAATGACAACAACAAAGAAATTTATAAAACCACGCTATTCATGAACACAAGAATCACTGTTGTACCGCCACATGCTAAAAGAACACTGCCACAGTGTGGCAAATGCCAAAGGTTCGGACATACCAAGAACTATTGCCAACAAACATCTCGTTGTGTCAAATGTATAGGAAATCATCCTACCAAAGAACGTCCGAAAGTAACTAAAGATGATCAAGTTAAATGCGTAAACTGTGGCGAGTGTCATCCTGCGAACTATCGCGGATGCATAGTATATAAGCAGCTCCAAGAAAAACTCTTCCCAAGATTAAGAAGCGCAGTTACACACACCCGCACGCCTACTTAAAATTATAGAATCCCTGGGGTCTCATACGCTGAACAAACAAGACAAAATACTCAACCTCCACAAAACTTGGCTTCTAATGCAACCCCACAAACACAAGCGATGGCTTTAAATCACCCGTCAAACGACATGGAAGAACTAAAATCCATGATGAAGAACTTAATTACACAAATGGGGACTGTTATGAATCTCCTAACCACTCTCATTAGTAAAGTGACATAATGGACCAACTATTAACTATAGCAGTTTGGAATGCCAACGGGCTTAGCCTGCACGCTCAAGAGGTCAAACTCTTCCTTGAACTTAATCAAATCGACATACTGCTCATAACAGAAACACATTTTACCAGCAAAAGCTATATTAAATTTCCAAGTTACTGCATATACAACACTAACCATCCCGATGGAACCGCCCACGGTGGAACGGCAGTTATCATAAAGTCTAACATAAACCATCATGAATTGGCTAAATATGAAACAGAACAACTCCAGGCTACTACCATCCAAGTAGAAAACAAAACAGCAATCCTAAAAGTTTCTGCCGTCTATAGACCCCCCAAACATTCAACAAAAAAAGACACTTACTCACATTTCTTCCAAAGTCTTGGAAACAGATTCTTCGCAGCCGGCGACTTTAATGCGAAACATCAGAACTGGGGATCTCGTATTATAAGAACTGACGGACGCGAGCTACTGGCAGCTACAAATGCAAACAATCTACAATACCTATCAACTGGCGAGCCAACCCTATTGGCCAACAGATCGCCGAAAGATTCCAGACTTAATTGACTTCTGTATAACTAAAGGGCTAAATACAAGACAATTTACAAACAAATCTTGCTTTGAACTTGCAGCTGATCACTCCTCCATTCTAATTGCACTCCACTCAGAACTAACACAAATACAAACACGACCAGTCCTTCATAACACTAAAACGGACTGGGACCTATTCCAAACAATAATAACTGAGCAATTGGACCTGGGTGTTCCGTTGAAAACCAAATATGATATTGAAGAAGTTGTACTACAATTAACTAGTACAATCCAACAAGCAGCATGGAAAGCCACCCCTGTGATGAAAACTACTTATACCATCAGCTGCCCAACACTATTAAAAGACAAGATAACGGAAAAAAAACGTCTCAGAAAACGCTGGCAAATTACCCGTCTAGAAGCAGACAAACAAGCACTAAACCGGGCAACAAAGAAACTAAAGAAACTTCAACAACAACTCTCTGTGGAAAGCAGTTAGAAAACTCAAAAGGGCAATAGCTCACATACCACCTATCACCAAATCAAACGGCCAATTAGCTCATACTAGTAAGGATAAAGCTGAAACGTTTGCTGATCACCTAGTCAACGCATTCCAACCATACCCTAGCCAGTGTGCGGAGGAAGATACTAAAATAAACAAATTTCTGGAATCTCCATTCCAAATGAGCCTACCGATTAAACCATCCAAGCGCTGAGAAGTACAAGAACTAATTAGAAAAGAAATCAACATCAAGAAAGCACCAGGTTTTGACCTTATCACTGGAAAAATTCTCCAGCAGCTACCTGAAACCGCACTACGAGCAATCACTCAACTATACAATGCTATCCTCTCCAACAGATACTATCCAAGCGCGTGGAAAGCAGCACAGGTCACAATGATTTAGAAACCTCGAAAGCCACCCACTGATCCTGCTTCCTATCGTCCCATCAGCCTCCTACCTATCCTATCAAAAGTCTTTGAAAAATTGTTCTTAAAACGCCTTCAACCAATCCTAGATGATTTAGAATTGATACCCAAGCACCAGTTCGGTTTTCGACACTCACATGCAACTATCGAACAAATACATCGACTTGTAGATCAAATTCATACCGACCTAGATGAATATCGATATTGCTCCGCTGCGTTTCTAGATATTTCACAAGCGTTCGATAAAGTATGACACTTGGGCCTCTTCTATAAATTAAAAAAATATCTACCATACCAATACTATGAAATACTAAAGTCTTACTTAACGGATCGACATTACTTCGTTAATTATCAAGATGAACACACGAACCTCCACCCAATACTATCGGGAGTCCCCCAAGGCAGCGTGCTAAGACCTATCCTCTGCTTACTCTTTACAGCTGACTTACCAACTACAAGTCTAACTACAACCGCCACTTTTGCTGACGATACGCCAATTCTAGCTTCGCACCTAAATCCGAATACTGCAACTTCCAACCTGCAAACCGCTCTGAATAAATTGCAGCAATGGCTCAAGGTATGGAGAATGTAGGTAAACGAAACCAAATCCCAACATGTAACGTTCACCATGAACCGCGATAACTGTCCACCGATCTCACTTAACGGACAACAAATAAAACACGCAGACTCCGCAAAATATTTAGGACTCCATCTAGACCGACGCTTGACCTGGAGAACCCTCATATTTAATAAACGCAAACAGCTAGGGATACAATACAGGAAACTATACTGGTTGATTGGAAGAAATTCTGTACTCTCGCTAGAAAATAAGCTATTGCTCTATAAGGTGATTCTGAAACCAATATGGACCTACGGTCTCTCACTTTGGGGAACTTAGCAACACCAACCTGGCCATCATCGAGAGGTTCCAGAATAAAGTGCTTCGGGCTGTAGTTAATACGCCGTGGTATGTGCCGAACAAAGTGATTTTAAGTGACTTAAGTGTTCCAACCATTAAAGAAGAAATAGGGAAAATTGCCCAAAAATACAAAGACCGATTAACAGCACACCCTAACGACCTTGTATATTCTCTAATGAACGAACCAGATCGCCCAAAACGCCTAAAGCGTTTTAAACCAAACGAACTACCAACGCGTTTCAATGCTGTTCTTGAACATTAAGCTATTCCAGTGCCATTCCATTCGTTTATAAATTAGTTAATTACTTAACGTACCTTCAATTCAAATCATTCGCTAGCAGTATAGAATAGTGTATTAACTATAGAGGGGTTTACTGACCTTATTCTCCTCCTTATTTGATTAGTTCGTTCCTTACATTTCTTTCTCCCGAATCTTTTTTGTAAAGGCATGTATTTACCAATATACTTTACTTACTTAGTCCTAGGTCTTTCTACCTTTAGGTGTAAGGCTATATAGCCAATATAAATTTATAAATTTTTTGAAAGGTTGTTATATATAGGATATATGATTATTCTTCCTATAAGACAGCTAACTTTATTTTTGTATATAGTACACAAACTTCTCATTTTTTAAATAATTAAACACAATTTAAGTTCTTAAAATCGTAAAAATTGAATTTGGTGGCTTAGCTCTGCACTTATTTTTAAACTTTGATTATAATCGTTTATAATTTTCAGAAACTAAATGGCCTTTATTTTTTTGTATAGAGATGTGGAATATCTAATTGTTAGGATACAAGAAGGTTGCATTTCTTAACTCGTTGCAATATGAATAAATAGCAAATGTCTGTAAAGAAGCCACTACGTGCATTTGAGTTTTAAGTTCAATTGTTGTATCTTGGCTTAGCCATAAATATTAGGAATTATTAGTTTTAAGAAGTGGTATTGTTGAGAATATTTTTTTAGTTACTAAATAATATTTACAATCTGTTTAATTAAGCAATAAGTAAATTAGCCGACATTAATAGAATATCAAATGCGGATGTTCCTCCAGTGAGACTTAATTATATTTAACATGGCAGAATAGCATAGAGAATATTACAAGGACTAAAATTTGTAAATCAAGTAAATGTTGCGTTACTGTTGTTCAGGAGATTTACTGCCAACACTAGTGGTATTCGAGACAAAGGTAAAAAATTTTATTATTACACTTTAGATTTTATGTGTAGAGATCACAGTGTATCGTTTCATTTTTGACCAACGACAAAGGGTTTGTTTTAGTTTTTAGTGTTTTTTACTGCAACCGTTGCATTATTTCCAAGCTTGAGGTACTTGCTGTGTCTTGTAGCTATATACTGCACCTTCATATGAGTTACAAAATTATTATATATATTAAAAGCTTGTTATTCAGGGTCAATTTTTAATTTCTTCCAAGGAAGTGTTACAATGTGGTGAATTTTAAATCCAAATATTGTGCTTAGTGAAAACATGTCTTCTCTACATTAACCTCTTATCTGGGTATGATTTTAACCACTTTATGTCAACTGACAAAGGCAACTACACATTGTTCAAAGTTATAAGTGGGCACTTGTTTCTAAGAATGTAAGTTACATGGATGAATTTTACTTTATTGGTCTTGTACTATTTACTTAACCAGTCTTCTAACAAATTTAAGGTAGTTTTCCGATGCAGTCACTGCGTTTTCGTGGAGAGCTAATATAGCGGTATCATTGGCAAATATGGCCATCATGGTTTGATGTGTAGTAGAAAAGTCGGATGTATCCAGTAGGTGGAGAGCAACGCTCAACATGCTTCTTTAAATAACTTCAGTTTATGATATACAAATTTGTTAATTTGTTTTAAATCTTGGCAAGTAATATTTGCGTATCTGATAGTACGTATGTGAAAGATTCTGTTTGATCTTCTTTAAAAAGTAATCCAGTATGCCTGACTTTGCTTAGTTATGTCAAGGAAGGCTAAAGAATTGTATTGTTTTGTTTAAATGTCTGGTTAATTTTATTTACGCCTTTGTGTACTTATTCAGTGGCGGTGCCATGATCGTCTCTAAAACCAAAGTGATGGTTTGGTATCAACTCATGTTCTCCAAATACTTGTTTTAATCTCTTGAGTAGAAGGTTTTCAAACACCTTTGATGCCACTGGAAACACACTAATATAGGATACTCTTTATTTAAGTCGTTTTTCTGTCTTCAGTATAAAAATCATTTGAGCTACCTCACTGTAATGGAAAAGGAAAAGTTTTCAGATAATGGTATTACAGATTTTTGTTATAGTTTTAGAACTTTTTTTGGCAGTTCTTTTAAGGCCTTATCTGTAATAAGATTATATTTTGGGACTTTGTTCAAATTTATGTTATTTTTTATTGTAGATTTATTTATTCTGTTTTTAATTTTTTATTGACCAACTGGTGTACAGCAGTGAATTGTTTCTGAATTTCTTCCTCTTATGTTTGAGTTGACACAATAGGGTATGATTAAAAAGTACCCAAGGTGATCAATGAATGTTTCGGCTTTCTTCTTGGCGCTTTTGATTCAATTTTCTAATCGATAGCGCACTCAACTGTTTGTTTAATGATACAACAAAGAGAACAATCTGTTGCTTTAGTAAAGGAGAGGTTGTTTGGATATACTTAAAACGTGTAGTTTGTTAGTTCGCGAAGCATATTCTTCAGGCCCCTTGTTGCTTTGTTAAAATTATTTTTTTCGTTAATCTATCTAGTATTTTGCTATATTCTACAGGCTCTTTGTTTTTCAGCAATACTTTTTTGGAATTTACTTGACGCCAGTGTTGGTATTCTTTGGATATTTCTTAAACTGTTAATTTCTAAGCTACGTTTTGTATAGAACAGTTTAGGTGTTTTACAGCTTCATCAAAGTCTCTCCAGATTTAATGGGTACATTTAGCTTAATTTTCTCACTTACTAGTTTTTAAATAAGTTTAACTTTGTTTTTTTATTGTGAAGGCTAGGTAGTCTCTTCATATAACATATTGTTGAGCTTAACGAGACTGAAAATGGCGAATGGTCTGATGAAAGATTTAAACATAATTTTCCGGTGGAAACACATATTAGATGATTCTTGCTCATTGATTTTAATGGTTTTCTGCTCTAGAGCCTTATTGTTCGTGTTTAGAATTGTAGTCTCCGTCTGCAATAATTTGCTGATCAAACGTGCTGAAGAAGTGTGAGTTATTCTTCTTTTAGTGTATTTAAGAGGGCTGTGTAACGCTGTTATTGTAACTGGTTTAATCCAATCTTCAACTTTTGTTGCTGGTATCTATTCAAATCTCTTATAGAATTTTTAATGATAACTGCTGAAGCACCATATGCTGATCGTAAAGTGTGTTTTGGATATAAGTAATATATCTAGTTTGTGTCGAGCAATAAATACCTAAACCTATTAACTACGGTTGTTCTAGCCGTTGGCACTTCAGACTTTAGTGTAGTTTGGAAACTATAGTCATGAAAGGTTTAACATCCTCTTTATGATTTCTGCTAGCTATGTCTAAGTTGGATGTCATAAGTTGTGACTATTGAGAAGTGGCATGATTTGTGTAAGTAGAGTAGGTAGTAACTATGTTTGTTTTATTTATTGGTTCTGCTTTTGCTTGTAGGTATTGCATTTCTTGTAGTTTGCTGGATGGGATTCATTACAAAAGGCACACTTGGGACAGTTTTAGACTTTACGTAGGATTTTGTTATGTGCAACCGCATTTTACATGCCTGGACTGGTATCTATATGTATAGTATCTCTTATTGTACCCCTAGTACCGACAATTTGCGTATTGAAGCATTTTTCTCTTTTTTGAGATTATGGTTTATTACGGCCAAAAGTAGACTGTATTGTAATTTTAAATTTAAATAAAGGAACTTTAAACAAAAGCCACAAAATCTGAAACACTCACCTTTTTCGGAAACGGCGCTCTCCAGCATAAATCAGTTCCCGGTGCTCTAATCTTGGAGGATCCAAGAAGAGGAAATAAGAGTGTGGGTAAAAAGGTAAGACAAGTTACCCCAATCTTTACAGCGAAGCCGATGGGAAGCGTTTTTCCTGGAGCAAGAAGGTTTCTTCTTGATTCCTTGCCGAGTCAAATACAAAGGAAATCGATCAAGTTTTCTCACCGGCAAAATGTTAACTCCCTAAATGCAATCGGGAAACAAAACTACCTCCGGGAAGAGGTTAATCTGGTCGGCAAAATATCGAATTCCGCTACAAAATCAGCCTTCAACAAAACGGCCACGCGGAAATAGAAACTTCTGCCGCCAAACTGAACACGCCGGCGAACTCTTGATCAAAACGGCCTCGGCCACAGAAAATTTAAAACCGGTCACCTGCTTTCTAAACCATCACAATTCAAAATTTAAAACGAAGCGAGAGAAAGGGCGAAGAGCCAACGCAAAGTCGAAGGCCGCTGCTTTATATATCGCACACGCGGGCAAATTGGCCGCCGCTATCTTAAATAAAAACTAAAGAGTGTATACAGAAGGAAGCCAAAAGACGGTCGGCCTTAATTTAAAATCCAAATAAAGTAATTGGAGATAGGCGAGAACATGGTTTGATCGTAGATTTGATCTGTTGGAGGTACATGACTTTATAATTATTATTTTTTTAATTACTTTAATAAAAAATATAGACAGAGACAGTTTAGTGAATTCATTTTTAACATTATATATGTACATTACTTTGAGCCCTTAACGTTCTATTTCCGTTTTCAGATTATCAATATCAATTAAGTAATGTAGATTTTTTATAATGCTCTGAAATTTTGTTTTTCTTCAGCTGTATGTATACTTTCAAATCATTTAATCTAATTATTAAAGCTCGATAGTTTTGACTTGGTTTTTTCCAATACTTTTTAAGATAGAGACGCTTTTGGCGACTACGTAATTTGTTTGTTAGAAGTTTTTTATTTATCACATGAGCAATCAGAACTCGTGGTAGTGGAGGAAGTTTTACTCTTTTCTTGGCAAAGTTATAGCGTGCCTCCATTGCTTTCTCATCCTCACTTTCAGGTAGTGCTTGAAATTTATTGGTTACATTGATCACAAAATTATTTTTGTTTGTTATATTTGCTGACGTAAAATAAATCATTGTAATTTGCCCAACTTGTTGATTATATGAAGAAAATATCGACTGTTGCTACATTATTTGTACTTGAGGTTGCACTTTTTGAGAGTAGCTTACAGGAAGTGGGGGATATTGGGTTTTTATTGCATTGCGTGTGGTTGTGCGTACGACACGTCGGTAAACAATGTCCTTCAGCCGTTTCTAGGTGACTTTTAGAGTATAAACTTAAATGTACATGCAATTGTAGTTTAATCATTGGTACCAAAGTTTTTAATTTTTGATAGTATTAATATCGCATTTATCTTATTTGGGTCAGTCTCGGCCAGCTTTTTTGCTTTGCAAAAGTTAAACCCGAATTAGAGAATATGCTATTGGAGAAAATGAATTTTTTATTGCGACAAATCAACTGCAAATATTGCATTTAACTGGCTATGCGTAGTAAATATAGAGACTACATCTACCTATCCTGAGATAACGTAACTTCAATTTTAAGATAATAAAATTTTGTCGATTTTCTAGTCTAACTTCAGAAACAAATAACAGAAATTTTGGAATCTATTAATAAAGCCTCCCAAACAACAGTTACGTTATATTTCGATTAGAGTGCTGGATTGTGGATTATCTTTATCAAAAATAAAATTAATGTTACGATCTATATTATTTAAATGTAATAAATTTTGTGTAGTTTTTTGCAAAAGTTTAGAAACTATAGACAATAAACTTATGGGACACTTCAGCGATTTGCTGATTTTTAATTTTCAATGACTATCTGGCATTTTATTTAGACCGCTGTATCTAATAGTTATTTAAATGACACAGAATAGTGGAAGGATAATGAAGATTAATGGTATGGTTAGTATTTGCCTACCTAGAATTTGTGTACGCGCTAATTCTGGCTTTTAAATTGGCTAATTCTTAAATACAAGTAGAAATTTGGGTAGATCCAATTTCCGCTAAAATTCACAAATGTTTTTCAGTATAATGTATATAAAACAATTTTTAAATTACCTTGTGCTTTGTTAGCTGCCTCAGTATATAAAGTAAATCGTTTGTATGCTATGTATGTGTAATACTTACGTATAAATTTTAGTAAAACTCGTATTATGATTGATACTATTTTTAGTGAATATAAACCTATTACAAGTTTTTCTATAACACAAGTATATTTTTACAAATGTCTATGGTATGAAATCAGATCGATTTTAATAAAAGACATGTGCTCTAATATTGCAATGTGCTCCAAAATGATTTACGATTCTATTTATTTTATAAACATTGACTTTGGTAAAAAATGATGATATAGTTAGAATGAAATAAGGATTTTTCCAAAAAAAATATGTTAAATTTGGAAGAATTATAAAAAGTGGTTTATTCAAAATATGCTCCACTGCTAAGTATGCATTATTCCCATCTTTCGGGTAATTTGTAGATACCACGCCAGTAGAAATCTTCCTCTTTTGCCACAAACCATTCATCGATCCATTTTTTCACATCTTCGAACGAACCAAAGCGCTGCTCAGCAAGTGCAAACGTTGCATCGATGCAAACAAGTGCTAATCGGAAGGAGGCAAGTCTGATGAGTAAGCCGCATGGGATAGTACTTTTCAGTTGAATGCTTCCAACGTGTCACGAACCGGTTTTACCGTATGTGATAGAGCATTGTCGTAGAGAAAAATGACCTTGTGTTGCCTTCTTCCATATTATGGCCGTTTTGCGAGTCGCTAACGATTCAAATCGATCAATTGTTGTGTGTAGTGTTTGGTATCAACCGTTTCACTAGGATTTAACAGCTCACAATAGACCACACCTTTCTGGTCCCACCAAACACAGAGCATCGTTTTCCTGCCAAATCCATTTGGTCTTGCGGTTGATGTGGTTTACCCATGATTTTTTTGCGATTGGAAGTCTCAAACTATAACTACTTTTCATCCCCAATAACGATACGATGCAAAAACGATTTTTTTGCATCGTTCAAGCAAAATTTCATATGCATTTTTGCGCCTTTCCATCTGCTTCTCGTTCAGCTCATGTGGTATCCATCTGCCGACCTTCTGAATCTTTTCCATCTCTCGTAGGCGATTGGAAACAGCTTGTTGACTAACGTTTAATTGCTGTGCGAGTTGTTTTTGTGTTTGTGAATAGTCTTCGCTCAATAATGCCTGCAATTCCACATCTTCGTACTTTTTGGCGGTTTTCCGTGTTCCTTGTCTGCACCATTAAAATCACCATTTTTAAACGCCAAAATCATCGTTCACACGTATCTTGTGATGGAGCAAGTTCACCGTAAGCTTTTCGAAGAAATCGATGTGATTCAGCAGCAGTTTTTTCAAATGAAAACAAAAAATTAATGGTGTTTGCGAATGCTTTTTATTTGGCACAAATTTCGACATATTGAACACAGCAGAACAGTAATATGCAAATACTTTTTCAAGTTATCACTTGTGCGCGTTGACTCTTGTTGTCACAACAAAATTAGCATTTACGTCAAATTTTTATACTCCACACTACATTGGCGTACCATCTGTTGTCTCAAATCCGCATTTCATACTTGTACACCTGGTAAACATACTAGATGAATAAAAAATTTCTCAAGTTACCTTTCGACAAGATGATCAGATAAAAATAGAGCGAAATGGCAAGACTGTTAATGATATGCTGTTAAGCGCATTAAAATCATATCACAGTAGTGATTACTGCTACAATAAAATGGGTTTTGAGATTCAATATCAATTGTATATTAAAGAAACCTTGTTTTCTTAAACTTATTGTTCTTGTTTAAAAAATAACTAGGAATTTTTATAATATTTTAATTTGTAACATATTATTTATTTATAAGTGCAGTAAACATTACCATTATGCATAATTATTACCTTATAAAATATTTATATATTTTTTTCGTTTACGGCTTTAGATCAAGCGACGATTGGTGGACCTTTTAATGAACTGCGAGGAAGCGGCAAACAATCTTGGAAACGTTAAAACCGCCATAAATTTGCTTTATCGCAGCACGCATGCACCGAAGTGGTATGCGTTTAACAAACTCGCGCATGTATAAAGGATTTGCGGTTCAATTATCACTAGTAGTAGATATAATATGCAGGACGCAATATAATAGATAATTAAACACGCATTCTCGTTTATGTGCTAATTGGTATGCAATAAATTTAGGTGCTAGAATATTTATGCTAACGTTTCCATTAAAATTTACCTATACATGGAAATTTGTATAATTTTCATATTATGTTAGAAATACTCACTAAGTTATTTTAATTTTAATCATTAATTAGTAAGATTTAATTAAAATAGATACTATAAGAACAGCTAATCGTTCTTATGATAAACTCATGTTACGTCAACATCTTTGAGGGTTTTACTACTAAAAAATCACTCGATGACCTGTTGCCCTAAATAAGCGGTCCACTCAATTCAAAATTTATGCATGGCACTAAATACTAGAACAAACATCTTTATAGTTTTAGTAACATTCATCGAACTTTACACAAAACTTGATGCCGATAGTTTACACAGGAATTATAATAAAAAGTGCGGTAGAAGAAACGCATGATTTTGAAATGAAAGGCCAGATATTTTGGGCTCCTTATTTAATTTTTTGTAGGTCTTTGGTCAGTGTAAAACCCAAATAGGTGTGACGCCACTAAAAAATTTGGTAGAAAAACAGAAAACGTGTAATCAGATATTTATTATTAGATCATCTACCCTATGAAACTTTTTTTTTTTGAGGAACTTTACAATTTGTCAAAATTTGACATTTAATAAATTATGTGGTACTGTACATGCATATCGTGAAGGAAAGAGTTCAATAACAAATTCCTTAGTGGTAGTAAGTCAGTTTGGTTTGCAGCTAAATGGCACTATGAACTCGCGCACACACGCTATCACTCACTCGAAGCGGTTTGGAAGATCAGAGTTTTAATCCGTTTAAGTCGTGGCTCATCTTCGGCAACATCGAGAAGTCCCTCGACAAGGGCGTTTGGGTGGACATGAAAGCCTGTAACAGTAGTGCACCGTGTGACGCTGGATTTCTTCATTTACTGAAGGTATGCCTAGGTCACGACGTATAATCTCATTGGATACATACCATGGTGCGTCCACGAGGTTACGCAACGTCTTGGCTTGAAAGCGTCTCAGAATTTCGATGTTGGAATGACTAGCTGTTCCCGAGAGCTGAATACCGTATGTCCAGATCGGTTTAAGTATAGTTGTGTAACGGAGGATTTTGCAATTCAGAGACAGTTGTGAGTTGCGTCCTAGTAGCCAGTACATTTTTCGAAACTGAAGGCTTAGTTGTTTTCATTTCCTCCAGATGTGAGTTTTCCATGTCAGCCGCCTATCAAGGTAAAGTCCTAAGTATTTGACACTTTCAGATTGTGGGAGCTTTTGATTGTTTAGCGTGACGGGTGGGCAGGTGCCTCGTCTTGTTGTAAAGGTTATGTGGACAGACTTTGTCTCATTGGCCTTAATGCGCCACTTCGTAAACCACTGCTGCAGATTATTTAGGTGAGATTGCAGATTTTGGGTTGCCAATAAAGAGTGGAAATCAGATGCGAGCACCGCAGTATCGTCAGCATATGTAGCTGTCAGGATTTTTCTGGAGGTTGGTAGGTCGGCAGTAAATAACAGGTAGAGGAGGATAAAGTTGTTGTATATTCACCATGTTTGACCAGAAAGTGTCTGTCAGCGAGGTAGGATTTAATAAGTAGAAAACAATCCGGAGGCAGTAAAGGTTTGATCTTAAATAGCAGGCCATCATGCCAAACCTTATCGAACGCTTGCTTTACATCTAAAAATACAGCTGAGCAGTCCCTTTTTTACTCAAAGTCTTTGGTGATCTTCTCTACGACTCGATGTACTTGTTCGACAATGGCGTGTTGTTGCCGAAATCCAAATTGATGATTAGAGAGTAGGTTATTATCCTGTATTATAGGTGTGAGCCGAGTTAGGAAGAGTTTTTCAAAAACCTTGGATAGGACTAGTAGCAGGCTTATTGGTCTGTAAGACGTTAGTTGTTCATTAGGTTTTCCAGGTTTGGGAATGACAATGATTGTAGCGACTTTCCATTGCGGAGGGATAAAGCACAGTCTTAACATCGCGTTAAATAAGTAGGTGATATATCGAAAACCGTTCTCAGGGAGCTCCTTTAGAGTTTTCTCCGTTATTAGGTCATACCCGGGAGCCTTTCGGGAGTTAAGGTTGGTCAGAATTTGGGATTTTATTTCGGCTATTGTAAATTTTGTTAGTGGAAGACACATCTGGAGTGGTGCCTCCAGGGATTGCTGAATTATATTTTCCTCAGCTTGTGTGATTTCTGACGGGAAGGGTTGAAATAACTCAGCTAGGTGTGTTGCAAAGGCGAGAGCCTTTTCATTGTCAGTTCTAGCCCAAGTTCCGTTCTCAAGACGTACGGGTGGTTTATGTTGGATTGGTCGTTTGAGCTTTCGGGTTGCTCTCCAGAGAGAGTAATCAGTTGCTTCCGTCAGTGTTAAGGACTTCAAATTGTTTTGACTACCCTGATTTTTTTATGTCAGACAGAGTTCTTTTGAGGTCAGCTGCGGCTTGGTTAAATCTCCGCTTGTCTGCAGGATCTCTGGTTGTTTACCACTTTTTCCGGAGTTTGCGCTTTTCGCCGATTTTCTGTTTGACCAATAGGGGGCAGTCAGTGGTAGAGATGCGTTGGAGTTTTTGTGGAGTGGCTTGCCAAGAAGCTTGCTGAATAATTGCAGTAAAGTGCCCTATTGCTATGACCAAGTCGTTTTCTGTTTTTAATGGAATATCCATTGGAAGAGTGTGTTGAATTTGCTCTCTGAACAGGTCCCAATCCGTATATTTACTGCACAAGGTGGGATTAAATTTGATTGATTAACACATGCGTTTCAAATGTTAATATGATGGGTAAGTGATCAGCAGATAAGTCTAGGCAGGACTGAATGGTTATATGGTTAAGGGGGATTCCTTTAACTATAGCAAAGTCTAGTAGATCAGGGAGTTTCGTCAGGTCTGTTGGCCAGTAAGTAGGCTCACCAGTGGAGAGATAATGTGCTCTAACGCTAGTAATTCCTTTTAGCAGTTCTCTGCCTTTGGTTAAAGTTATTCGAGAACTCTATGAAACTGAAACGGATTTCAAAGGTCAATACCTTATTCGAACAAGTTTGTTGCCAAAACTCGCATAAAGATTTTCGATTTGGATCACGGTTGACCTGTTAGAGGTCAAAACACCATTATCATTATGTAATTAGAGTTTGCACCATCTTTCGGTATTTCGTGCACTACCTGGCCAATTCTTGCAGTTAGTAGGCGCATACGAACAATTTTAATTTATATGAAACCTAATATAGCCCAACGAATGCCATCATGCTTAGATATGGCTAATAAGACGATTACTGGCTCATTTTTTCTTAAATTGTCGGCAAAACTTTGAGCAAATATAACCCTTGGAACCAAATTTTTTACTAGTTATATCAAGTTAGATTAGGTTGCATAAATTAACTAACCGCACGTTATCTGGTTCTCTACTAAATTTTTTAAATGATGTATTTGTCTTTTTGGGTCATGGTGCGACCTAAAATTTTTATACTTTGATTAGGTAATTAAATATTAAATAAGCAGTAAGAAGAAAAGCACTACGTATTGTTTTTATACGTGAGCTGCACGATATTTATTGCGAATTGGCAAGCCTGCGTATGCTAGGTGCGATCTGCATACCCACATTATTACCATTAATCAACTCAGCACGTGTTTTAGAATATACCCACAAAGATATTTTTATTAGTTTCTTCATTTATAAGGACAATATTGGTTTACATTTCCCAAACCCAAAGACTCATTAAATCATTTAGTAAAAAATGAATTTTACAGTCATTATTGGCACACCTGCATTCTAAGTTCTTCAGGTAAAGTAAACACTTTAGGTGCATAACCATATGACCCAACTATTTATACTTAACGTTTTTAGTTTGATAAATTTAATAGAAACCGCCAGAGTGGTCCTGTGGTCGAGGAGCGGGCTGCGATGCGGACGGACGCAGGTTCAATTCCCGGTGCTGGCGGCTTGGCGGGTGGCCTACACAGTTACTAAAACGTTCACTCGAACAAGAGGTAATAATGGCGGTTGTTTAAGTCGTGGTGCTTGCCACATCGCCCCGCATCAGACTTGGTACGCGACGACCGGGCACAGATAGCGAACATATGAGAGCCTTAACCTCTCAGTTTACGGGCCGTGCTCACGCGGGGCGTTAGAGCCGTACCATTATTAAATTTAATAGAAGCCATTACACTTTTTAAAAACTTTAAAAAATAACATAAAATTTCTTTGTAATTGGCTTTCCAGAGTCCATTACTGTACTGTCGTTATTAAAGAAAATATAGTTATTAACGCAAAAATTGCTTATAATTAATTTGTTTGTAATTTATTTATGATTTGCACAAAGTGTTGATTACAGTTGAATTGTTTTATTGGTTATTATTGCAAATCAGGTAGTTTTGAATAATTTCTTGTATATAGTTCCGTTAACAAGGATCCTTGGTTTATTGTGGTGGGTTTAGTGCGTCGTTGAGTAGAATCGTCTAAATCTGAAATGACTGGGAAGGAGCCATTTTTCTGCTGGTAGATCAGAATTAATTCACATAAATAACAATTATTCGAATGCTTTTGATATAATAGGCAAAAGCTCTATAAGTCTTTTGCTAGTATTTCTTTTATCTATAATTTATACAGCATTGTTGATGCACGCCATCTATATCTATAGTTTTCTGGTGTTCAAAAACCTGACATCCTTATAAACTTTTGTTAAGGTAAAATCTTTAATTGACGATATTTTTTGTGGAATGTTGGAAATTTGTTTATTTATGTGGTGGTTTTATTATTGGTCGTTAACTGTAATACTAGCAAAATACTCGACAAAGAAACTTCCCCATTTTGTCTTTTTTGGGTCATTCTACCACAGAAAGACCTAGCTTGGGTAAAGAAAAATAGGATTTCTAGATTTTAGTAGCTTCTATATTGACTTAACAAATCTTTTCAGGTTTGCAACGTAATCACAAGAAGAACTTTTACGTAAATTTCTGATTTTTGTCTTTAGATAATTGCTTATGCGGTTTATAGGAATTTTATGGAAAGGAGATTCAATACGATGCCACCTTGCTCTTTCTTTTCCTTCTGCAATAAGTTTTTAAATTTTTGTTGGTACCTTAATCAGTTCTTTTCGCGCTTCCAATTGTAGTGTGGCTTGATAAGCTGTCTGCTTGGGTATGCTAATGAATCTTGCTCTACTTAATTGAGATTTTTAAGACGAATATTAAGATTTAGTCCTTTTGCTTTTTTATGATAATTATTTTAATTGATGTACTTATGTGTATTTTCTGAACAGAATTTTTGTAAAAAGCATATGTACTAATTATTGCAATTATTAGAGAGTGATCATAAATAGGTTGGAATGTCTACAAATTAGAGTGTCTGTTGATAAATATAAGTAATATCATTCTTGAATCAAACTCGATAATTTACCTTTAGTTGTTATTAGTCGTGAGCCCGACAGAATATATTTACTGTTGAAACCATTTGCTGCAATAAAAGTTTGGAAGAAATATTTAAAAAATTATTTCATAGTGACTAAGTATGTTTTATACAAGAATTGTCCGGGCGGTTGGTGTTATGGTATGTGAAAGTTTGTAAAGTGGGTTTTACTAATAAAGAGTATATCTATGAAGTTGTGGTGAAGAAATTCTTTTATTTCTTATTTTTGTTGCAGAAAGCTATTGAATTTTTCCAGTGTTATTCTAGTATATTTAAGCGGGGGCTTTGAGAAACCGAAAGTAGTAGTGGCACCCAGCGGTGGGGTTCGCGTGGCGTGCGAGTGTAGGGGCCCCGTTCTTTTTCGAACGCACAGCGAAATTTATTATTCGCCCACATGTTACTTGTGATTAACAAGGTAATTATGCAAGAGGGCACATTATAGCACCAGCCTTTTTTGTTTTATTTTTATCTAACATAGTGGTATGGATTTTCTGAAACAATTATTAGACACAGTCTATAATTATTTGAGGCTACAATAAGCTCTTCAATCTCCAATGTGTATTAGTGGTAAGATAAGTGTATAGTAGGATTGTGCAGGTCTTGTGAAATTTTTGCTGTAGCCAGGTGTGAATTTATCTTATTTATCTTACGTTATAGTACGTTGCCCCAGAGCACTTATTTCAGTTAAGAATAAACTTTTTAGTTACATTTTAATAAAGTCCGACATTTGTTTTATGCCGAGTTTATTATGTATGTGTTTATTTCTGACAAGCCACGGAGAGTTTAGCGTTAATCTTACCATATTGTTTTGAAAAACTTGGGGCTTTAGTTAATTGTGCTTTTAAAGCGTTACTCCACACTGAGAAACATTAGGTGGACAAGAGTCTAAGTATGAATTTATATATTAAGTGAAAGCATTCTACTTTAAAAAAAACTTTCTGCTTAGGATTGAATATAGCATCACCAAGAAAGCATGGCATTCGTTAAGCTTTTCATTGATAAGAAAATCCCATTTTAGCTGTGTATCTAAGTAGAAATCTAAGAATTTTATAGCTGGGTTTTCGGATTCTATTTAATATTGGTATAATTGATTCAAGTGGACGTGACGTTATTATTCTTTACAGAGTGTTGGATTTCTTTGGATACGCCATTTGTTAAACCAATGATTTGCTACACTGAGTTAATTTTGATTGAAACGGATTTTTCACACAGAAATTATGCTAATCTTGGAATCAGATAAGTAAGATTGTTTATATGAAAAAGTTGAAACAGAAGTCTTTCTGCCCAGACTTCATGGAATGCTGGTTGCAGGTCTAAAAGTGCTGCTAGTGTGTACCGTTTAGAATGCAATTTCTTTTCTGTGCTTTCCATTAATCTTAAGAGTTGTTATTTCGTTACGTGATTTTTTTAATCCAACTGGAATGGAAAAATAATGTTAATAAGTTTTAGGGGTTCTTATAGCCGCTTGTTAATAATTTTTTTCAGTAATTTGGATAATGTGCATAGCAAGCTCATTGGGCGGTAGCTCTCTGTTTTACTTTTCCTGGTCTATGGTATGTGTACATGTTTCTATTTTTTTGGGTAATGCCTAAGTGTATGCCTTGAAAATCGTTGCATGAAAGGATAAAGACTTATTAGTTAAATTTATTAAAATTACATATGGGATCAAATTTGGTTCTGGCGATTTTGCATTTCTAATTTACCAATTTCTGTTTTTATTTCGTTAGATGATGTTGGTTTTATTCTGTTTGTAACTGTTGAGAAGTTTGTTGATACTTATTTTATTATTTCGTTTATGTGATTTACATCAGTTTCCTCTACAATATTTGAAATGACTTTAATTTGATTAGCTAGTGCATTGCACCTTTCTTGATCTAATGCGTAAGTTACATTTGTTTTTTGAGGGTAATGGGATAAGTTGTTCATTGTCTCAATATTCATCTTATTGTTCGTCATAAACTATTATATTTAAATTCTAATTGACGTAACATATGTTTCATATGGTTATATTTGGTAGTTCTATAGGTGTTACTTCACTTGCCGGTTAAGTCAATTTAAGAGTGCTTTTAACTAAGGACTCTAATTTGCACTAAGAGTGTGGTTATTGTATTTAATTGAGTTTAAATTTTCTTTCTAAATGGGCATGAGCATTGTGAAGTTTGGATTATATTTGCATTGATTACTTTACGAACCCAAGACTTTATATTACTAGTATAATCTTCTACATCATCTAACTTTTCTGATATTTCTTGTATAGTCTTATAACTTTCTTTCTTATATCAATTATATTTTTATCCCAATTAAACGAGTTCCTTTACAGAGTGTAGTGAAATTATTAGTAATATTTGAGCGTAAATCTTTGAATACCTCTTGATAATTCGTAGCTTTGTGTACATGTATTAGTTGTATTTTTTAATTATTTCCTGATATTAATTAAGCTAGTCTCCAAGAATATAGCGATAACACCCTTATACAATAACTGAGGGGATTAAATACATTCTTACTCTGCATAAACTACAACTGCCTCAAGACTCACTAATCTCAGATGAAGTAACAATGATCAGTGCGTTAAAAGATTTTCTCTACATCACTTTACATTAATATATGTTATATAATATGTAATATTACAACCATAATCATAAGTTGTAAGATGTTGAACTGGTATTACCTGTTAAAAAATTATTCTACATTATCAGTTGTATTTTACTGATTTTTCATATATAAACAAACACATTTTAAATATATTTTTTAAAGTAGATAACAAAAGTGCAATAAAACTATATTTTTATAAAATTAGCAAAATTAGTTATTTTATAAATTCTTAACTACTGTCTACATTATCAATTATGAACATACATTTATGCTCTGTGGTTTTAACAACCAATCAAAATATTGTTTGCTTGCAAACAGATTGCTTATTAAGCCTTAATAAAAATCAAATGTAAATTTGGATCATAAACTAATTATACGATACAGAAGCTATTGATTTATTATTTTTTATTTATATGGTGCAAAATTAAATTAAAGATTATATCTGTACAGATAAATGGTACAACAGAACTATAAAAATAATACCAACTGTTTATATTCCTGCTAATAATTTAATGTTTAATAGTACTCTCTTAAGTGAATTTGTTCAAATTCATAATATTTCAATTTTTAATTGCATCCCCCTTTGAATGTTAAGGCTTACAGAGCAATAATATTAGTAATAAGTCTTAGTGCCTAGATTTTTGTAACACTGTCTTTAAATACAATCGCAAATAAATATCGAGATAAATTTTTTCAATGTCCCTTGTTTATTTACAATCTATAATTTTACATTCAGTAAATTATGTGATAAAACATGTTGAAGAGTGCTTAATGGCCATATTTATATAGTAAGTAGTTTTTTTAACCTTTACTAACCTAAGGATAATACGCTTAAAAACTAAACCTTAATTCTAAAAATAATCAAAATTTGTTTTTAATTTTTTATTTTAAATGCTATAAAATTATACAAAACAGAATTAATTGACATTTAAAAAATACAGTCAAAACTCCTTACAGGCTGTATTGTCTTGGATGGTTGAGTAAGCTTGTCATAACCAAACGCAAGTGGTCTGGGGTCTGTGGTCGGGGATGGCCATTCCATGTGCCTTCAGTACTCTACTACTTTAGTTGTTTTAAAGTAACAAAATATTTACAAAAGACTGCACATATATTACGCTGCATGGCAATGTGCATATTTTTTGCAACAAAAGAACTTTTCAGCGAAAGCAGAGGATTTCTAAATATGTTTGTACACAAAAACTATTCTTTTGATCCTACAAAATAACAATAGTACAACGGGTACTTGAATGAGTTTAAAAGGATGGTTGGTATTTTAATAAAAAAACGGTGACAATGATGAGTAATGAAGAAGGTAGTGTTGAAGAATACAACTGTAAATACTAAGCGTAAGAGAACCTAACAATATGAGGTTACGTTGCCAAATTTGGAATTATTGGTATGCATTCTTCGAAGGAAAAACTGCAGTTACAGTGGTATGGGTATGTTATATTAACATGATTGTTTATTTCCATTTTAACGAGAGAATTAATGCAAACAATTTTTCGTACTTTTTCTATGCATGCTATCTGCCGTTTCAATAATATTCTTTTGTCACCTTTTTTGGTAATATATTTTAAAAATTAACTTATTATTAAATTTATTGACAGATTAAATACATCAGCTGATGCTCCATCTTACAGCACTACATTGACATTTTTCGATAACATACATCTTTTTTATGCTTTGAGATATATTTTTTAAAAATATTTTTTAGTGTGGTCGGTGCAACACCTGCCCTGAAATTCGCTTTGGTGCGGCACTCGAGGAAACCACAAAAAACCCAAGTCAGGACAAGTGACCGCAAACAAAACTGCTTCTGGTCTCCTATCTTTTTCACTTATCTTAATTTAAAACTTAGGCTATCTTAAATTAACTTGCTTATTGGTCCGCAATTTTAGACCTTCTTGAGTAGTCTCTAGAAGTTGCACTTCGCCTGAGAGTCCGCACTTATGTGCGGTTTTAAGCAAGTTCTACTTAACCGTGAATTGTCACTCGCGAGTCCACCATTCTTTGCTTGTGCGTCCTATACGGCTTCAAGCGGGTTTAGGCTATTATGTAGGCTAACCGCAATTTTGATTATTGGCTGTTTTGCTTGCTAGACACAATTGTTATTCCTGCCTCTTATGCACGTTTAATTCATACGGAGTGCGGGATAATTACCCAGGCAACCGTGTTCGCGCACGTTGTAGCACGTAAAAATCATCGATTGGTAATGATGATGTAATAAGCTCTTTCACCATCTTTTTCTCTACAATTTACTTTTGTTTTTGAAGTAATGACACCGTTCAGTAAATGGAGATCTGCGACGATTGAGTTGTTTAAGGCGGGCGTCCGCCCTTCAGACATCAAGATACGCCTCGGTGCCCCACGGTCAATCATACATCATGCCATCAAAAGATACAAGAAACTGAAGACGGACAAAACATGTCTGGCCCAGACTGACGAGTCGCCGTTTTCCTAGCGACCGTTGTCAAAACCATCCTAGAAAGAATCAATTGCTCCTGGGATTTTATCCTCACCGTATGATTAAGGACTAGCGGCTGATTGACAAGCAGAAAGCAACTAGGAACTAGGAAGATATTGTCCAAGGATTTGCTCACGCGATTCTATCCGACACGCTGGAACAGCTGTCCTCCGGACAGAAGAAATGATTTTCACTGTTTAGAAGGTGGTGAACAGTCAAAACACCAGAATGCCAATGCCAAAGGAAAAACCATTAAACAATTTTTTATTCTCAATACGTCATCGCGGCTGATGGAAAAATCTCTCTTTTTTTCATTGATCAGAGAGTCAAAATCAATGCGGAGGTATACAAGAAGGACATTATGGAGCTCATAAACCTCGACTGAGCCCCAAAATACTTTGGATCTCGCCACTAGGTCTGGAATTAGAATGGGGTTTCTGGACACTGTACCAATACCACGCTGCGTACTCACACCCTCGACTTCATGGCTGATAAAGAGTGGCTCCTTTGCTCTTCCGATTTCTCTATCTGAGCGGAGTTGGAAAGGAGAGCTTACGCTACTTCCCACTCATCTATGGAATCTCTCAAGCGATCTCTTTTCAAGACCTGGGACGAACTTTCCATCAAGTACCTGCGAGCTACCAAAATCTATTCGAGAACTAGTTGTTATGTTATTCCAAGACCGGTAAAGTATTACTGTTATAGTTCGGTTGGTACTGCTTTTGAAATAAGAGAATACCGATGCAAAACCTTCGTCCGGGTAATTATCTCGCACTCTGTGCTGTGCGTTCTTAGTCTGATCAGCAAGAACTTCTTGATACGATTTGCATAATGCTTAACTGGCATCATCATGAATACTTCATTGAGTTGCAAACAAAACTTTTAAAGATGAGAAGTCTTTTGTACGGTGAAACTGCAACATAACTTTTAATTAAAGAACTATAAAAGTTATAGATCTGTTGTTCTAAAAAAATCAACAAAGTACTTGCTGCTCTCAGGATCTATAGAGACAATTAGTTGTAAAGAGCGGCAAGAAATGTATGTGCCAGGGATCTACTTCTCTTATTCTAGCCGGACATGTTTCTTGCATTACCCTCTTCAATTATTTAGACAAAACCTACAAAATCTATGGTCGACTTTACAGCATTTGCTATCTCATCGCTTTATGACCATAGTTAGGAGTAAATGTAAGAAATTGTTTTACAGGAGTTTCCGTAGCCTTCACATAGCGTACCACAAAAGCCAGTTGTTTTGTGAGTCCACACTTGTGGAATTATACTCGGTATTTACAAAACTCTTTAGTCAATATCTGCCTTAACTTGGGCCGTTAACTGTATAATAAATTCACCAACAGTTGTACTTGATAATTATTAGGAAACATCTATTCCTCTATCCAAATTTTGCTACACATTCATGCATAAAAGAATCGAATTTTGAAATTAGTTCTGCACAGCTAGGAAAGTTACCATTTCTTACAGAGCCTAATATCTCACTGTCTACAGCAGTAATTATTACATGGAAAGCTAAACAACTTAAAAAAAACATTTCTTCTGGTCTGTTTTTTTTACAGTGCACTCTTTGCGAATCTCTACTTTTACTAATAAACTTTGAAATTTACTCTTTGTGTTTAGAGATGCGGTCATGATTGTATACTATATAGTAATTTTTCCAATCATCAAACCGTTTGGTTGCTAGGAACCTTGCTTTTCCAGAGTTAATACTCTTTTGGTTAATTTTGAATAAACCAACCAATTTCACTTGATTAATTTTTAATAATTTTTTTATATAACAACTGATTGCTACACTTTTTTGAGTAGCATACGATTTTTCAGATTTTTTAAAATCAGAGTCATCTTTTGTTGAATGCCACTGTAGGCTAACAACTCACGAAGTTAACTCTTTTACATATCACAATTCCGAGTGATATATGGGTCTACGTCTTTGAGATTATTTTTTTATAGAGCTCCGTACGTTTGCAGCTGTACATTTGCTGCACTAAAATTTGGGCTTAAAGTCACTGAAGTCGATGGGAACGATTGTGATTGCAGCATACTGCGCGAAAAGAAGTGTTTTTAGTATTTTATTTATCACCGCATCCTGCCGCTGCCGTCTAAGTACTCTTTAGAACGTTTTAAATACATTTTGATCAACTTTGTTATTCCTTGTTCAACCTTTATGATAAATGAAGTGCGAATTAAACGATAATTTAATTTAAAAATAAATTTTGTTCACAGGAACTGCTCCACAACAACCATAAATCATAATACTATCATCGTAATAGTAAATAATCAACAGTTGCTATAACAACACCAATTTATTTGCATCACTGCTGTTTTTGTACGACTTCGCCCATTCGATTGCCGCGAATGCCCTTCTTCTTCGCCTTATATTCAAACTCGTGGTTCGTAATTTCTTTGTAATGTGTTATTTCTGTTACAATATAGATGTTTTTAAAAATATATTATACATTGATAAACAATGAATGTACGATTTCAAAGTTTAATAGTATTAATCTATACAAGATTTTACTGGCTGAGATAATTTTTTTGTTTACTCATCTCAAAATTTTGCGGCTCCCGAATCTTGGAACACTGGACTGCAGTTTACTCAGCCTACGGATTAATTAGGCTCTGATTAAAATGGAAAGTTTAATAGAATTACCTTGCCAGATATGCTAATTTGTTCAAAGCGTTGCTTGCTAATTTATTGGCAGCGGAGCACCGTCTCGCTGCAACCGAAAAATGCACCAAGGACATTCTTCTGCAACCTGCCAGCGTTCCCTGGTGCGCTGCATCCGCGCCATTTCCTGGTTGTCAAACAGCGCTAAACGGCCGCTAACGCGCCCGAGCGCAATTAACGCGGGTCGCGGCTCGATTTTCCGCGCGCTCCGGAGCGCTGATGTTTTAATCCAGGTTTCCTAACCGCGCAATTAATCACGGCGCGGCGGCTTAACGGTGCGGACGATTTTGATGTATCGTAAATTAGCAGCGCGTCTGGAGCCCCTCCGCGGAATTTATTCCGATAATCGTCGGCCGGCCGGTTTTTGTCCCCGCTACCGCTTCATTGTGTTAAGCCACGCTGCTGTGTCATTTTTGCCCGGCTAACTGTTCTCGAACGGTCTCCAGGACTAGAAATGGGACTTAACGCTGGGATGAGTTATGGCGCTTGGGCTGCGGCCGCACCGGCACTAATCTATGGGTCTACTAATGCCAGGCTATTTGTACGGGACTTGGCGATAAAGCGCAGGACGAATGGCGCGGCTGCGGAGAATGAACACATTATTTTGATTGTTTCAGATAAAAAGGGTTACCAATGGGATTGCGTGTGACAGAACTTAAAATAGAATTTATTGGTCTGGGTTCAACTAACGGTACATGATAATGGATGATGAACGAGCTGTTCTTTTCAACTTTTTTTAATGTCTTAGATATTACATATTTGGTTAGTAGTATTAAAAGTCACTTAATTATAAAGGAAACTAGTTCTAATATCTAGAAAAATGTAGAAATATACCAGAAGTATTTAGAAAGTTACCATGGTATGTATGTACGTATGCTATATTTATTTCTAAATGCAAAGAACACTAAACCAGATAAAATTTGTAACGTTTATAGAGAAAATGCAATCAATGGTCCGGCGAACGAGTGAGACTTTTAACAAAAAAAAAAACAATTACAACATACGGACCAAAATATTTACAATCAGTCAAATCACTATCTAAGTAAAAAAAAACAATTGTGAAAACATTGGTAGATAAGCTTCAGCGAATACGTCAACCTCAGTTCTGATATACTTAGTAGAACTAAAACATCTGGAAACAAGGGAGTGTTTACTCCAAGACCGAGATAAAAAGCGTAATAAAATCTAGCACATGCGCACAATCAAAATCGATTGCGGCACGCAAAGCTTTTTTGCCTTATACAATGTGATTCAAGTATGACGAAACTGGCTTTTTAAAAAAAAAATGCCAAACACTTACACATATCAGTCTTCAAGTTGTTGCATATCCCGGTGTACTGCAGGGAAGTATACTAGGATCCGTGCTCTATCTACTGTACACGGTAGATATACCTACCACCGATCTACATTTGCAGATGATACTGCAATTCTTTCAACTCATGAAAATCCTGTATTGTATCAAGAAACTTAAAATCTCTCTCAACCAAGTGCAGGACTGGCTTCGGCTTTGGCGTATAAAAGCAAACGGAAACAAGTCCACCTAAGTCCACTTTCATACTCAGAAGAGAAATATGTCCAATAGTTATCCTTAATAATACACCACTTCCGCAAGCAGCTTAATCACAGACTAACTTGGAAAAAACATATTCTTAGTAAACGAAAACAACTGGGCCTGAAGTTTAATAAGTTAAACTGGATATTAGGAAGAAAATCTAAGCTAACTTTACACAACAAAGTACTACTCTACAAAAGTATACTAAAGCCTGTTTGGACGTACGATCTGCAATTGTGGCGAGACAACAAGCAACTCCAACTTGGAGATTTTACAGAGATTCCAGTCTAAAACCTTAAGGGCAATAGAAAATGCACCGTGGTACGTTAGGACAAACTCATCCATCGGATTTCTGAGTGAAACTAGTGAAATAAAAAGTGAAGTGCGTGAGTGCAAAGTATATTTCACGATTAGAAAATCATACAAACCATCTTACTATGAATCTGCTGGATAATAGCAATACAGTCCATAGGCTGAGGAAACTCAGCCCCCTGGATCTTTCGGATCGATATTAGCCTGACTTGTGTGTTAAATATTATCTGTACATAGCTAATAAGTAATTTTGGGGGAGTGTTCCACTAGAACGGCGTACAACATTTACTCCTTTTGTAAAATTCACCTGATTTACTTATTGCTTATCAGAGCAGATTGTGAATATAAATAAAGTTTAAAAAAATTTGTTGTTTGCGTTTTCAGTGTAAGGTTATGCAGCCAGACGACAAGATAAGCAAGTGACTCTGTGGTTACGTACAATAAGAGATTTCTATTATTAATTTAACTTATTTTTGTTATATCAGCAACTTATAACTGAGGCCGGTATGGCCTATCTCCAAAATCAATCACGTCAATGCCGATGGCTCAACAATTTATTCCAGTGCAAACAGAACAAGCTCAGCCGATGCAATTTGTTCAACAAAGCTATCAATATGCTCACAATTTTCTAAATTTGAATCAAACAACCACAGATTGTTTTGCTCCAGACACATCTATAACTTCAAATGCCGCATCTTATCAGCCTCACTCTATCTGTCAGCAGCAACAAATTCTTACAGTTTCTCACAACATGGAATGGCAAATAGTTAATAATAAAAAACGTAACAAGAAAATACCAATAATAATCTGTCAATTCAAAATAGACAGTCTAAAACTATGAATTACTAGCTAAACCCTTAAAACCATTTTACTGCGCTCACCGATGTAAATTTACAGGAACAGGTTTTGACTTTATCTAAAAAAAAAGTGATCTTAAACCGCCACCGATATTCGTCTCGGGTGTGAAATCCATCGATCCTTTACTCAATTTATTAGAAGCTATAGCCAAAGACGGATACATATTAGTCTCTATCAAACGATAAAATCAAAATACACCCGAAAACACATGAAAAATACTCGTTAAGAATCAAAGGTCTAGCAGAAAAAAACACAAAATTCCACACCTATCACATTAAGCAAAAGCGCAACTTTAGAGTCTCTCTAAGGTTTTACATCCATCCACAAGCATTAAAGGAATCCCGGGGAATTACAAACACTTTGGAACAAAGCAACCAATGTATGGAACGTTAAGCAGGCTAGCACAAAAAAAGAATTACCCCTTTTTGTTGTAGATTTAAAATTCTCTGATAATAATAATGGTGATATATACAATATAACTAGACTTATGCATTTTGTTGTCAAATTTAAACCTCCACACGCCAAGCCAACAATCCCTCAATGCTTCAGGTGTTAGTAATGTGGGCATACCTTTTTCAACAGAAGTCCTCGATGTGTAAAGTGCACAGGTATGCATTCTACATCGAAATGTGAACACAAAGAAAAATATAAAAATGTGACGTGTGTCAATTGTAACGGGAATGACCCTGTGAGTTATAAAGGATGCTCGGTCTATAAGGGACTCCAGCAAATAATCTTTCCACTTCTACGACAAAAAACTCTCCCAAGTGCAAGACCCTATCAACCAGGACTCTCATTCGCTCAAACATTAATCAATACCCAACCCTCCAACAGTACAACTTTACAGCAACAGAATACTAGCCAACGCCACAACCTAACGACATGACTGAATTAAAGCAGATGTTAAAGCAACTGATGGAACAGATGAACACAATCTTAAACCTCTTAACCACCGCCGTAGATAGAACATATAATGGACAGTCACCTTAAAATAGCGGCTGTCACAACACAAAAATCAAACCACTGTCTTGACATCATTTTAATTTCAGAAGCGCACATTACGCAGCGTATATACTTTAAAATCCCAGGATTCCCAGTTTAAGCAACGCAACATCTTGACGTACGGCACATACTGGCACTGCCATACTCGTCAAGAATTCAGTTAAGTATTATGTAATTTCCGAATACAGTCTCCCTCAACTATAAGCTATGTCAATAGTAGTCGAAGATTGACTAGACCCACTCACAATATTAGGGGTTTATTGCCCACCCAGACATAATAACAAACAAAATACATACATAGATTATTTTCTCACACTAGGTAATAGATTTGTATCGGATGCTAATTTTAACGCTATTACCCTTGTCCACTTGGGCACTACTGTAATACTCATGAAGAAAGCATATTAACTTACAAACAAGGGTACAAACTGGGAACGCTTTTAGGAGCTGGTTTGAACATCGTTACAAGTAGATATATCATTAAAAATAATCACAAATTTAGATAAAACAGTACAACACTTGAATCAACTTATTCAGAAAGCGGTTCGCCAGGCCACTCAGGAATGCATACAAAACATCAGCCCGGTAAATTGTCCAGTTATAGTTAAACACAAAATTGCAGAGAAGCAAAAGATTACAAAGAATTTGACAGATATCACACGACAGAAGAGCTTCAAATCATGAAACTAGTAAGCTCAAAAACTTGCTTTCTAATATTAGAAATCTAAATGTGCAAAACTACTTAAGACACCTGATCCAAAAGCGATCCGGAAAAGGCTTTAACGTTCGTTTTAAAACCATTCACGGCCAGTCTAGGCAACAAGAATAAGATACCCAACATAGTAGAAAGCCCATATCAAACAAGCCTAGCCTGCCATTTAAAAAAAGTTTATCAGTGCGCCTGGTCACGATCTCATTACTGCCTGCATCATCAAAAATCTACCCCAGAAAGGATATTAGTTTATAACCAACTCCTTTAACGAAGTTTTATGACTTCGACATTTTTCTGAATCAGTAATAATTCTAATATCAAAGCCCGGTAAACTTACTGATCAACCAGTCCCCTACAGGCCAATCAGTCTGCTGCCGGCTCTGTCAAAAATATTTGAAAAACTGCTCCTACAGAGGTTATACTAAATACTCTTAGAAAATCATTTGATACCTGATCATCAATTTTGTTTCCGGAAAAACCTTGCAACAATTGAACAAGTTCACAGGGTTGTAGACAAAATCACGAAAGACTTTGAAGAACGTAAATGCTACACAACTGTACTTTTGAATGTCACACAGACCTTTGATAATCTCTGGCTTGAAGTTCTGCTTTGCAAAATCAAGAAAACCTTACCTACGGATTATCTTGAACTGGTGAAATCACATTTAATCACACGCTTTCTTGTTAGATATAGCAGCGAGTTAACACCTCTATACCCTATTAACTCGCGCGTACCTTAGGGTAGCGTATTGGGCCCAATTCTCTGCTTGATATTCACAGTGGATCTCCCCACAGCACCTAGAACTATGGTCGCTACTTTCGCCGACGACACGGCAATCCTCTTATTGCATACCGACCCCAGCATAGCATTTCAACAGTTGCAAGACCACTTAGACAAATATAAAGTTGGTGCACCAAGTGACACGTGTCTATAAACGAAAGCAAATCAGTCCATGTAAAGGTCACGCTAATGAAAGGCACTGACGCTAAACAATCAGGAAATTCCTTAAGCTGATAGTGCCAAATATCTCAGTATTCAACTGGATTAAAAAACTGACTTGGAGAACGCATATATAGCCAAACCGCAACAGATGGGCCTGCAATTACAAAAAATGCACTGACTACTAGAGCGAGAATCTCACCTATCCTTGGAGAATAAGTTTCTCTTATACAAAACCATTATCAAGCCTATATGGACATATGGAATACAATTCTGGGGTACTGCCAAAATATTCAACATAAAAATTCTTAGAATATTTCAATCCAAAGTACTCGAAATGATTGTAAACGCACCATGGTATGCCCCCAATAAAACTATAAGACGCGATCTTAAAATGGCTTTAGTTAATAAGAAATACAACGGTTCAGCGTTCATCTAAATACACTAGTGGTGTGCTTTATAGAAAGTGACGACGAAGTTCAACCGCGCCTAAAAAGATTTAAACCTTTAGATCTCATACACAGATTTGAGTAGCTAAGCAGTGCAGTGTCGTAAAACTCATAGATTAGTCAGAATTTGTTAAATTAATTTTAGTTTAATATTGGTAAACACTCATTGGATGCTCAACCTTCATGTTCTCATTAATTTGCGAACTACTGAATGTATTTGTATGACAGCTTGTAGTGCAATATTTTAAATTAAAAAAATAGCCGTCTTCAACGTCCATTGGAGTCAACGCATTTTTTCAACATTCTGAATATATCCTGACACCTTCAAAAAAAAAGGCTTTTGATTGGCAGCGTATGCACTCCTAAACAATTTGGATGACGGCGTCGTTGTCCGCGAACCGCATGCCTTGCAAGTCTGATTTGAATCTTCCGAACAGATAGAAATCACTTGGGGCCAAATCTGGACTATACGGCGGATGTGGTAGAAGGTTCCATTTTAATTTCTTGAGCGTTTCCATTGTTGTTTTGGCCGTATGGGGGCGTGCATTGTCTTGAAAGAAGGTTACCCGCTTTCCACATGTCTTTCGCTTAGATCGGATTGTTTCTTTTGTGTCTATTGCCAGAAGTTTTGAGTAATAAGCTGAATTTACTGTTTTAGCTAGAAAGTTTACATGGATAATCTCCTGCCAGTTCCAGAAGAATATTATCATTACTTTTTATGGCAAACGGCTCCTCTGTGCTCTCTTGGGTTCTGCAACTCCCGAGATGACTCCTGGGAATGAAATAGTGCACCCACGTTTTAACATTGGTTACTATAAACTTCAAAAATGTACCACCTTCTTTTTCAAACCGCTGTAGGAGATAACTGGCAGTTTGCATGCGCACCATTTTTGCTCACGTCCGTCAAAGTGCGTACTAATCACTGTGCATCCACTTTGCGATAGTGTAGGTAGTTTTTCACGATGTTTTCCACTAATGCACAGCACGTTCCTTGATAGTGCTGCGCCTATTCTCAGGAATAAAAGCTTCTGCACGATCATTATTTGGCTCGGTGGCGGATATTTGCTGTCGACGATAATGCGATTTGTTTTCTATGAATCATTCAAACACACAGGTTCGTGAAAGATACTTTTTCCATACTATTATTGAAGTCTGTGGTAAATTTTAGTGGATGGGACTTTTTCTTCAACAAGAAATTTGATCACAACGCGTTGTTCTACGTTTCGCAGTGCGTGTTGTTCGTTCATCATTCTAACAACTTTAAACGGAACTGAATAGGTTCTGATCTAAGCAGGATAGGGGTAAAGATTGTGATTTGCACATAAATCAGTTCTGGTCATATTTAAATCATTTTGTATTCTGAATTCTGAACAGACACAATGTAGATACCATCTACACTACTATATATCTGCATTGAGATAGCTCTAGAATAAAAGAATTCCTACTAATTACACGGGCAGTAACTTAATTTTAGAAAATTTTCTTTTAAAGATGTCCCCTGCAGTTGTAGATGAAACGTCAAGAAAAACCCTGATCACGGCTTAATAGCTCGAAAACAAACAACAAGATGTATCAATTAATGGAACCTTTTTAGACTTAACCAAAGTTTTAAAATAAGCAGTTCATCAAATCACATCCCAAAATAGGATACAATAAAAACTTGTAAAGATTCCCATTAATTTAAAACAAGTTTTTGTTGAAAATAGAAGGACTATAGCAAAATAGCAAGAAACACACACACGCACATCAGCGGACAAAGCAATATTTATTTAATCGAATCAGTAAAGCAAAACTCAAAGGGATAACAAGTAAACTTCTCTGATCTAAATTGCATTAGTAATAGTGTTTAGAAGCCAATAAAATCAATTCAAAAACTAAAACAGCATTACCACTTATACAAAATTATGCAAATTTGATTGTAGAACAATGTAAAAAAAACTAACGGACTCTTGCAACACTAACAAGAGTTACTAATTATACTAAAAACTCAAAATATTGATATATGTCTAATCTCAGAGTCACACTTCACGAACGAAACATACATTAAACTGAAAGTCTGCCAAGTGTATCACGCCCTACATCCACAGAACACAGCTAGAGGAGGAGCAGCTATTGTAATTAAAAACAGTATAACTCATTATGAGAAAGAAAAGTATGAGAGAGAGGCAATACAAGCTGCTAGTATATGTATCAAAACACAAAAGTATTTGATTATTGTAGCAGCGGCATATTTCCCACCTTGACATAATCTGCAAAAAGAAGATTATATAAACTTCTTTCAAACTCCAGGTGAAAGATTTATCTTAGGAGCAGACTTCAATGCTAAAAATACACATTGGGGGGCGAGATTGACGACAGCTAAGGGTAAAAACCTTTATCAGACAATCTTGGAACTTAAAGGTAGTTGGCATTCAACTGGTAGACCCACGTATTGGCCGACGGATACTGCAAAAATCCCAGATCTACTGGATTTCTATATTTCAAGAAAAATACCAACAAATTTTATACAGATCCAAGATTGTGATGACTTAATGTCTGACCATTCCCCTATCTTGCTGACGTTACAGGAAAAAATAGCGACTAGGGAATTAAACCCGACACTAACTAATAGGTTTACCGACTGGGAAGGCTTTAAAACAGAGCTCAGCGAAAAGATTTTACTAAACGTACCAATTTCAACAAAAGAGCAACTTGAATATGAAGCAGAGAAATTTATGATGGATATTCAAAGCGCAGCATGGAATAATACACCAGAAATAAATAGAAAGCCGACAAGGAATAATTACCCAAAAGAAATCATAGATTTAATAAAAAAAAGAGAAGAGCCAGAAAGACGTGGCAGAGATCGAGAACAAGAGAAAATAAGCATACGTTGAATGCTCTTACATCACAACTCAAAAGGCGAAATTCAAAAAATTAGGAATGAAGCACTGAATACCTACCTTAAAGAAATCACGGCAGATCAAAGTACTGAACACGGATTATGGAAAGCTACTAAGGAATTAACAGACCAATAAAACATATTCCACCGATACGTAAAGAAGATGGGTCTTGGGCAAAGTCTGACAAACAAAAGCAGACACATTCGCAGTTTATCTAGAAGACATTTTCCAACCAAACGCAGAACAAATTCAAATGCAAGCTCAGACAGAACCAACTGCAAGAATGGTAGATATCCCATTAACCACTCCCAAAGAAGTATCTAGAGAAATAAAAAATATTAACCCAAAAAGCTCCGGGATTCGATTTAGTCAGTGGGAAGATATTTAAACAGTTGCCGAGGAAAGGCATTATGAAACTTACACACTTGATAAATGCAACATTTAGGTTACAACATGTCCCAGTTTTGTGGAAAACAGCTGAAGTTATCATGATACCCAAACCGGGAAAGCCTGTTAACGATGTAAGTTCATATAGACCAATATCATTGTTACCTATAATAGCAAAGCTGTTTGAAAAGTTATTTTAAAAAGAATGAAGACGATAATTGACGATCAACAACTCATTCCCCCACATCAATTTGGGTTCCGTAATGAACACTCTACGGTAGACCAAGTACATCGTATTACAGATGTGATAGAAAAAGCACTCGAGGAAAAGAAAATATGCTCAGCGATATTTTTAGACATTGCCAAAGCATTCGATAAAATCTGGCATGAGGGTTTACTAATGAAATTAAAAGATACTTCCTAAGCAATATGTCCAGCTCTTGGACTCGTACCTAACAGACCGAACCTTTAAATTAAGCAGGAAAGCGTGCTTTCTGAACTCAAAATAATAAAAGCAGGTGTCCCACAGGAAGCGTTCTTGGGCCAGTACTATATCTGTTGTATACATGTGACATTCTGAAAAAGAAAATGTTAAACTAGCTACATTCGCGGATGACACCGCAGTATTAGCTACAGGAGATAATATAAATGAAACAACGGCCCAGCTCCAAGGCGCAATTGATGAAATAAATACGTGGATGAAAAGGTGGCGTATAAAGGCAAATGAAGAAAAATCTGCTCATGTAAACTTCACGAATAGAAAAATAAACCACCTTTCAGTAAATCTGAACAACAACATAATTCCACATCAAGGAACAGCCAAATACCTAGGCCTAAATCTAGATGCAAAATTGAAGTGGAAAGAGCATGTCAAAAAGAAAGCAACCGAAGTAAAATTGAGATATAACAGCATGTACTGGCTTATGGGAAGAAATTCCCAACTATCCACCCGAAATAAAGTACTAGTTTATAAACAGGTAATAAGGTCAGTATGGATTTGTGGCATCAAACTGTAGGGCTGTACAAAAAGGAGTAATTATTCTTGTATCCAGAAATTCCAGAATCGAGTTCTACGAAATATGGTAAATGCCCCTTGGTACGTGCGAGACAGGGATCTGCATCGGGAACTCCAGGTGGAGATGGTCGAGGACGTAATCAGGAAGTTTGCCAGAAGCCACGAGGAGAGGCTTCATAGACATCCAAATCAAGAAGCCCTACAACTTCTAGTCAATCAAGATCTTCTCCGCAGGCTCAAAAGAACGAAACCATTTGAGCTAGTGTAGTGTAAAGTGTAGTGAAAAGCAGAGTATAGTGCAAGTGTAGCCATGCCAGAGATGTGTGCAAAATGTTTCAGTAGCTAGGATGGGTCAATGGAAACATCTGGACTAACAAATACTTTAGTAACTTAGGACATAAATAAAATGTTAGTTAATCTTAAAGATTAGGTGCATTACTTGAAATAAATAAAAAAAAATGTAAAAAAAAACTGATATAAAAAAGCAAAAATATTTTAGTGATATATGCACACCACATAGCAACCAACCTGATTACCAAAAAACAGAGATTACCTGAATACCAGAAATATCCAAACATTTAATCTACAAGATGTTAAAGATGAAATTAGTTTTTTTTTGATATTAAAAAAGCAAATGCAGATAAATTCACACAGAACAAAAAAACGAGCTTTATTATTAATATACATATATAATCTAATTTTAGATTGCAATTAGTTTACGAAACAATTAAAAACAACTGAAATCATATGAACAGTGGAACCTGGAAGACATTCAAAAATAACGTCTTTATAACGACTAACGAATGTTTTACCTATAGTATTAATAGTTCAGGAACGATTACAACTACAAAGACTAAGTGAAGATTTGGAAATTGGATTTAAAAGTCATCAACAGTACAAAAACTTATCGAATGACTCAACTTACCCATAAAACAATTGTAATCAGACATTAATTTTTTGAAAAGGTTTGACCCAAATTATTATTGTACTAAATCAAATATTGTTGCTTGTTTTTATATTACATTACTTAAATAATCGAAAATTTAAAATAAGAATAAATCAAACAATGAAATTTGTCCATTAAAGCGGTATAATAGAATTACTTCTATACGCGCTATATTCAACCATTTTTAACACTATAACCAGAACACTTGCGAATGGTATAATGATTTTTATTTGTGATTAAAACAAATAATAACAATCAATAAATCATGAGGTTAATTTTTGAAAAATTTTCTAGTGAAATAGAAAAGTAAAATTAAGAAAATGAAATCTCGTCATAAACCTTTTTATTAAGAAAAAATTAATGACTTCCAGTATGCGTTGATTTAAGCTTTTATTTAGATAGCAAACTAACCTGGAAAGATCATATCAATAAAATGAGTAAACAATTGAGTTTTACAGTAAAACATGTGAACTGATTTAGTGGAAAAGCTCAAATTAATTAAGAATCTGCATTTATTTAAACAAAGAATAATAATATGGTCTCAAGCGCGATGTTCACCACGTCGTCCCGTATCAGAGATAGTGTGCGACGACGATCTTATATCACAGAACTTGCTGTCTGCTTTAATAAATGTTTCAACAACAGTTAAATTTACATGGCAACGTAAACTTCGTACTATAAATAGCATTAAAAATTTAAACATGTAACAAATTACATTAAATACGCTATATTGAAACGTGTTAATATCATATATCCAAAAAGGTTTTTGTAATTTAAGTTCTTGTAATGTTATGGTATAGCATAAGTCTTAACATAAATGAATGAAAACAAATTATGTGCGAGTACTACTGGCTTGAGAAAAGTCCATCCATTGATGTTATTCTTAAATAAGAGGTTTATATCTAATTAGGCCGAGGGATAACACCATGTGTGACTGATTCTTAAGCTACTCTTGATTTACAAAATTATTTTTATGTCCCACAAAAGCATGGTTATAAACAGATATTAATCTTCGGATTTCACTGCATTCCCAGATCATACTGAATTTAATTGTTGAGATACCAAGGAGCATTAACCATCTTGTAGTTTTAGTATTTGATAATTTTGTACAGCTCTATAGTTGAACACCAAACGTCTGTATTGGCTTTAAAATGGTTTTATAAAGAACAATTTTATTTCTAAGGAGAATCAGGATTACCTTCCAATTACCCAACTCATTTTTTTAAAGTCAAGATGTTTTCTTATAGTTTTTTATGTAGATCGCCCAGGTGAATTTCTGGTCAAGATTTATTTCTAAATACTTAACTTTTGGCGTCATTGGTATAACTACATTGTTAGTTGTTATTTGTAAACATACTTCACGCTTGCTGATAAAAGGAACTAGGGTGAATTTGTCGTTTTTAACTGAAATTATCCATTTATTATCCCGGCGTCATGGGGATTGGGTCTGTGAGACCCGGCATATTTTATTATGCTTAAAATTCGGTTAATATGCGTGCGATGGCGCTATTATTCTCAGTAGCTGGAGCTGTTGTGTCGTTCTAAGCGTTGCAGGCAACACATTAGTCGATCGGCGATCGTATTGGAAGTTACACTTACTCAAAATTAAAAAAGGTAAATGGACCCATCCCCGCATTTAATGTAACAATTTTGAGCCATTTTAAATACATATGATTTTAATTCCTTTATATGTATTTATGCTTTTATATTCAGTTTTTTTTATTGTTGTATGTGATTTTTAGTTGCCAGTATATTTTTTTTCATTTTATTTGTGTTTGTTTGTGGGTAGTTAAAAAAATCGATCAAGACGAGGGAGAACGTCAGCGTATATTGTTAATTTTACAAGAATCTGACTCGGATGTTAAGTTGTCGAATCAGGAGTGTAATGAAGATCATGTGAGTGAGCGTAGTCAACCCAGTGACACAGAGCAAAAAACCTCAGACTTTGATGATGATGATATGCCGCTGTCTATGTTGTTTGATAAAAATCGTTCGCTACTGTTGGGGAGCATCCTATGTCTGGATCGGCTAGTTCTTCAAATCGTGAGTGTTCTTTGAGCCATAAAGATGATACATTTTGGAATAAGACACCTTTTCGACAAAATGTTAGAACCAGAGCCGAAAATATAATTTAATTGCCAGATGTAGTACCAGAAGCAAAATCTGTGATGTCTGAACTGGATTGCTAAAATCTTTTTTCACTGATATGCTGCAAAAGATACTAATATATACTAATGCACGCCTTAGACCCAAAATTGCTTTGCGTATTCATTTGTCAAAGTACACTCATATAAAAGAATGCAGTATGATTGAATTGACATTTTTTATAGGCCTTCTGTATCTTGCTGGTTTCCACCGCCGCTGGGACAGACAAAATTTAAGCGATCTGTGGGCTATTGATGGAACAGGCGAATTCTGGAAGGGTATCATGTCCATGAAGCCAGATAACAAAAGTGTAATCGACATATCGTATCCAGCAGGTAGGTTTAAGGTGAAAGGAGGCAAGGGCTTTTGTTTCAAAATCGGTCATAAAAAGGTTAGCAATGACAGGTGAAAGTAGGGAACCCATGGGAGCATGGGAGCCATTAGTTTGGCAGTAAAATTTATTTTAGAAGGTAAAGTAAGTATTGGTTAGGTAATGGTTTATTAGGGAGAGTATATTGTTATTTATATTATACGAGGCGCATTCATAAAGTAAGGGCCGTTTGCATGTATATAAATAGTGGCGCTTCGAAGCACAGTTTTACCACTGCAGCGCCATCTACTGACTCATTGCGAAGCTACAGTGTCATTTGTTTTGATTCTGAAATTGTATTGTTGTCAGTGAATGCAAAGAACAATGGCCGCGAAAATCGTTGATCCCGCCAAGTGTGAAGTGCGTTCTGTGATTCGTTTCTTATGTGCAAAAGGATCGTCGGCTGCTGAAATTCATCGGGAGTTATGCCTGGTTTACGGACCTACAGTTATGAGTGAAGGAAAGGTTAGACAATGGTGCCGTTATTTTACAAATGGCCGAACAAATGTCCATGACGAAGAGCGGAGTGGCAGGCCCAGTATCCAGACTGATGAAATCGTTTCACAAGTGGACCAAGCACTGCGATCTGATCGTCGATTGACGATTAGTGGCCTGGCTGACAAATTTCCTCAACTTGGACGCACTACTGTTTACAATATTGTCACAGAAAACCTCGCATACAGCAAATTGTGTGCAAGGTGGGTACCAAAATGCTCACCGACCACCACAAAGAGCAAAGAATGTCTAGTGGACGAAAGTTTTTGGCCCGTTATCAACAAAATGGAGATGATTTGTTTTCTCACATTGTTACTGGGGACGAGACGTGGGTATCCTACGCCAACCCAGAAACAAAACTGCAATCAATGCAGTGGCGACACTCATCCTCACCAAAACCGAAAAGTTTAAACAAACTCAGTACACAAGTCGAAAATTGATGGCTACAGTTTTTGGGACAAAGACGGTGTTCTTTTGGTTGATTTCATGGAACGTGGGACAACAATTACAGCTGACGTGTACTGCGAAACGCTCAAACACTTGAGACGTGCGATCAAAACAAACGCCGCGGAAACTGTCATCTGGCATAATCCTCCTCCACGATAACGCGCGTCCTCACACTGCTGCCAAAACCATTGAGAAAATTCAAGATTTTCGTTGGGAACTTTGACCACCCACCGTACAGTCCGACCTTGCACCTAGCGACTACTTCCTCTTCTTGCATTTTAAACGGTGGCTGGGTGGACAACGTATTGAAACCGAAGACGGACTCAAAAACGCCGTTATCAACTGGTTCAACTCTCAGGCGGCAAGCTTCTATGCAGAGGGGGTTAAAGAAGCTGGTGCAGCGGTACGAAAAATGCTTAGAAGTGAACGGCGATTATGTAGAGAAGTAAAGTAAGATTGTACCTAACTAAATATGACAATAAAATTTGTTTCTTATGAGTACATTTTTTTTTCTGTGACCAAACGGCCCTTACTTTATGAATGCGCCTCGTACGTTGACTTTAATAACTGTAGGGTATAAGGAATTGGGATGTTTGTAAACAAAGAAACGACATCAAAGCTAACCATGATGTCACTTTTGCATATAGGGAAGGTTTTTAGTATTTCTAGGAAATGATAGGAGTTTCGGACGTAGGATGATGCCTGTTCTGTGAGAGGTTGGAGAGTCTTGGCAAAGTATTGCCCCTATTTCCCATTTTACCAGCAGAATAGTACGTGAGGCAATTGAAATAGAAAAACGCCCACAGTGCCTCAACACAAGAGATTTGCCTGCAAGCGTTTGCCTGTCATGTGAAAGTCCCTTATTGCTTCGCACCGCCAATTACCCAACACCCTTAATCCTACAAACTTTCCCCAACCCAACGCATCTCCCCCCAAACAAACTTTTACTTCCAGCCCTATAAAAGATCAAGCAGGTCACACGAAAGCTCAGTCTTATTCAAAGACTCATAGCTCTCCTTGGGGAGTAGGCAGATTGAGACCCCGAGTGGTTCATCCCGGGAACTAAGTTATTTAAACATAGTTAACCGCGGAAACCTAGCCGAACTTATACACTATATGCATTAACCTTTGAGAACATAGATAATAAAAATTCAATACACGAATATAGAAAGTGAAACTTTGATATAGATAAATAGAAATGGAGATTATAGTCTATGTAGGGTTCTAGGGTGCCTTATATGAGGTAAAATATATTAGATCATGTCAGAGTACCAGAAGAGTACAAAGGTTTATCTATAATAAATAACGAAAAAAGAGAAGTATTAAAATTTTATATAAAGTTATTGAAGTTTAATAATAATTTCCCAAAAATGATGCAAACGTTATCATAAATGATTAGAATGTAAAAATAATAAGAAATAAAATAAAAAACAATTAAAATAAATGAATATACAGGGTGTTTCAAAAAGAATTATTTGATTTAAAATATTTATATTATAAAAAATAATGAAAATAGACACTTAAGATTAATTTTATATTATAGGGCCAATATTGAAGTTTTTTACATTTTAAATTATGGGTGCTTAATATCACTCCCTTGGAATGCACGGCATAATGTCCATACTGTACTCAAATTAATTATTCCGCAGTTCGACCACTGTAGTTAGAAGAGGCACATAGACGCAGTCCTTTATAAACCCCCACAAGAAAAAATCCCATTCGGCAAAGTTATTATTGTTGTAAAATCTAATTTAAAAATTTTGAAAATCTTAGACTCCGCCCTGCTGAAAAATAAAGTCATCCAAATCGATCTCTAACTGGGGGAAAAGTCAGTTTTCAATCATATCTAAAAGGGACCGTACACCTTTTTCCGAGAAATTGCACAAAAAACATTAAGTTTACAATTTGATATGGATGCTTCGTACATCATATTCTGACATTATGGAGGTTTACCTTACCATTTAAATGAAAAATACCTTCCTCAGAGAGCACTAGGCGTGTTACAAAATTGTAATTTTCTGATACCTTATCGAGGATGAATTCACAAGTTATTGTTTGTCACCTGCATGAAGAACTTGTAGTAATTAAATCCTGTACGGTTTTATAATCAAACGTCGTCTCAAAATATGCCAGACAAGCGTTGAGACAATATATAGTTCTCTATCGGCACGTCGAGTGGATTTTTGGGGACTACGTGCGAGACTCAGCCGGATGCGCTCCACATTTTTGTCTGACACACGTAGACGACTACTAGATTTTCTTTTACATAAACAACCAGTGTCTTGGAATTGTCTATACCATCGCCTAATGCTCTGAACGGTAGAAGATTCAACACCATATTGTCGCCGAAAATCACGCTGAATAGTTGTTACGGACTCATACTTCGCGAAGCGTAGAATAAAAAATAATTTCTGTTGTCCAGTCGATACCTTGACAAACACTAAAGTGGCAGGTGATCGAAGCACGTTGGTGCTACATATCGGCAACCGCGTAAAATTCGAGAATTCCCTCTCTCTAACAGTACATTGTTTGATCAAAACGCATTAAAAGCGGAATAGCTGTTTATTTTAAAAACAACCTGCATTTTGCAGTCTATCTAGTCATTAAAAATGCAATGCAAAAAATAAAAAGAATATGGTAAGAATATGTTATATGTAGACAAAACATTTAATTTAGCATCATATTATAATCGTACACTCGTGGATATTTTTTTAAGAAAATTGCATTGTAAAAATTACATTTTAAAATAAAGTAATTCATAAAAAGATCAATTCAGACGCTTCATATATAGACCTAAAAAAATATTAAATTTATAAATGCCGGTCTTAGTAGTAATGTACACAATTTGCTTAATTAAATAGAATAGTCTAACAGTTTTTAAAGGTAGTTGAAAAGTAGATAAATGAACCATGTATTTGAGTTGTGTAAACTATTTTCATGTAATGCAAGAGTTGCTTATTAATGTAATAATACAATTGAACAAATATGGAGTATAGAATGAAATAAATTGGTGGCTTATGAAATTGGCCGTTACTCCCAGACAAACTGTGTTATACTTAATCATTTGAATGAGCTAATAAAGCTTTTCTAAATTTTATTTTAGCTTCTAATTTACAACATACTCTACAAAAATAAAAAAGTACTTCCTCGTTTTAAGAAAGGAAAACACAAAATTTTATAAGAAAAAGTAATAAAGCCGGTGACTTAAATAGATAAAATTAAGGAAGATCAGTTGTGACAAAGACTTAAGTTAATACGATTTTGCCGTTTACAAAATTCCATTTAATTATTTATTGTTACCATTATTTTATAATATTTAGATTTAGATAAGCATTCGTGCATTAACTTTTGTTGTCTGTATACGTAACATAAAACTAGTTACAGCAAAAACAGTTTTGTAATCTAAACAGCGCACTTAATATTTAGTGCAGGTAATCTGAACTGCAACGCGTTTAAGTATACAATTATGCTGTTTTAAAATAAAACAAAACTACTTGCAATTTTTTAAAGCTCTAGTAGATTGTGCCAGACAAAGAGAATGTAAACTAACGGCCAGTAAAACAAATCAATTAACAGAACTAAGTTAGCTGCACAGCAAAGGCTAAAGTTGACAGCGAAATAGCTTCCTGAACACTAATGAAGCTTTCTACCGCATCCGCGTTTATGCACTCAGAATGGTTTTACACAAAAAGTAAAAATGACGGGTTACTTACGGTTATAAAGCTTTCTTAAGTTTACGTTACGTAGAGGAAGAAGGAATAATGCTGCGCAGTGTTATTTATACGCAAAAATGATATAAACCAACTGATAGTATTGTTGGCACTTGGAGATTTCAACGCCGGGTCGAGCTGCAAGCCCGTGCAGTCGCCGCCGCTCGGCTCATCATTTACATCATTGCGAATTGTGCGGGGCCAGCAAAAACAAAAGAAAGCCAAGTTGTCACCGATGGGCGCAACGGCGAAGCCCCTCATTATGGGGCAGTGACGGATCGGAGTCCAGAGAGCGACCTGCCAGCTGTCTGATTTAGAGTCGCGAAACTTGTCCGACACAAAAACATGCCGGGTCACTATTCACCAAGCAACCCACTGACTCCCGGATCCGGCCATCGCGCAGCTTCTGGGCCGCACGGCTGCTGGATTTTTCGGGCTTCGTTTTAACTAGTCGCGCAGGATTAAGGGGTACAAGCGGCGGCGAGGCCGCCTTTAACAATAGAGCCTCTTCAACAGATTAAGCGAACAAGGAACGTGCATTAAGATTCTAAGACGTTCTCGGCTGATAAATAGAGACGTGTTTTGCCGCAACATGCTGCAAATACAAAGGGATTAGAAAAACCGACACCGGTAATTAAATGATTACTAATTACGAAAGTGACTTATAGGCCGCAATCTCGTTACATGATTTACGCAGACATTCAGCGTAAGTGCTTGAAACGGTTGTTCACGATTGCTCGATTGTTGAGTCTTGTTTGCTGGGAAAACCGAGCCTGCTCGCTGTCTCTGCTCCTATTACTGGAAGCTCGAAAAGAATGTCATAGATTGCCGCACAGCCGTACGCAGGCCGGCTAAGTTATGGCTTTATTAGTTCCCCTGTGAAAGCAATAGCTCGGGTACCTGTTTTAATAACACGTAACATTCATCTCACAATTGAATTACTAAATACTCAAATAAGATAAACCCACTTACACGACAGGGCCTGATTAAGGTTTTTGGCGCTCTAGGCTAACAATTTCTCACCCGTCCTTCCTCAAATTTTGGTATGTTTGGGACATTATCAAAAAAATAAGAAGAATTATAGCGTTTAGATAAAACATTTATGTGACTTTTCGTTGCATATGTACACTTCACTAAAATAAAGTTTAAGTGATTTTTCTTAAAAATCTGAAATCGTTATGCATTTCTTACTAAGTTGTACTTTAAAGAATCAGTGGCATCAAAATATTTTTCTATCGCATAATTTCCATCTAAGTTTTCATCAAAAAGAGGTTTTAGGTTCCTTCTTGTAATGTCTGTTTTGTAGTTGTTAGTTTCACATGTTAATTTTGCTTTGTTTTCTATCTTCAAAAATCGTCTCTGTTTCGAAGGGTACTTTGTTGTGTCTGTACTTTTTTTTAAAGCATTTCATTTCTCGAGACTTTACATTGTTCTTCTTCTTCTTAAGTGCCGTCTCCTCTTAGAAGATTGGCTATCATTATGGCTGTTTGTATTCTCGACGTTGCTGTTCTGAACAATTCAATAGAACTGCAATTGTACCATTGTCTCAGGTTACTCAACCAGGAGATGCGTCTTCTTCCTCTATTCCTTTTACCCTGTATCTTCCCTTGCATGATATTTTGTAGGATTTCATATCTTTCTCCCCGCATCACATGCCCCAGATACTGTAATTTCCGTATCTTAACTGTATTCAATACTTCTTTTCCTTCCCCATTCTTCTGAGTACCTCACCATTCGTCACTCTGTCCACCCAGCTGATTTTCAACATTCTTCGATAGGTCCACATCTCGAATGCTTCCAGTCGATCACTGATGTTTTCTTCATCGTCCAAGCCTCCATTCCATAAAATGCTACTGAAAACACGTAGCATCTCAACATTCTGATTCTTAGCTGTAGACATAAGTCTCTGTTGCATAGTATATTTCTCATTTTATTAAATATGGTCCTGGCCTGGGCAATTCTTGCTCTAATTTCCTCTGTGTATTCATTGTTCTCGTTGACAATAGTTCCCAGGTATTTGTATTTTTGTACCTTCTCCACTTGTTCTCCTCTAATCCATATATTTTCTTGTCGTTGTTGTGATTTTGTGATTGTCATAAATTTAGTCTTTTTGATATTTAGTGACAGACCCTTTTCTTCACTACTTTCGACTACTAGATCTAATATCCTTTGTAAATCTTCTAATGACTCTGCCATGAGTATCGTGTCATCTGCATATCTAATATTGTTCTAGGAATATACTATTAATGCCATTACAATACTCTTAAGTTTTTGCCAATATTAGGTTCGCTTTATACTGTGCGTCCTTATTCTGATCACTGTCCTAGGTAATTTGTGTCAAAGCATTAAGAACCTCTTGGTACGATTTACATTATGGTGCACTATCAACAGCATGATCACTCTATCGGTATGCCGACATAGTTTTTAAAGATAAGGTGCCGTTTCTAAGGTGAAACTGCACGATATCCCATTTTTTTGTAGAAGAAATAAAAATGTTATAGATTTGTTGTTCTAAAGAAAAGAGTTTAATAAAGTACTTGCTGATTCTGCAGTTGCAGAGTCAACTAGTTTTAAAGAGTGGCTCGTGCAAGGGATATATGCGGCTAGAGGATTTACTTTTTTATTCTAACCTGAAGGGTTTTATAACCCCCAAATATGTTGCTTGTATTGTTATAGCTTTGTTCTCTAGAGTTATTTACATGAATATCTAATATACGGGTCGACATTACAGCACTCCCCATCTCTTTATCTTTATGGCAGCAGTTAGGAATAAAAATGTCAAAAATCATTGAACAGCAAATCTTGCATATAGCATACAGTGTACCACAAAAGCTAGTTGGTCGGTGTGCGACACATCAATTATGGATCAATACTTAGGATATTCTCTTGGATAATCCCTGCCTTAACATAACTTGCTAAGTGTACAATGAATTCATTGATAATTGTACTTGATGAGTATGAGGAAACACCTTTTCCCCAAATTGTCCTACATGTTTGGTCTTAAAAGGATCGAATTTTGAAATCGGTTCTGCACAGCTAAAAAAGTTAACATTTTTAACAGAACCTAATATTTAATTATTGCTTGGAATAGGCAGTCCACAGACGTCTAAAAACTTTACAACTTCAAGACTTTTAAGTAAACATTTCAGCAATACAAGGTTTCTTTGTAAAATATAACTTTTACTAATAAACTTTGAGATGCACTTTTTGTGTTCAGAGTTGTTGCAATGATCGTTTATTACATAATTATTTTTTCAATCATCAAACTTCTTAGTTCCTAAGAACGTCGCTTCTCCATAGAGTTGGCACTGCACACAAACTGCTTGTCCGGTTGATTTTGAATAACCAGCTGATTTCACTTGATGCATCTTTCATTCATTAATTCATACTTTTGTTGAATGAGATTGTAGGCCACTAACTCAAAATTTATTACGTACGCACTACAATCCGAATTATCAAATTATATAATTGGGTTCCATCTATTTGAAAGTATTTTCAAAGCTCTGTGAGCTCAAAGCCTTTTGTAGTTGTATATTTAATGCATTACAATTTATATTTGAAATTACTAAAGTTCACTACGTAAAAAGAAAAGTATACTTTCAATATTTTTTTGATTCTTGCCGTTCAAGAAGCTCTTTAAAGCGTAAAGTCTGTTCTGCTTTATGTTTTTAAATAAATCTCGACCATCTGTGCCACTCATTGTTCAATCTTTATGATAAATTAAATGTAAACTGAACGACGATTTAACTGAAAACTAAACTTAGTTTACTAGTCCTGGCACTACTGCAAAATAATTATAAATTATAATATTATTAACGAAAAGGTAACTATAACAAAACTAATTTATTTGTACTACTGTTGTTTGCTATATAGCTTTTCCCATGCGACTGCGGCTACTCCGCTTTATATAAACACGTTATTCTAAAACAAATCAGAAGGTTATAGAATTTGAACTCAAGTACGTTTAAGTGTTCTTTTCATATAACACTTTGTTAAAAAAGAGGACATTTTAGAACTTAAGTATGAATAAAAAATGTGCTGTTGCGTAATTTGTATGATCACCTGTTTAGTTTCACTATTTTGAGATTGTTTAAAAAATAGTTTGTTGGAGTTTCTATCTTTGGTAACTCCCATGTAGAAAATATGCCAAGGTTTTTAAATAATTTTAAAGTATGTCATAATAAGCTTCAATGTGCAACCAAACTGCTAGGAGAATGTGAAAGAAACGCAATAAAAATATTTAACATGTTGAAAATCAAGATGCAAGTAGAAACTTTGTATTCTATCACTTGAGTAACTTAAGTTTTCCTCTATTATCAACCATCGAAAAAAAGCAACAATTTTTGCATGTGTATTTTAAAAGTTATTAGGCGAACACAAGAACGTACCAAACGTAATTCCTTCAGTTTAAGTTATTGTAAAAAAAAACAAATTATGTCAGCCAAATTGAAGTTTAGTATAATAACATCCTTGTTATTAAGGCTTATAGCCGAATATATCTCCATATCCACAATGAAATAAAACTCTTGTTTTTTATAAAAAAATTACATGTGTTCGCACCAATCTCAAATTACCTTTTATTTTTATTTTTAAATTAGGACCGGCCGTCTTTTGGTTCCCTCTTGTATATTTCGAATTTAAGATATCGCCGCGAATTTGTCCGATCACGCGGAACGCTGATATATAGGCCGCGGTTTATGCCGCGAGACGCGCTTCGCCTTTTGTACGCGCTTTTGTTTGTGCTTGGCCTTTCAGCTATGTTCTCGCAGGCGTCGTTCTTTTGAATTCAGTTTGTGACAGAAATTTTCCATAAGACGAGAGCATCTTTTAACCGAGAATTCGCCGGCGGCTTTAATTGGCAGCAGAAGTTGTCATTTTCTGCGAAGCTTTTGTCAAAAGCTAATTTTCAGGGTTGAAATTTTTGCCGGTAAAAAACTCGGTTCACTTTCCTTGCTCTGACTCGGCAAGGAACGACGAAGGAAAGACATTACCGTTCGGCTCCGCTATAAAGATTGGGGTAACTTGTCCTATCTTTTTACCCATACCCTTATATTCTTTTCCTGGAAGCCCCAGGACTAACAGCAGGGAACCGATTTCTGCGGGAAAGCGCCGTTTTACAGGTTAGTGTTTTTAGCTTTAGCTTTGTTTCAAGTTCCCTTTATTCAAATTTTAAAATTACCTATACAGTCCACCTTTTTTCCGGTCGCACAAATAGGCACAGAAAATTTAACAAAGAAATTTCAAAGATGAAATAAACGTAATAGTAATTTAAAAACTAAAAAAGACTGTTTTATTAAATTATTTCTTATTAGAGGGTGAAAGAAATTTACTTTTGTACGAAAACAAAAAACTGATATTATGAAATTCTTCAAGAGTTTAGTAAACCTCTATTGCATTCTGTATTTATAAATAAACATTAGGTTCTTTAACAAAGGTCAAAAACGTGTAGGTAATGACCTGCTCTTGACTGTAATTATGATTAGAACTACAGCGCAGAGTATGCTCAGTGTTGCACAGAAATTTGATTTAATTTAAGGAGTTTTTTATTCCAACATTAGATAAAATACTATTAAACGTAGTATATCTCGCCAAATGAAAAATTGTAGTTTATGGTGAAGAAATTGTAATATTTTAACCTGCTTATTGTAGTAGTTATTTTGGTTATCAGAAACCAATATTGAAAAAGATATTTTTTTGTAAAATCTTGAGTTTGAGTACATATTCTCATTAGAAACCTAAACAATTTTATTTAGTTGAGCATCTGTTTCCTTTAAATAAGATGTTACAGAATACGTTTCTGAGCACGACAGCCGCGACGTAAAGTCTTCGGCCTGCCAGACTAACGCGCGGCGGGCCTTGGGTTCGACTCCCAGGTCAAAAATAACGGCAAACATCGAGTGCTCTCCGACCATCATACAAACACCTTTGGCGGTCGTAAAGTACATTCTCCTTCTTCTAACGGGTCAGACTAGCCACCTGCCCGGGGTACGCCCAACATGGCTCATAGTACTACACGAAATGTGTAGTTAGAAGCAGGCTTATAGCCTATATAAGAGTAGAAGAAGAATAAGAAGAAGAATACGTTTCTTAATCTATGAGTTGTAAAGAACTCTTCATTAAATTTAATTTTTTCTTTTATAAAATATTATGTTTGCTTCTCACTTTTAGTCTGAATTTTATTTTTAAAGTCATGGCCAATTTAGGAGAGATACATAAATATAATTTATAAACTCTTACTCACTATACAAACTTATTTTAAAATGCAAGATTGGTTTGAGCATAAGTTTTGTTTTTGAGTGACTTTCCTTCATAGTTGGTGTAAAATTAAATCGAAAAAAAGTTGAATCAGTTTTTAAACATTATTCAGTTTCTTGTTAAAATTAACCATAGAAGAAGATTTGACAATTTCATAAATAAATCAAAATAACTCGTTAATTTGAAAATCTGAAATATGTAATCTCAAATTTGCCTAACTTGAACTGCTGATCATATTTTCTTAGTTTATTAATTTGATTGAGAGCGGTGGTGGTTTAGTGGATAGATCGTTAGACTAGGAAACCAAGAGTTGCGGGTTCGAATCCCGCTCTCGGCTATTCCAATCATTGACATTTTTACGGCCCAGCTCGACTCAGGCTGCAATAAATGAGTACCTGGAAGTCAAACACTGGGGTAATAATTAGGCGGTCGGTACGTAGCGCTAGCCACGTTACTACCCTTGTGTACCGTAGGCTCTAGATTGTAGCAGATGATCTATCCTGTTACGACCCCAAAGGGCCTTTAAGGTCTGTTACGGGGAACTATTATTATTAATTTGATTGAAGAGAGTATTTTTGACAAAAATTTTAGTTTTAAGGACTGTATTTTACTAGAAGCTTTATATATTTACCAATGGAGTGGGGTGAGAAAAACGTATTTTATAAATTGCGTGACCACCAGAATAGAGGACATCGATCAGGTTGACTTCAAATATGGCGACTAAGGTATCAATTAGCTATTATACTACTCTGATCAAATTTGACCCGGACTGGTTAAAAAAAACAACATTTTTATGTATTTTAATACAAATCATTATTATCACCTTCAAAATACGCTCCTTTTGAGCCAATACAAGCATGCCAACGGTTAATTCAATTTTTCATGCACTTCTTATAGGCCTCGGTCGGGATGACCTTTAGTTCCTTCAGCGAATTTCTTTTTATGGCATCAATCGACTCATGGCGCGTTCCCCGGAGCGGATATTTGAGTTTCGAAAACAGAAAAAAGCTGAGCGATGAGTTTTGTTTCGTGTTTGGCCAAAAATTTAGTCACAATTAGACTGAAATGTGACGGCTTATTATCCTGGTGAAAAATCCATGAATTGTCTGCCCACAAATCCGGCCGTTTACGACCAATTGCTTCACGTAGACGCTTCCAAACGGCCAAGTAGTATTCCCTATTGACCGTTTGACCCTCTGGAACAAATTTATGGTAAACCACACCACGGCAACCGAAGAAAATGATGAGCATCACCTTGATTTTCGATCGACTTTGATGTGGTTTTTTCGGTTTCGGCTCATTTTTGGCGCGCCATTCGTTAGATTGTTGGGTAGTTTCTATGTCATATTCATAAACCCACGTCTCGTCACCAGCAATGATGCATTTGATGAATGTAGGGTCATCAGCTATGTTGGTAATCATCAAAATTCAAGTTTTTCGGTACGAGTCTGGCGGTGATGCGCTTCATACCCAAAACATCAACCGAAATGTGTTGAGTCGATTCATAAGAGATGTTGAGAGCCTGTGCTATCTCTCTAATGCCAACACGACGATTTTAGAGCACAATTTCCTTCACTTTTTGATGTTATCGTCGTTAACAGAACTGGATGGACTACTCACATGAGGCAAGTTTTCTATGACCTCACGACCCTGACTGAATACTTTATGCCACTCAAATACTTGCGTTCTCGATAGAGTAGACTCTCCAAAACATTTTTGCGGCATTTTCAATGAATCCGTAGCAGTAATTCCATTGGAAACACAAAATTCCAGGCAAACTCGTTTTTCAATTTTTGTTTCCATAGTAAAAATCGCCAGACAAATTTTTGGCGTCGTAAACAAATGGCTGCCACACACTAATTGACATATCCCGCTCAAACTTTACATGAATGTCAAAGAAGAGTGTACCAACCTAGAAAAAAAATTTTACCGATTCAGTTTACGCATGCGGATTAAATGGACCAGTCCGCGTCAAATTTGATCAGATAGCATAGTTGGTAATTATGTAGTTAGTAAATTGCTGTCTAGACACTTGAACAAGCAAAAATTAAATTTAGTGAAAGTCAAGGTAGAGGTTTATTGCTACTCGTCAGAATTTAATCAAACGCACAATAAACTTAAAAAAAGACATTAAAACAATACCCACTGATTATTTTTATAAACTACTAAAGAACGAAAGTTAGAAGGTTAGATAAAAAAGTAACGATGAATGCACAAGAAAGGCAATTGAAAAGAAAAGAAAAATATAAGGAGCAAAATCGATAAACAAATAGTCGGCTACATTTCTTGCTGACGCATCAGGAACGAAATTTATCAGTCAATTAGTACGTACTGGAATTACCAGTAGCCGCCACCCGATTAAATTTTCAGGCCGCAACAGCTGACGTCGAGGTAAACATGCAGGTGGGTGTCAGGCCCCGGCGCAAATTTATGCCGTTGACAGAAATTCCTGCATTTCGCGCCGAGGCGTGCCGCGAGTCCGCGAAATCGAACAAACGTAATTAATGCCCGTCCTGAATCTAAACGGCGGCAGATTAAGGGCCGCGGGACTGTCATCCTCCAGAACAAATTGGCTGTCAGATTTCAGCCGCTCTCCGCCGGCTGTAATTACGTGCAATCGCCACGGCCATTGTGTGGAATTAAACGGGTTGAAAGGCACCCGTACGGTTCCCACGCGGCTTTTGGCTTATTGCAGCTTGAACAGTAGCAGGGTACTTAACACTGACGAAAAGTGAGAAGGAATTACAAATTAATAAGAGTTCGTTTGAGAGTGTTTAGCAACATCTAAATTTAATGAAATACTTTACGTCACCATATAATACTATTTATGCTAATAATATTTACAGGGTGGATTTTATATTTATTTATTCTCGATAAAATCATATGTCATACATCACATAAAACACTCAAACCAAATTTTCTGCTCACGTTATCTTGCAATGAGGTGACATTCATTGGGCACCACGGTCTTGCGGTCTAATTCCATTGGACTTTTCCTTTGGGGCTATTTGAAAAACGATTCTAGGGCTAAAAGATAACATTAGATATGTAGTTGCTGAAGTAGATCCGCATTTATGGGAAAGCATTATAAAAAATGTGATTATGTAAGATGTTAGTTAATTATCACTCTTTAATAAGTCTATTGAAAGTTTTCTTTTGAGTCTGGTGAGAACTGATTTCCGTCCGATGTTGTAAGACCATAGTATTGATTAATATTGTCATAAACTTGTTTGGTGGTTTTCGTGATAAACTGTTGCAGCATTGGTAATTATGCGCATTACTTTATTTTGCAGTACAGTTTGTTTATATTTATTTTAGATGTGGTGTTCCAAACATCAAAAATTTTGTATTCACACGTACTATCATCAATGGTGATTTGTCATATGTGCCACCACTGGTTAATTTAGTCCAGACCTGTTTGTAGATTGATAGCTGCTTTGTTGATGCTGTGATTTTGGATAATAATCGCAATGTCATTCGCGTACATTGCTATGCTGAAGCAAATAGTATCGTACATGTAAATATTGAACAATGATGGTCTCAAGATTGATCCCTACGGGACACTGGATTGAATATGATGGGTTTGGGAAGTGGAGGTGTATACTATAACTTCAAAAGTCTTATTCGTTAGAAATGATTTGTGTGTTAAGTAAGCAATCAAAAAGAAATCATTTTATTAGGAACTTTAATAAAATAACTGGGGAGCAGTTCAATGATCTGGTGTCGTAAGGCAATATGGAAAAACTATTGTGAATAATAAAAAAAAGAACTTGTAAAGGTATGTCAGTTATATTTATCTAAATAACAAAGAGATAAATGAAGTACAAAAAACTCATAAATATACGTGAATACAGTCTACTTAACAATTAATGTCCATAAGATTACATTACCATAAAGCAAAAAACGCAACTTATAATCTTAGATATAAGTATTAAAAGAGGACCAGAATTATGCTCTGACTATCACACGCTAATGGATTAGGTTTATTTTTCTTATAAAAATAAACGAAATCAAATTCAATCCTAGCATAAAATTTGTCAAATTTTATACAAGAATATAGAATATCTCAAAGATAATTCTACAATATTTCTATGTCAACTTATATTAGATTGGCCATCAATGCCTGTATTCAAAATAGCAATCCAGACAAAATGTAAGAATACATTTACAAGACTCTAAAAAAAGCTTTATTTGAAAAAGTTAAACCAAAAGTTATTGAAAACATCATGCTCTGAAAATATAAAAAAAGAAGATATAAGTAACAACAAAAATAAAGGTTAAGAAAAGCATTTACTGGAATAAATGTATTGAACGTGAAAAGTGGTAAAAGGCATGAGAAGCTAAAACAACGACTTGACTAGACTGACTCCTAAAAGCCCAGAAAAGTAAAAGAACTATTATCAGAGACATCTAATTGAAGATAAGCCCCAATTTCAAATGCCGGCTTGGAACAATATGCACTGTTAGATAAAATGACCACCTCACAAGTAAGAAAATGGGCTTCAGAAATGAAAAGTGGCTAAATTTCAGAATAGATAGTTCCAAATATTTTGATGAAGATACTGGGCGCAATATTTAATAAATACTTAAATGGAGAAAGCCTCTTTCAAAATGGAAGAAAGATAACGCTTCAAGAAGAACAATTCTAAGAACTATAGAGTTATCAGCGTAATATGAACAGTTACAATATTATACGAATTTTCAAATGCGCACCCATAGGAGGAGCGTCGCGTAGACATATGCGGCCGAGGGTTTCTTTTTGTTGCACCCCGTCGCTCTCGGCGGCCAACACAATGCCTTCTAGGAATCTTACTACCACACACGTGTGCGACGAACATTCTAGGCGTCTTCATGCTAGTGTTTAGAGACGTTTTCGATTCCCTTTTAGAGTTCCGCCGATAGGCATAAATATGGCGCAGTAGGGCAGCTGCGGCATTCGAAATAGTTATAGCGAAACGAAACAAATGCAAGTGCGGAAGCTTTTGCGCGTTGGCATAAATAGTGTGTAATTTATTTCGTGCTCTATCGTATGTGTTGTAATTCTAATCGCTTGCGCTTGACACAAAAAAGCAGTTTTACTAAATTTGCACGTTTTATTCACCACTGTAAAGAGTGAACGTTTTAACGAGTTTTTAAACATGTAATTTGAAACTAAAGTGGGAGTTAAAGAAACAGTTTCAGAGTTGCATGTTTCTATTTGGGGGACTGTTAATAATGAAAGAACAAATTGAAAAACATATTGAACAAAGGAGCGGTGTATGCCTTACTTTTGTAGACTTAGAAAAAGTTTATGATACAGTATTGCTGAGTAAGCTACGGTACCATATGAGAAGCGTATATGTTAGTTTAGCTTATCCGAATGCTATAGAAGCTCTATATTGCGGTTGTACTAGCTCAGTTAAAGTAGGAAACAACCCCCCCCCCATATAATTTAAAAGTAGATAATATTCCATTTAAAATTTACCTATAAGCAGTAGTAGGATTAACGTAACCAAATGGAAAACTATCATGCAAGCATCTCCATAGACGGTTTAAAAATCTGGAAGATGAGGAAATAAGAGAAGCACAGTATTCTATCCCTTTAAATTAACTACTGGAGAAGGACTATAGGAATTTAAAGAATATACCACATTAAAAATGATGAGGTAAGGACAGTAATAGACATATAGAGGCAATATAAAAAACAACTAATTTGGTATCGTCATCTGCAACGTATGCTAAGCAACCTATAACTATAAAAAGTATGGAATTGGTCGCCGTCAGGAAAAGGATAATACAATAGAAAAACTACAAGGCAAATGTTACAAAAGCTTTGATTTTAAGAAGTTTAAAAGATGACAAATAGAAAAATATAATGTATTATGCCTTATTTTATTGACTCGAACATGATTATTGTATTTGGAATTGCCATTTAGGATTTAGAAAAGTAAACATACGTGAATGTGCAAGATTGTCCCTTAACTTGTAAATACCAAGCTCTTAAAGAGGTAATTTGTTATCTAAGATTTTTTATATGTTTCTGAGAGTGTACTAATAACAATAGTATTTTTGTACCTTTTAACATTTACACAGATCAGTACTTACACGCGTTATTTTAATAACTTTCTGATAATAGATCTCTTATTTTTGATAATCGTTATTGTCTGTCAGTTAAACAAGGTTTTTAAGCTATTTATTTTAGAGTATTTAGAGTAATGTGCTTCTGCTATGGTTTTCTTGAATTTACCAAACAATATTGTAGATTTATCCATTCGGAGAAACTAGCAATATGCTAACTATTTCAAGTTTGGTTTTAAAACTAACTTAAGGAAATTAAGATGTACTTTATTGATTTAACATGTTAGTGGATGCCATATCAGAAGAGTGCGGTAGTACCTAGTTTGCATGTGTATGTGTACTGGTGGTAAAAAATAGTGAATGCAAAATAACCAAATCACAGACAAGAAAGATCATAGCACAAGGTGCGTGCGTGAGATAGACCAACAAAGTTACCCGGTGTTTTCCGAAGGGAGTGATGGAAGGTAAAACAAAAAATCTGAACCGCAACCTACAGAGGATGTCAGAGAATGGTGGAGAAGACAAGGCGACTTTTTATAACTGTCATTTGGTCAGTAAATAAACAGAAACGGCAAGAATAAGAAAAAATCTACGTTAGATGAAAAATAACTGTGCTAAGAGCTATATAAACAATGGATATCCTACGATGACAACAATTTCTTCATTATCAGCAACGAGATTAAAGTGAAATGGGACGCTGAATAGATAAATTCCACTCGATATGTTTCTATCGTGCTAGATCAGCAATCTACTGTGTGAGTTATGGTATGGTTTAAATTAAAATTTCCAAAAGAACATGATAGTGCGACATGTAATCCTACAAGACGTCCCATTGTCAGCAGCTTTCGTGACCAATACATATTCAACAATGTTTCAGAAAAATTCTGAAGCTATTTATTTTAAACTAACAGGATTCGTTATCTTGTGAATGTAGATATTGTCAGCAGTACTGGTCAATTGAGCGATAACTTACTAATAGAAAATCTTGCTCAATTTAATCAAAGATAGCTGAGGAGTTCCAAAAAAACTCCATTTGGGAACATTATTAAGAAATTACCCCATACCAAATAGAATCGCCTATATGCTGCCTATTTGAAGAAGTTCCATTTGACACATTTTATAAGTCTGATATAAACTTCAACGAACTTTTTGTATTATATCTTTCCTTAACACAATAACCTGGTTTGTATCCATCTCTACTACATATACAAAAAGATTATGCGAGCACCTTTAAAAGTTAAATGTAAAAGTGAACATGTTTAAAAGTCAAAAGCATTTATAATCTCTATATCAAATACAAACATTATCTGACTAAATAGTTATATAATAAAATATAATAAAAGCTAAATCTATATGGCTCCCCTTATATCCAGATTTGAGCCCAATTGAATATCTCTGGGGTATACTAAGCAAAATATAAGGAAGCATAACGTGATATAAAAAACTCTACGGAAAGAATAGAATGCTTATTATATCTGAAAAATGTTTGGAGCTAGTTAGGAGATTGTCCAAAAAAGTATTTGTTGGTAGTAAATCTAAAGGTGGAGCAGTGAAACATAATATTTTTTCAATAAAACGCCGGTTCAAGTTTCTAATAAATGTTTTTGATAGCAGGTACATCTAAGGCAAAATTATTTGCAATAAAGTTATCTGTCAAAATATTATTATAAAAACACCAATTTATAAGTAAATTACATTAAGTATTCAAGCTGTCTTCTATTTGTAATTTGAAAATGACCCAACTGAGACATAAAACCCCGAAGAGAATTTTCCAAAAATTCACGGAAAATTTTTTGTATCGTTGTGGTAATTTGAATTTAAAAATCTTCGATGAAAACGCCGGTTCAAGTATTTGTGAATGGTAGATTACAAAAGATAGATAGACAAAGGCGAAGTTATAAACAAACCGAGCGAGGTGGTTATTGTTGACATCAAATACAAGTTTCTGTAATTTATTGCTATTAAAACTAGCAATATCGAGTTTAAATGAACGTAAGAATAGAAATACTTATGGGTTATCGAGATAGAAGCAGAAGTATACAAAACGTTGGTAATTTACGAGAGTTTGCCCGCAAAAAGGTATTTATGGCGTTCTAAATATTTACAATTTATTTACAAATCCTAACAGTGGGATACGAAAGTAAGATATGCAAAACGATCCTGAAGATAGCAACCAAATGCTCAGAGCTCAGCGACCCCACATTCCATATCAACTATCTTTGTTTACTTCTGTTCAAATTTATATAATAATATGCATCCAAATAAACATGCAATTTCTAAATCCGTTGTTAGTAAAACTTTAAAAGACTTTAGCCTTAAAGATTTGTTACGATAGCTAGATCTCATCATCATCAATGTTGTTCAATTCCGAGGGATCATGGCTAGCGAAATGCTCCTTAATCCATTCAATAAGGTAGATTACTCCTCTTGTACATATGTTTTTACAAATTTATTTTTTCCGTTCTTTCCTTTCTTTGCATTTTATTTCCCAGTCTTTGATTTTCAATATTTTTATATCTTTTTCCACCTGATACCACCATCCACTTCTTGGCTTTCCTCTTACTCTTGGTCTTAAGGGAGGCCAGTTTGTTATTGTCTTTGTTATTTCTGTTGCTTTTCTTCTTATAATATGACCCACCCGTGCTAGTCTTATTGCTTTTATGTGTCTAGATGTATTTTCTCCATTTAATTGTTTTTCTATTTGCGCACTTTTTTGTAATCTCCTTCGTCTATGTCTTGTTAGGACTGGTCCCATTATTGTTCTGATTATTTTTTCCCAGTATTTTTAAATCTTCTTCTTCTTTTTTATTTATAGTTGCTGTTTCCAGCGCGTAAGAGATAACTGGTCTAATCAAGAACTTGTATATTTGGATTTTCGTTCTTTTACTGATCGTTTTGGACTTCAGTAGTTTTTTATTAATGCCAAAGATTTGATATCCTTTTAAGATTCTTTCTTTTATCTTTTCCTTTCCCGTTTGTCCTATCGCTGCTCCTAAATATTTGAGATGTAATAACTCTTCAAACTTGCAGTTCTTTTATTTTTATAGGATTTTTAGTTTTTTGATTTTCTCTTGTAATTCTCATATATTTTGTCTTGCCTTCGTTTATTTGTAACCTGAACTTTTGTGCCTCTGTGTATAGACTGTCTACTGCTCTTATTAAGTCTTTTTATTTTTCGATAATTGTGGTATCGTCGGCGTAGGCTATTATTTGCGTTTCATTTTCTATCATGTTCTTCCTATTCAGGTTTGATTTTCTTAAAATGGATTCAAGTACTAGATTGAACAGTGTTGGGAAGATTGGGTCTCCTTGCCTCACTCCTTTGTTAATGCTAAATTCGTCTGTCACTAGTCCTTGCCTTCGTTACATATTAATGTCATTTCCAGTATTTTTACAAGTTTCCTGGGATTTCCAATGTTCTTAATTCATGTAGCGCTTTACTTCTGTGTATCGAGTCGAACGCATTTCGGAAATCTATAAAAATTATATGTGATTCATTATTATATTTTTTGGATTGTTCGTAAATTTTTGCTCTATAGTATGAATTAGGGTTAAAGTTGATTTCCCTGGTTTAAAGCCATTTTGATAGTTCCCTACTATTTTTTCAGCGTAGACTTTCAGCTTGTTATTTATGACGTTTGCTAGGATTTTATACGTAGTGTTAAGAAACGTTATTGGTCTATAGTTTCTGCAATCTTCTCTATCTCCCTTTTTGTAGATTGGTATTGTTATCCCTAATCCCATTCAAACGGTTTTTTTGTTAGGTTTCCATATTTCTTGGATAAGTTCACATTCTTGCGTTTGGATTGTTTCCCTCCATATTTCAGAAACTCTGCTGTTATTTTGTCCTCCCCTGTCGCTTTACTGTTGCGGGTTGTTTTTATTTCTTCTCGAATGTCTTGTTCAGTGGGGAAATTTATTATACCTTTAACTTCAGGATTTTTCTGTGGTTTTTTCTTTATTTTCATTGCCAGGTCTTGTGGCTTCTATCCTTAGCATTCTCTTAAAATAATATTCTCAGATTTTTATCATTTTCGTGTTCTCGTATTTTGTAACTCCGTTGATATCTTTTAATCCTCTGTTTTTATAAAGCGTTTGGTTGATGGTTTTACCTTTTTGTAAAATTATTTTAAGTTGTTATTACTTTTGTCTCCTGACAGAAGGTAGTAGGTAAATTATATGAACGAATATTATAATATCGGCTTAGAACAGTATTAGAGCCAACACTACAGGAAAGTCAGGCAGGTTTTTGAGCTGAAAGAAGTACGCAAGACCAGATATTCAGTATAAGGCTGAATTAATTGCTGAAAAAGTACTTAGGGAGAATGGAGAAGTATAGATATGTGCAATTGACTTAGAAAAGGCGTTTTACACTGTGCCAAGAAAACGGATCTGGGACGCTCTAAGGAATCGCGGGGTTCCCAAAGAACAAGTGGAAGCTATCAGAAGCCTATATAGCAATACCAAAAATTCTGTAAGGACCGTAAATGGAAATACTAAGGAATGTATCACTTTCAAAGGAGTGAGACAAGGGGAAATACTAAGTCCACTTCTGTTTATAACAGTGATGGATGAATTCGCCCGGAAAGCCAAAAATGCTGTTAAAGAATTTAGAGTGGGAACTAGACATGTGAAATCAGTAATAGTGAAAGAGTTTCTACATGCGGCTGACCTGATGTTAGTAGCAAACAGTCAAAAAGGGCTACAAGAAGCAATTAATAGGTGGAACTCTTTATTCAACGAGTACGAAATGAAACTCAATGTACAGAAGACCGAATTTATGGTAATAGTGAAAGGAGGGCAAAATTTAATAGTAATATTAACTGGGACGGGCATGAGTTCAACCCAGTGAACAATATGAAATATCTTGGGTAAATTATAAATTCTAGTGGAAATATAGAAACAAACATTAATAACTGAATTAAAAACATGACACCTTTATACAACGCTCTAAAATCAATCTTCGTAAACAAAAGAGAAGTTAGTAAAAAGACGAAAGTGAAAATCTACAATACGGTTTTAATGCCCATGTTAATATATTATAGTAAGTCGTTGGTAATAAAAAAAAATAAAAATAAAAAATAACGGCGGCGGAAATGAAGATACTAAGGAAAACTGAAGGGGATACAAGGCTTGACAAACTCGAAAATGGGGTCATAAGAAATAGACTAGGAGTAAAACTTGTCGCTGATAAGATCATTAAAAGGCAACTAGGATGGTTTGGGTACTTAGTTAGAATGGAAAATGACAGCTTAGTAAAGGAAATATGGGAAAAAAGAACAGGAGAAGACGACCCAAGAGAACCTGAAACCAAGAAATAGGTGATATATTAGGGGCAAGAGGCAGTACATGGCACAAAGTTAAAAGTCGGGCGATGGGAAGAAAAGAGTGGAAAACGTTTTGCGGTAGCAAAACAAACCCCGACACCTAGAGGTAAATGGGGGAGGTAAGTAGGTACTTTTATCTTCTTTCATCTCTTTCAATTTCTCATTTAACTAATCGTTTTTTTTTCTTTTTATATATTACATTGGCTTTATTTCTATAATTCATATAATCTCCTGTTATGTTCTTGGTTTGTGTTTATCCAATTTAGTATTGCAGAATTTTTTTGTTTTCTGATTTCGTCACACTCTTGATCGAACCATTCTTTTATTGCTGTATTTGTGGTTTTCTTCCCTAATACTTGTTCTGTTGAGTCAGTAAGCTATTTTTATTTTTCCCCAATTATTTTCTGTCTTCGGTACTAGTTGTGCTGGCTTGGATGGTTTTGTGACTTTTCTTCATACTGTTTTCTTGCTTTGCTATTACATAGAGCGTCTATATTTAAATTATCAATGTTTTTCCTTGTGATTCCATGACGTTTGGCGTCTTTTCGATTCCTGATTTTTATCATTACCAAATAATGATGGGTATCTGCGCTTGCGCCCCTATACGATCTTGTGTCTTGTGTTTTTGCCAATTCCTATTAGCTAGCGCATGATCTATTTGGTTTTCTAATGGTCCACCCGGGTGTCGTCAAGTTACTTTATGTTTCTTTGGGTGAGAAAATTTTGTTGATAGGATTGACATCTGTAGTAGTTCCGCTAATGGCAAAGCCTGTGCCCGTTCTCTTTCGTCTTGTCATACATAGTCCCGTTCTCGTTGCCATTACGTCTCGTAGGTATAATTTTTTTCCTAGTTGTGTGTTTGCATCGCCTAGTATTAATATTTCGTCTTTCCTTGGTATTTGATCACAAACTTTTATAAGTGCCTCGTAGAATCTTTTTCTTGTGCTTCTAAGGCCTACGTGGGTGCATAAATGTTCACTATAGTAGATCAATCAATCTAGTATAGTGAAAAGTGATAATAAAAAATTGGATGTTTTATTGGCTGTATCTGAAAGTTTCCATTTATCAACCAATCAATTACTGGCCAATCTCAATATTTCAGTCATCGGTAGTTGCAATTTTCAAAAGTGAAAAATATATTATAAGATACAATTTTTATATGAGTTGACAAAATATGATTTTAACAAAAAGAAGTGTTAAATATTTGCAATAATAATGAAATTTTGCCAATAATATTCTTCTCTTTAACAAAGCTATTTTTGCCTTACCGGTGAAATAAACAAACATAACTGCGGATGCTGGTCATCGAAAAATCTATTTTGGTTTTTCGAGCACTATACTCAGTATGTCCAATAGGTTAATGTTTGGGTTAGCATTCTAGGAAGTCATATTATAAGTCCCTTTTTCATATATGTATGGCAATTTAATTTCGGCTCTGTATTTGCAACTATTGCAAAATCAAATTATACCTGCTCTATCCACATGAAAAAAAAAACGAACGCCTTCCCAATAACAGTGTCTGGTTCCAGCAAGATGGCATTTCACCACCTTATAGTTTAAATGTTCGTCAATATCTGGATAACGTTTTTTCAAATAGATGGATTGGGAGACGAGGAAACATTGAGTGGCCAGTTCGTTCACATGGTTTAAGTCCTTTAGATTTTTTTCTTTGGAGATGCGTAAAAAACAATTACAAAGATAAACTCGATGATGTCCAAGATTTAAAAATCTGAATTAACAGAACAACATATGAAATTTTCTGTAAATTTGTAGAGAACTCTCTTCAGGGTTTTGTCAACCGGTTGAGTTATTGTCAAATTATAAATGGAGGACAAATTTAATTTAATTCACTTAGTTATTAATTTTTTAACTAATCTTGTATAAAAATAGTGTTGCTTGTACTATACTCCTCTAATTACTACTATAATTATATAATCTTAAGAAATATATCGATATGGGGATATACACAATTATGTGTAATTTATATGTATGTAATATATATATATATATATATATATATATATATACGAGGGTCATTCAATAATTAAAGAGACAAATTGGAGTGGGGAAAAGACTGTTGATAGTACAAGTTTGATACATTTTGGATCTTAAGTTGGCCTCGCTGGGATAAGTTCTAATCAGCTGATTGATCAATATTGGTTAGTTTATAACCTTAAAATAAAGTTAAACGATGTCGGGTCTTCTTGAAAATTCCACATTGGTAGAACAACGTTCTGTGATTCGTTTTTTGATTGCTGAAAATGAAAAACCAACTAATGTATACTCTAGAATGACTAAAGTGTATGGTGAAAGTTATAAGAACCGTGGAAATTTTTACAAGTGGGTAGAACAGTTCAAAAGTGATCGAGAATCAATGTCTGACGAACACCGTTCTGGCCGGCCTATTGAAGTTTCAACTTCCTCACTTGAAACTCGAATTGATGACATTATTTTTAATAGCTAATACTACTCAGATATGTTTTTGAAGAAAGTGAAGCCAGCCATGAGAGAGAAATTTGTGGGAAACTGGCTTCGACACCAAGACAGAGTAGAAATTAACAGTTTTTACTCCAGGTCAGTTTGTCTTTTTAATTATTGAATGATCCTCGTATATATATATATATATATATATATATATATATATATATATATATATATATATATATATATTATAAAAGCTCAAAAGGCCCTTGGACCCATGGCTATGGTCTTCCTACATTCTTTCCTGTTGAGGACTAATTGCTCCCAGTTATCTACAATACCCAGGATTGCTGGGTCTTTCTTAACATCTTCGACCCATGTTGTTGGCGGTCTGCCCCTTCTGTTTCTTCTTTCCGATTTAATCGTCATGGTTTTCTTGAACATCTTGTTGTCGTCTATTCTTTCCACATGTCCCCACCAGCGCAATCTACCTTGCTTGACAATATTAATTACGGGTGGATCTGGGTAAAGCACGTAGATTTCTTCGTTTGTCCTTCTCCTTCATGTGTCTTCCAATTTGACACCTCCATAGATTTTTCTCATTATTTTTCGTTCCCATCTTGTTACATTACTCTGGACAGCACCCACACTTCACTTCCTTACGTTACCACCGGTCTTATTATTGACTTGTACACATAGATTTTAAAAGCACGCAATGTTGATTTATTATTTAGCACTTATTTTAACATTGCAGCACCTCTAGTTCCTGCTGTTATTCTTCTTTCTATTTCCTCATTACCATCCCCACTGGTTGTGATATCTAATCCTAGGAATGTGAAATTTCGGACCTTTTTAAACTTATATTTTGTGTTGTCATGATTACTTGTCATCATTAACATAGAGTTAGATGTATTCTTTGTGTTGAAAATCATGTATTTTGGCTTTTTTCACTTATTTCCAAACCGAATTTTTTTGCTTCTTTTTCAATGCTCAGGAAGATATCTTTAAGCTCTTTCTGTGTTCTAGCCAATATTGCCAGATCATCAGCATATGCTATTATTTGATGGGGATTATTTAATATACTTTTATCTGGTTGCATTCCACTTCTTCTAATGATCACCTCCAGTGCTAGATTTAAAAGTGTAGGAGAAAGTGGGCCACCTTGTTTAACTCCTCTTGCAGTACTCAAACTTTTCGACGTTACACCTTCCACCCATACTTTATTTTCTGTGATCTTTAAAGTCATTCTCACTAGTTGTATCAGCCAACCTGGGATTTGCAGTTTTCTTAGTGCTTCTTGCAGTTGTAACCTGTTTACTGTGTCATACGTCTGCCTGTAATCAATAAAAAGGGCGTGTATCTGCGTTCCCTTTCTTCTTGTTTTCTCCTGAATGATTTTCAGGGCGAAAATTTGATTTGTCACATATCATTGTATTCTGAACCCAGCCTGGTATCCGCTTATCTTTTGTTCTCCTAGTTCTTTTAGCCTTTAATTAATTAACATTGCCATTAATTTGTATGTAACATTCAGTAGTGATATGGATCTGTAATTAGTACATTCTAGTCTATCTTCTTTTTTTAAAATTGGTACTATTACTGCATCACTCCATTCTTTGGGAATTTTGCATGTTGTCCATATTTCCGCAATTAAATCGTAGATATTCTCCTCCAGAACTTTACCTCCCTACTTTATTAACTCTGACCGAATCTCATCTGATTCTAGACTTTTGTTGTTTTTCAATTTCTTAATGAATTTTCTAACATCTTCTAATGTGGGCAGATTATTTTGTGCTTCTTCAAATTGTTCCAGTTCTGTTTCTATTCTTATGTCTTCTTGCAATTCTTCCTCTGTATTTTCACTGTAATATTCACGCCATCTTTTTGTTATATTTTTTCTACTCACCATTAAGTCACCTTTCTTATCCTTGCATATCAACAATCTAGGATGGTACCATTTTTTGCTTGTGTTTATTTGTCTATGGAACAGTCGCATATTATTTTTATAATAATTTTCTTCTACGTTTTCTATTAATTTGTGTTGTATTTTTCTTTTCTTCTCTCTGAGCAACTTCTCTTCTTTTTTCCTTAAAAATTTCTTCACTTTCACTAGTTTTTTTATTTATCATCTTCAGTCTTTCCTTTCTCAACTCTTCCTTATCAAACCATTGGTTCTTCTGATCTGTCTGTCGTGGTAGCGTCTCCTCTGCTGCATGGTTAATTGGTTACTTCAAAATTTCCCACTTTTTCTCTACATTATTTGCAGTTGCCTCATTTAGCATCTTTTCTTCTAGTTGCTTTTCATATTTTGCTCTGTGCTAACCGGTTTTTAACATTTCCACCTGTATTTTCTTTTCCTGTCTTCTGTTCTCTTTTAGCTTATGTTGTATTTCAACTTTTACCGCTGCTCGCACTAGGTAATGGTTTGACGATATTTCTGCTCCTCCACAGCTTTTAATATCTGTGATTAAATTCTGATGTTTTGCTTCTATTACAAGATGACCAATTTGATTGACTGCTTTACCATTTGGGTGCTTCCATGTTCTTTTGTGAATTTATTTGTTTATTTTAAGAGTGAATATTAATCTTAGATTTCTCTCTGCTGCATAGTTTATTAACCTTTGACCATTGCTATTAGTTTTGTGGTGCAGACTAAACTTGCCTATCACTGGATAAATAAAAAAAATGATAAATAAATTTAGAAGATAAAAAGAACTTAAAAACTTTTATAGAAACGACTGACTAAATTCAAATTCATTTTTTGTGTTAAAAGTTTTATGTGATGAGTCTATATTATGTGCTTTTTAGATAATGTTGCAATACGTATAACAGGAAGTGCCCTCTCTATCTAATTTTTCCTAGCGTATAAATTAAATTTGAAATTTTACTACGAATAATAAATTTAATAATCCACTCTTAAATTAAAAATATTTTACGAGATATATTTATGTGAAAAACCGCGAATAAATAAAAAATGAAAATTTGATGTGTCTGGATAGTAAAAAACAAATTTAAAATTTTTAAATTTATTTCTAATTAAAATCGTTAAACCTTTAGCCAGTGATTTCAAACAGTTTTAAATTTACCTTTTTAATTAAAAACATTATTTAAACAATTACTATTGGTATCTAATTGTATTTTTATAAATTAACATCTATTTTTGATATTTCATTTAAATTTAATTAAGAGTGAATAAGGTTTTATAAAATAAAATAGTTTTTGGGAAGCGCTGCTTCGAATTAATGAAAAAGTGTGGGGAACACTAAATTAGTAGTAAATTACACGCCTGTTGAGGTCGCCCTAGCACCGCGCAGGTGTGCCGCGGCGCACCACACGTAGCAGGTTGTTGCGGCTGTCATAAATTGTATCTATTAGCTAAACCGCATAAACGAATCTATTTGAAATACCAACAGATACCGATTCGGCTTCGCCTATAATTACCGATGCTGCACGCTCCGATTGCGACCGGCGGCCGGTTCGTCGCCGCTAAGGATTGATTATGACGAAATTACTGCGGATGTAATTCATCATCCGAGCTGCTCCTCACCTTCTTTGCCGGCGTAATGTATTTTTCATGATATTGAAATAATAATAGCAATAGAGCATTCTCACGGCCCGAGCGGAATTGCCGCCTATCAGCTCCCAGTCTGGTTTCTCGCTTTTTGCCGCCGCGCGAACTGATTGAAAATTTACGGCAGCGAATTTAATGTTTTTGCGTTTCCCTTTACGTATGTAAGCGCGACTGTCCTTTAAGGATACGAGGCTTGTTGAGTTACTGCCTTATAACTTTTCCGATTCAATGCCCCCTGCCTGCAGCTTGAAACGCTCGTTTCCGAGGCCGCTTTCACTGAAAGTAGCGGATTGCTTTTTAAGTTTCTCTTTTGTAGACATGCTATGTTTAAGTGCGCTTTTCTGTTTTAATTATTTATTTTACTGTCATTTTCACATAGTCTGTTTATTAGAGGTTTACATTTTTTATTTAATAAAATAGGGACAAATTATTCATCAATTTGCTAATACGAGGGTTGTCCGATTTTAAAGGTACAGGTGGGTGTTATACAAATTGCACATACGCAATATGCTGTCATATGCGTAACACTTTCATGCGCCTAGTAGTAGACTGGAGTGTTCTCTTGTTCAAGACTCAATTTAACTTTCGGGAAGCAAACAAACATAGCGTGTGTAATCGCAAAGTATTCGAAGCGTGGGGTGCATAAAGTTATCAGATCTTTTAAAACTGAAGGAGTTAATCACAGTAAAAGGAAGTCAGCATTTGGTGTAAAAAATTTAAGATGGACGAACGGAGCTGATTATAATCCGGAGAAGAAAAAAGACAGCTCAAAACCTCACACAGGGATGACAACTGCACTTGTCGAACGTTTGATTAGGTAAGATCGTCACATTAAAGTTCGCGAAATTACTAAAACGACTGGCATTTTTAAGAGTTGTGTTCATGAAATCATATGCGACCTAAGTTTCCGCAATATTCTGCTTCGCTGGCACCAAAGATGCTTTTCGATGGATAAAAAACTAATCGAATGAGTGCTTCACTTCAAAATCTCACCCGTACCAACAGGAGGGGGGTTTCTTCATTACAACCGGAAATGAAACCAGGATTTATGAGTTTACGCCAAAGACGAAACAACCAGCTTCTTCAGTTTAAAAAATCCAAAGCATAACCATCTGCCTGAAAGATCATGGTCACCGTGTACTGAGATAATGAAGGTTTCAAACCTAGCACAACCATTAACAGCGACAGATAGTGTGAAATTTTCCAAAAATTGCATATAGTCATTAGAAGATCAAGGTGAGGACTATTATGCGAATGAGTTAAACTTTTGCACAATCGCGCAATACCCCACATGTCAAATCAAACCAAACTGTGGTTGACACAGCCGAATTGGGAGACGCTGCAACATCTTCCATATAATCTCTCAGACTTTTATCTATTCGAATATCTGAAGAAATGTTTGTTGCGGAAGCACTTTAGAGATCGGTAGAAATTGTAAAACAACGTTGACTACTTCAAGCAACTTCACAAGCAGCAGTACCGTAAAGGGATGCTCAAACTACTGTCACGTTGAGATAAATGTCTCAACGTTTACGGAGATTATGTCGAGAAATAAACAAAATATGTAGTTTTTGTGGAATGTATTAAATGTTTTCTTTAAATATATAGGTTAGTGTAATTTTGGCTTTAACTTTAATATTGGGCACATTGTTTCTATTGATAAAACGTCAGTTACAGACTTTTTAATAGGTGTGCAAGTAGAAACTCGGCTCTAATGTTAGTTGCATTAAAAAACATACTTGAACGCAGCTAATTCGTCTGCCATTTTGGATATATGTAACTTAGTCATTAATGTTTTTATGACATAAGTTTCAGTTATTTACAAACTGTGATTCCGCGTGTATCAATTTTATAAGAGATGGATGTCGATAAGCAACATTTACGACGCCATTGCATTATATTCTGTTTTTAAAAGAAAAAAATGCTGCTCAAATTATGGAATTGTTAATTCGACTTTGGGTGAACATTCTGTGAGTCACTCAATAGAAAAAAGTGGTTTGCAAAATTTTGTAGTAAAAATTTTAGTCTTGAGGACAGTCCACGTCCAGGTACAGTAAAATAATTTGAAGACAAAGAACTTTAACTTTTACTAGACGAAATTCTATGTCAAACTTAAGAAGAGCTTGCAGGACAGTTAGGAGTAATATCATTTTGATTTCATGCAGTGGAAAGATAAAAAGGAAGGAAAATGGGTTCTTCATAAACTGACGGAAGAAAACAAAAACCGAAGAGTTGACATCTGCATGAATTTGCTTTTTCAGTACAAAAAAAATCTTTGCACAAAATCGTTACGGGTGATGGAAAATAAATTGTTTCGACAATTCTAAACGCAGAAAAGCAGGGGTTGGTCCAGGCCAGCCATCAGTAGCAAAAACGAATATTCATGCCAAGAAAGTGTTATTGTGTGTCTGGTGAGATTGGAAAGGAGTCATTTACTACGAGCATCTGAAACCTGGTGAAGCTGTTACAGATAAACGTTACCAGGTCTAATTGATCAATTTAAATAATGCTCTGGAGGAAAAAGACTATTTACGGATCAAGGAAGGCGGAAAGTGATGTTGCTACATGACAAAGCTCGTCCACATATAGCAAAACCAATCCAGGAACTCATCTTCTCCTTAGGCTGGGAAGTTGTTTAGCATGCCCAGCATGTCCAGACTTGGGTGCTTCTGATTACCACTTATTCAGATCGATGTCGTCATATTTGGAAAAACCAGCGGCTCACGAAATTTGAAGATGTGCGAAAATGGCTCGATGACTATTTTGCTTCGAAACCAACAAGTTTCTATGGAGAAGGCATTCATCATCTACCAGATAAATGGCAAAAGATCATAGATAGTAATGGCGAATATTTCAGTTATTAATCTTCGTAACAAGTATCTTTTCAATAAAGTTGAATTTGACCAAACCAAGCCTAGTTTCTACTTGCACACCTATTATATTTTACTTCTTTTTGCATCTGTACATATTCGGTAGACAACATTAATCAAAAACTTTAAATATTAAATAAGTATCGTGAAAAAATAGCGTGATTGAAATCAATTGATTTACCACCTGTATAATTCTGTATACAACTTTTTTTCCAAATATAAGTACTTATATTAATGGCATGATTAATCGAATCTATGAGAAAATTACGAAGGTAATTTCAAAAATATGATCCAGTTTTTAAAACATTATTTTAAAACTTAAGTATTCTTCTATTTTTCTACATAATTGCCATTTAGGTCGATGCATTTTTTTAGGTGTTGTGGCAGTTTCTGTCTGGCTATGTCACACCAGCTCGCAGCCATACCGTTGAGGAAGCATTGGGCCGCTTCTTTTACCTTATCATTGTCTGAGCGTTCCCACAGACTAAATGTTGGCTGTTTAAGAGTAGAGAAAGCAGCAAACATGGCAATATCGCCAACAGTCGCGCAAAAAATTATTTTTGAAATTACTTTTGTATAGCGGTTCATGTGTGCTTAGTTTGTATAAGCTTTCGCTGTTGTAGAGCAGGTTAAGAGCTTTAGCATTGGGCTATTGTTCTAGTATGTCTAAATGCTTGTCCTTGAACGTCACTATCATTTCTTTTACAGTGGTAACTTTTAGAATACTTAGAAAGTTTTTATTTCTCATAAAGTAGGGAGCATCATACATATGACGTATCACTTTGGATTGAAACCTTTTAATATTATAATTTAGATATTAGAATTGACTTATATTCCACAGATGTATGCAGTGTATCCAAATGGGTTTAAAGATTGCACTGTAGACTAGGAGCTTACTACATAAAAATAATTTAGATTTTCTGCCAAGTAACCAGCAGTACTTATTAAATATTATTCTGAGTTGTTTAGGTTTCTTCCATATATGAAACTTTCAAGTCAGGTCTTCATCAAGGTATAAGCCAATATATTTTATCTCATGTACTTAAGTTAATGAGATATTGTTTACAAAGGCTGTGAATGTGATGTTGAGTTGGATACGCCATCGTTTGGTCAATTGCACTGCTTGACATAAGCCCTCATGAAGGAGATATGCAGCTTTTACTGGATATTTGTGTTTTAACATAATGATCTTGTCATCCGTAAAGGTAGTAAAGTTAGAAACTTAAATCATAGTTTAAATCAGAGTCGCACGAAAATAAGCATCAAAAAGGCGATTTCAGAGTAAAGTTAAATATCGATATTTAACAACGGATTCATGTAAAGTACGATTATAGTATGTTACGGTATGGTTTGCTTAAAATTTCGCTCGACCGTTTGTTTATAATCTTTCGTATAACAAAAAATCTATAGTTTTGAAGTTGTACACCTGACAAAAGTTGTAGGTATTTACAATATCTATAAAAATAGATCTGAACAAAAAAATTCACGCATTTGTTGATCCCCAAATTGCAAAAAAACACAGGAAAATAGAGATTTTAAGATTTATAAATTATTTAAAAAATATTGTTGTTATGCTCTTGAAATTCGGTGTGGGGATAGCTTGCATTATGACAAATAAAATAAACCTGGCCAGGTTTTGAAAAGTTTATTAGTTTGTGCAAAAAGTAATTATGCAACTAAAAAGGTACTATCGTAAAAATTTATTTTTCACAAATGAAAGATCATAGAGTTACGTTTAAGGGTTTATTCTCTTCTTAAACGGTCGTACTTTAACTTTTCCACTAGCTGTACCCAGCCACGCGTTGCTGTGACTATGTCTGGTTAAATGAAAAAGAAAGAATAGAGAAACCGCACGTTTTTAATTGTTTAATTTCACATAGCTTGTGGGTACATCATATGTAAAAATATTAAAATTTAAATATACGAAGATCGTTTGTGTACTTTTGCGTGGCCCCGAACGCGTTACTCCGGCAATCAACGCTTCTCACACAGCCGGGGACCGGGACCTTCGTATTGTACTTTAAAGATATTTGATATAACGCAACGCAACTTTTTCAGTTTAAACTAATAAAAAGGAATGTTAATTAAGAAGTATGATTTTTGGTTATAAATAAAGAGAATATCTTTTTTAATTTTAGTTAATCAATCCAAGTTTTAACTACTGAAAAGGTGCATTTTTTTCACATTTTAACCTGTTTATTGTTAATGTACGGTAATTAGAACCAAGCTTGAATTATTTTTTAAAAATTATTTCGATTTTAATTATTAATATTAAGAGATTAAGCTCCGTGAAATCCTAGTAGAAGAGTTATTGAATCTTATTGTTACATTTATGCTTTGTTAAGTATCGATATTTTATCATATAACCAGATGACAATATGAGTGTGTCGACAAGTTGTTTGCAGCCTGTACATAGCAACAATATGATGATTCCACCGGAATTAATTACGAAAATCACGTGTCGTTGCAAAACAGGTTGCAAAAGCATGACTTGCAGTTGCCTAAAGTATGGCTTACGATGCACATATTTATGTACCGGTTATTTGGTTATAACTATCGTACATTAAAAATAAGCACGTTAAAGAATGCAAAAAATGCCAGATTTTCAGCAGTCAAAACATGGATTGATTCAACTAAAATTTCAAAAAGATATTCCCTTTATTTAGAACCAAAAATCATATTTCTTAATTAATATTATTTTTCACTACTTTAAACTGAAAAAGTTGCGTTGCGTCATATGTAGAAGTTAAAATACTATTCTTTAAAAAGACAATGAGCCCTTAAATGTAAGTCTATAACATCTTGTTTGTGAATGAATAAATTTTTACAGAAGTACCATTTTAGTTGCATAATTACATTAGGCAAAAACTAATAAACTTTTCAGACCTCGACCGAGCTCGTTTTATTCGTCATAATGCTATCCGTATCGTAAGCTATCCGCACACTAAATTTAAAAATCGTAACTGCAATATTTTTTAAAATAATTTGGAAATTTTGAAATTCTTATTCTCCGGGTTTTTGCAACAAATTTTCTGTGTTCAGGTATATTTTTATAGATATTCTAAATACCTACAATTTTCGCCTTGTATACTTCATCTAAACTATATATTTTTTGTTATCTGAAAGACACTGTTTATACACACATAAATGGTTATTATAAACAAACGGCCTAGCGGAATTTTAGGAAAACCATACCGTAACTTATTACAATTGTACTTTGCATGAATCCGTTGTCAAATATTTATATCTAATTTTTCTCTGAATAGAATCTAATAAATAAATAAGTTCTCAGCTTTTTTCTGCAAAATTAAAGTTTTATTTAAAAACAAACAAAAAAATCTTAAGTATCAAAGTGTTCTCCGTTGGCATCGATGACCTTTTGCCATATTTCGGGTAGCTTGCGGATTCCCTGGTGATAGAAGCTTACCGGCTTCGAGACGATAAAGTTATCGATGCATTTTCGGACTTCTTCTTCTGTTTTGAAGTGCGCATCAGCCAAGTGATGCTGTAACGACCGGAATAAATGATAATCGGAAGGGGCCATGTTTGGGCTATACGCCGCATGCGGGAGAAGTTCCCAGCCTAACGCGTCTGCAGCTCATGCGTGTTAAATGTTTGATCTTCAAGACTAAACTCTCCTCCGCGAAATCTTTGGTACCACTTTTTGCACGTTGCATGACTTACAGCATTCTCATCATATGCAGCACAAATCACTTCGGTGGCTTCAGCAGCGTTTTTCTTAAGATGAAACGCGAAGTGGACAGAAAATCGAATATGCTCTTTTGTGATCGCCATCGTGAACACAGCTGATTATTGAGTTTATGTGCATCAAACGCCAAATCGCATGATGTTTCGAAAGACCAAATGTCATCGCTTTAAAACCGCAAGAGGGCGAACTAATACGTTACATGTAAACGGTGATTTGCATTCTGTGAAATCTAAAGCTGAGAACTTATTTATACACCTATTAATTTGACTGGACTATTTCTACGACCCAACGAATATTGACGAACGCAATCCAAAGTCAAGCAAATGGTCTGACACATGAGCAAAAAATGCACAAAAACCAACTTACTTAGAATCGAATCATAGGTATTTTAAAGTCGCGTGCGAGCAGTGAAGCGGTGCGGACACTAGGTGTACGCTCCGCTATCGTTGCAAAACAGCGATAACCGCAGGGACACAGGGCCAAGCGAAGACTTCTTCAAGTGCTTCCAGGAGGGCGCCCGCACGGAGGGCGAACTCTGCGGTGGTGATCAGGGCTTCAACGGTGCCAGCAGAGCCAGCGGCGGCGATCAGGGCTTCAGCGGAGCCAGCGGCGCCAGCGGGCCGGGGCTCTCCGGCCAGCAACCAGGGCCTTCACCCAGCGAGGGCATCTGTAGTGCTTCTACGGGTAACAGTAATCTTATAGCTTATATAGTACGCGTTTAATTTTTGGAATTAATCGTTCGCTCCGAAAGCAGGAAAGTTAAGTGATAGCGCTATCGCGCGATACACCCGCGGCAGAGATATTTATTTATGAATTTATTCTTACAAGACAATTTTATTTAAAAGTGCAACAAATACTAGATACCAAGTAATTTGATCTAAATTAGTTATCAGTGATGTTCCCCACATCACAACAACCTAACCAACTCTTTGGTTATCCTACCCCCAACATCCCTAATCAAATGTATTGGCAACAACAAGATGTACCCATGCACAATGCCCCACAACTACAGCAATCAACAGTCTCCACTAGCTACTCATCAGGGTATTAATCCTCCAATCAATTTCCAACTACAACCCCCACAACAGCTCATGTCACAATCTACAGCCTTAAACCCACACAATAAGCCTGTAGAACGCATAGTAATAGACACTAGCGACGAAGAACCCGAAACAGACAACAAACACTCGTGGCAAGTTGTTAAAAAGCGCAAACGAGAAAGACAAAATAATGAATCAAGTGTTCCAGACACTTATCACACAGACATCCAAAATCGTTATAATCCGTTATCTACAATAAATCCGAACGAATTAGCCGAAACAGAAGATCCTAGTAATAAATTCAATACTGAAAGAACTCCTAAACCACCCCTTATATTTATCTACGGTGTAAAAAACTTTAAAGACATGATCACCAATCTCGCCTTAGTAGCAGAGGAAGAAACCTACTATAGTAAAACCCTAGCTAATGAAACAGTCAAAATCACTGCACATACAATTGAAACGTACAGAACGCTTGTACGCCACCTAAGAGAAGAAAACATCGTACACCATACGTACCAAATTAAAGAAGAGCGTGCATATCGCATAGTAATTAGAAATCTACACTACTCCATTCAAATTGAAGACATTAAAGCAGATCTAAAAAACGTAGGTCATAAAGTCCGAAATATCATGAACGTGAAGCACAGAATCAGTAAAGAACCATTATCTCTGTTCTTCGTTGATTTGGAACCTCAGTCAAACAATAAAGAAATATTTAAAAAATAATTTTTATGTAACACCAAAATAACAGTAGAACCTCCCAGAAGGAACAGAGACATAATACAATGCATGAGATGCCAAGCATACGGCCATTCGAAATTTTATTGCACCAAACCTTATAACTGTGTAAAGTGTGGAGAACAACACGATTCTAAAACATGTAAGAAACCCAAAATCACACCAGCAAAATGTGCATTGTGTGGAGAAGGCCACCCCGCCAATTACAAGGGCTGTGCCGTTTATAAGAACCTAGTGGCAACAAATAATAGACCTAATAATATAACTCGCATAAATCAAAATCAAGGATTTATCCCAAATGGAAATACACAAACTAACGACTTCCCAACCAACACAAGGATGCTACAAAGTGGCTCTACACAAAATACACAATCAACATATGTAAACGTCGCTGCTAAAGGCAACCTCACCCAAGCTCCTCAAACACCCACCTTAGATGAATAACTAACAACTTTCTTGAATGAATTCAAAACAATGTTTTCACAATTAATAAACCAAAACGGTATAATATTAAACCTATTAACATCAGTTATTGCTAAACTAAATCCATAATGGCTCATATTCTCAGACTTGCTACTTGGAACGCTAATAGACTGTTCAATCACAAGCAAGAAATAATATCATTTTTAAATCTAAACAAAATTGACATTCTGCTCATATCAGAAACCCATTTCACCAATCGTACAACTTTTAATATACCACAATTCACGACATATAATACTCCCCACCCTGATAATACATCCCATGCAGGTTCAGCTGTAATTATGCGTAGTTCGATTTCTCATCATGAACTACCTTCGTACCAAACTGACAAAATTCAAGCAACAAGTATAGTAATAAAAGCTCTTCCATTGCACTTTGCGGTTTCTGCTATCTATAGCCCCCCAAGACATGCTATATCGTTAGACGAATACAAAGACTTTCTCAGTACCCTTGGTAACAAATTCATCGTAGGGGTGATTGGAATACCAAGCACACCCATTTCGGCTCGAAAATTAGCACACCAAAAGGTCGAAACCTTCTGCGAACCATGATTGATAACAATTATGACCATCTCACTAACGGGATACCTACCTACTGGCCAACCGACCCAAATAGACTACCTGATCTTTTAGACTACTTCATCACTTGCGGTTTTCCAAGAAATAATTGCCTAATTGAGTCAAACTTTGATTTATCAACCGATCACACACCAGTCATATGCAGTATAAGTACCAGTGTCATTAATAAATCACTACCTCCTAAACTGACCTCTAAAATACTGATTGGGCGCAATTCGAAGTCTACCTGGAAACAAATATTAACCTTAAGCTACGAATAAAATCTCCCGAAGACCTAAATGAAGCAGTACAATACTTCACAAAAATAGTACAACAAGCAGCTTGGCACTCTACTCCTCAAAACAATCACAAAACCACTGACTTTCCCTCTGTGCTGTTACGCAAACAACTAATTGCTAAGAAACGAAGTGCGAGAGAAGTCTGGCAAAGATCAAGGAACAATATTGACCAACATCAATATAATAGACTGTCTAGAGAACTAAAAGCAGCACTTAAAGAAATCCAAAATAATAATTTTGAATAATATATTACTAAAGGTAATACTTTTGCTACGTACCTAGCTGAAGTGTTTCAACCCATTAAAGGGGATCCAGACGATGAGGTAGATAGTTTCATCCAAATACCATGCCAAATGTCTCTTCCAATTAAGCCTTTTGCGCCTGCATTAGTTAAAAAAGAAATAAGCAAACTTAACATACATAAAGCTCCGGGATATGACCTGTTTACAGGACAAATACTAAAATACCTGTCTAAGAAAGCTATTCTACTTTTATCAGTCATCTATAACTGTATGTTAAGCTTAACCTATTATCCAATTGCATGGAAATATGCTGAAATAATTATGATTCAAAAACCAGGCAAACTTCCACATGAAACAACATCTTATTGACCCATCAGCCTCTTACTACCTATCGCAAGTAAAGTATTTGAACGACTCCTTTTACGAAGAATCCATAAAGAACGTGACTTTTTGACACTGCTCCCCAACCACCAATTTGGATTTCGTGAACGACATTCAACAATCCAGCAGGTGCATAGAATAGTAAACATGATTGCTAAGAGTTTAGAAGAGAAGAAATTCTGTAATGCTGTATTTCTCGATATCCAACAGGCTTTTGATAAAGTGTGGCATCCTGGTCCTCTATACAAGTTGAAAAACACACTCTCTAGTAATCTATATCTCCTCCTAAAATCCTATTTAACTGATAGAAACTTCTCAGTAAAATACAACGGATGTCAATCTAACTTTCATGCTGTAGAATTCGGTGTCCCACAAGGCAGCGTCCTTGGACCATTCCTATTTTTAATATACACCACCGACCTACCTGAAACAAATACTACTACAATTGCCTCATTCGCCGATGATGTTGCTGTGCTATCCACTAGTGAATATCCTACAACAGCTTTCGAACAACTACAAACCCATTTGTATCTACTTACGGAATAGTATTATAAATGGAGAATGCAGATTAACCAAGCTAAATCGGTCCAAGTCACGTTCACTAATCGACAAGCAACCTGTCCACCTGTAATAATCAACAACATATCAGTACCTATGAAATCTGAAGTGAAATACCTGGGACTAACCCTAGACCAACAATTAACATGGAAAAGCCACATCAAGACTAAACGTAAGCAAATGGACATCAAACTGTCGTTAAATAACAAAATTCTGTTATACAAATGTATAATCAAACCTATTTGGACCTACGGGCTTCAGTTATGGGGGAGTGCTAAACCATCAAACCTGACAATCATACAAAGAAGAGACCGAGCGCAGTGTTATTAAATACCAAAATCAAATAATCAACCACGACAACGCTGTGGTAGAGCAGTTATATGATAGCTATATGCAGTCTATAACAAAACAAAGCTTCTAAAACATTGGGATAAAGTGAAGAAGCAGGGTAATTACAGAAAAGTTTAAAGAGGCATTGGCTGCGATAAAAGGTACATATGTATTACGTGGATTATTTATGAAATGAGCTATGTAGTATGACGGACCGTTCGTCTTATTTAAATTACATTTTGTGTAATTTCAAATCACAAATTTACTAAAAAAATTATAGTTTCAAATAAAATTTGTATGTCAATAATAATTTAATATTTTTTTAATCAAAAAATATCTATCCATACATTATATTTTTCAGATATTTCCAACGAGATTAATGTAAACCATGAATGGAATTTTAATTGAGAAATCAAGATTATTGCTACTTAAAAATAATTTTAGAAGCTTTTTAGTATTTTTATTTGTTTTTATCAGTTGTATCTGTTTTTCGTTTTTTTATAATTTATTTAACCTTCTGAAGAATTTTGAAACTATTGCACCTTATAAAAATTTCAATCTATCACATCGTTTTTGCTTTTTTTAACTTCAAGAAACTTTTTCTTCTAGGTTGATTTATTGTGTATATTTTGATGACTTTCTTTTAGCATTTTCTTTTTCAGCAAGATTTGTGATTCTCCATGATTTTGTTTTGATATATTTTAGTAATTTTAGTCTATTACTGTTATATAAAAATATAAAATCAGGAACATTTTTAAACTTAAACGAAAGAGTGATGATTTTCAAAAAAAAAGGTTCGCTTTCTTTATGCGATAAAAATTATTTGAAAAACTCTTTCACCAATATTTTTAATTAATTTAGAGTGCTTTGTAATATTTTAGGAACTAAACTATAGTTCAAGTCGATATGTCGAGTATTTTTTTATTACGCCCGTCAACCTTAAAATGAAATTTTTAGAGCAATAATGCTAATTAGCAATGCCCTGTGAATTCAGTTAGTTTTAAAAAAAACTTATTTTTTTGTTTTATTTGCTTGAATATTTCTTAGTGTTGCCTCTTTGGCGTCGGTTCTCTCATTTGGTTCGATGTGAGTCGCTGAAATCGGTAAACATCTTACACTGCTGGCCAATATTCGATTCCAGCAACTCCATTATAATACATATTATAAAAGCGGCAAGGAAAAACATACGCTGTGAATCGAAGAAACTACCGATTTTAATGGTTGAGAGCTTTTTAGGTTCGTCTTGAAGAGTTGGGGTGCGAGTTATAGTTTTGAATGCGATGTAAAAAAAAAATAACAGAAACAGGATGATCTTTTGACCGAAAATGGTATTGCGAGGAAAGCGCGCGCAAAATGGCTCCAAGCATAAGTTTGACTTTCAATAGTACACAGTTTGCGCCATACCGTGTTCCTTGTTCTTAAAATTGCTGAATATCTTTTATTAGACCTGATTGCAGCTATATAGGTGACAATTTCAATGATTTCAGCGTCTGAATTCAAATATTTAAGCGCCATGCGTCACACAGTTAGATTTTTAATTATAGCACGATTACAAACATATGGCATTTAAATCTTTTTGTACCTTCTCTAAGAATTATAATTCAACCAACAGACCAAAAAGCAGTTATGTGACCAACCCAGTCAAGCTTTGGTATACTTGCTCGACCCCAGTTTTCGGATCTGTACCTTACAAATTATTTTGAATTGGCCTCTAGAAATATGAGAATCTATTCTTGAATAATTTATTCTTCGACTGAGGCTCTCTCTCTCTCCGTATCTTTAGTTTTTCAACCTTCCCATTCATACATTCATTTTTCACAGATCTATACGTGGCACATCCTGTGTCTTCCATTCTTGTTTAATGTATTTCATCCGTGATCAGCCACGAGCATTCTTTCTTTCTGTTCTTCAATAATTGTGGGTACTAGTCCTCTCTTCCTTATTATGTGTCCTATTAGTGTGCTCTTTTGTTTTTGTATGTTCTTCCACAAACACTTTTCTTGTCCGATCCTTCTCAGTATTTCTTTGTTTGTTATTCTGTTGAGGTAGCTGATCTTTAAGGCTCTTCTGTGACACTACTGTTCGCATGCTTTCAATATCTTTCTATACCAATCCAATAGTCCAAGTTTCGGCTCCATACAACAGTACGCTCCAAACATATGTTTTTATAAAATTTAAATTTAAGAAAAGTATACATTTGTTTACGTACGCACTGAGCAAAAATTCTATTATCCATATGTATAAACCTAGGTAGAAAAGAAATTTATGTTGTTCTAAAGACTTTCGCCTACAGGACGATGAAATGTCCGGGGGTGTGGCGCTTGGAGCCATAAGTTAGAGCCGGGTACCTTGCGAGGACCTGTTACTGTGATCCATCTCTTACCAAAGACATTTGGCATTGTAACCCCTCACCCGCCATAACCTTTATAATAAAAAAATTATATCTTGCGTTAATGCCAAATAACTGACAACTGTTAGGTGAACGTGTGATATATTTAGGCATGCGAAAACATAACACTTTCAGATAAAATTTAGCAAACTATAGTGGTTTACAAACCTTAATATACAATTGACACTAGAAAATAAGTTGTTAGTATACAAAGCTTCTCGACAGCCAACATGATGGAAAGAAAACAATCAGTAAACTGTTCTCTCTCTCTCCCCCCCCCCTCTCCCCCCTGTCTATCTCTCTCTCTATCTCAGTTTTGCCTATGGCTTGAATTATCTTCTTCCATTTCTTCCTGTCATTGATCACTTCTTTCGAATGGCTTAAACAAGTTTCATATAAGTCTTCTTTTATTTTTTGCCACCATATTTTTTTGGTCTTTTAATTTTTCTTTTTCCTTCCGATTCTTGTCCTTATATAGATCTAGTTCCTTGTTTGTTTTTCCGCGCTACTCTTGCCCTTCTTTAATACCAGCGGAGGTTCCTCGTAATATTTTGTTTTTTTCTGCTCTTATTATCATCCACGTTTTACTAGCGTATGTTAATGTAGGTCTAATAACGGTCTTATAAAGGCTGGTTTTTAAGGCTCTTGGAATTCTTATTAGTGAGAAAGACATTTAAAGAATCCGCGCATTTGAGGGACTTACAATTTTTTGTTGTATTTCCTTTCCTTGTTTTCCTTCACTGCTTAGTTCAATACCTAAATCTGTTACACTGTTTGTCATCTTGAAGGTTAGATTTTCTTGGTTGGTTCCGTTTCAATACTCAGTTTCTGATTTTTATCTTGCTTCGTATTTCCCGCTATCATGTGGTGCGATTTTTTGTGTTCATTTCAATCCTGCCTTCTGTGCTCCCTCAGTTTTTTTGCAGTTCCTTTTAGCTACTTCTTTGCGCTAGCCATTATCACTAGATTGTCTGCGTGTGTCAGAATTTGATATGGACCATTTACTACGTTTTTATTTTTGGTGACATTAACCTTTCTCACAAGGTATTCTAAAACAATGTTAAACAAATATGGTGATAAGCGATTCCCTTATTTCAATATTATATTATTTTCAAACTCCATGGTTATGCAGCCTTTATATTTTACCTTGTTAACTGTTCTCCTTAGCGTTGTCTGGTTGAAATGTAGTTCTTCCATTGCTCTTATGATCACTTATCATGATTTGTTTTAGTTCGTCGAAGGCCTGTTGGAAGTTCATAAATAACACATAGATTCTTATGTTCTTTTCTCTAAATTTTCTTTTGGTTTCTCTGATAGTGAATATTTGGTCTACTATTGATTTCGGTTTTAAAACTGTCTGGCATCTTCTTTGGTAAGTAGTCTCTAACTCTTTCAACAATTAATGATGCTAACATGTTGTACGTCGTGCTTACGAGTGATATTTTCCAATAAGTTTCTGGGAATTTTTTATTTCTTTTTTTTAATATTGGGCATATCGATGCTTTGTTCTACTCTTTTAGCATCTCTTTTCCTATGCATACTTAGTTTATTAGTTCGAAAATTCTTCTTTCCATTGGTTCATTCCCATATTTTATTAATTCCAATAATATATTCTCTGCTCCTGGACTTTTGTTTTTTTTTCTTTTTTATGGTTGTATAAAACTTTTATATTTGCATGATTTACTATTTTTTATTGATTTTTCGCTCTTCTTTTTTCTTCATATTATTTTAATTTTATTCCTTGTCATTGTATATTGATTCTAAAACCACCATTGTTTCGCTACCCTATTTTTTCTACTAATATTTAGTCGTTTTTATTTTCTTTGTTTTCTCCGATTGTTATTCGTATTCTATTATGGTTGTCTTTAAATAATGGCATTCTTTTTCAATATCGTTCTTGTTGTTACTTCTTTTAGCCTCTGTTCTAATTCTTTTGAATACGTTCTCTTTGTCTCTTTCTTTTATAGTTTCTATTATGCTTTTCTTTAAATTAGTTCGTTTTTGTGTGTGTCGGTCTAACCTGCTCTATTTTGAATTTAAACATGAAATGATCAGATTTGATCTCTACTCTCCTACATCACTAAACTTCTTTAATTGTGTCTGCCTTTCCTTACGAGATTAATACAAGATCTTTCTAATTTATCTTAAAATTTTTCCTTTCTGATCTTTTTCTGCTGTTCTTTTAGGACGTATTAATCAATATTCATTTTCTTGTATTGTCCTGTTAAACCTAATAAACTTATTCTTTTGTTTAGTTTTTCCATTCCATTATCTTTCCTTTATTTTTTATTTATCAAGAATCCTGTCCTATATCTGCTTACTTTTCTACCTCCATTTACCTTTACCTCCAATATATAATCCTCTATTTTTTTGTTTGTCTCACTTTTAATGGTTAGTTTCTTGAACTTTAAAAATATCTATGTTATAACTACTAGCTTCTTCTATTAATTGTTTTATTTTCTTTTCGCTAGTTAGACCTTGTGTATTCTATGGTACAATTACTAGTTCAGGTTTTTTGTAACTTTTTGTTTTTGTTAACCATTTGGATTTTTTAATGCCCCGGTTGTTGTGATATATCTATCGGTTTTTTTGTTTTAGTTTTTTTTTTGGTATTTTTTGGATTTAGTTGTACTTTTGTAGCCGCTCTTTATTTTATCCATGCAAAAATCTCATTTCCTACTTTTAACTTCTGGTACCTTATATGAACACGATTTGTCTATATTTTTTCTGTTTTTCCTAATTTTTTCTGTATTTCTTTCTTTCTCCAAGTTTATTATTTTTAATCACTGTTCTTCACTTTTTTAGCAATCCAACTTTCCATTTTGACAGTAAATAACTCCTCTTTATTTTTTCTTACTTTATGCGTTGTTCGGTATGCTGATTTTATTTTCAGTTTTTGTTCAAGCAGTTCCTCTACTGTTTTATTTATATTCTCGTTTTGACATAGCATTCCTTTATTCCCATGTTTAATTTTTTTTTCTTTCTCTTGGTTTTTCATCCATTTTTCAAATTTTTAATCCTATTTCTGAATTGTTTTATTTCTCTGCTCCATTCTTTCACCTCCTTTATTTTTTATTTCTTCATGCTCTTTATTGTATAGTTGCTTTATATCTTCTTTTAGTTCCTCTATTTTCTTATTATTTTTTGCTATATAATCTTTTGTTAGTTTCTCTATTTTCTTTAGGGCTACTCCCATTTTTCTGCTTTTGTTCTGTTCCTGCTGACCGTTTTTCTACTGTTCACTATTTTTTTCTTTTGGGGAGATCTTTCTATTTTTCTTTCGACGTGCTAACAGTTCCGTTTCCCACTTCTCAAATTCTTCTGGGTCTTCTGTTTGTCTCTTTCTTTTATATTTTGTTACATGCGTGACGCCTGAAACGCTACTCGCTTGTGGTTTTTGTTGGTTCATTTTCCCGTTCATTTAGGTCTTTTCCTTTTATATGTTAAAATATGGGAGGTATCACCATGTTGCTTAAATTTTCTTGAGCGACCCTGTCTGTATTTCGCCTACATCAATATAACCTCACTTTACTTTCCAATTTTACTGGTTTGGAGTTTCTGGTTCTTTTCTTTTGATGTAATTCTTTATTTGTCTTGCTTGCTGACGTTTCTTTTTCCTGTTTTATCGTCCCTCTTGACTTTCCACTGGACAAGTGCTAAAATATGAGCTAGCTTGTCGGAGCCTTACATGTTCAGGTCAAAAAACCTCGGTAGGAACTGTTCCATATAAGACATTTATTTTATTTATTTATTTATCTTAGATGCAGTGCGGAAATGTTTCAAGTTTGTTTCTGGGCTCAAATGTGTGTCGCTTGGCCAATAGGCAGTCACTAAAAATAATTGAATATCACTTCGAACAAATGATTATAATGCGGTTGTCTAAAATGCGGTGAATGGGACATCGCCCTTTATTAGAGTGCATATGAAAACCTTAACCTCTCAGTTTGCAGGCCGTGCTCCCACGCGGGGCGTTTGAACCTCGCCATTATTATCTTAGATTATATTAACAAACCGTGCACTCATTTTAGAATTGCCTATAAAATAATGAATATTGGGACAGTGCAAATTATTCTTTTTAACTACATTTTATTTCCCAAAATAAATTTAATGTCACCTATATATCTGCAAATAACAGCAAAGACCACCAAAAGTTAAACGCTAATTTATGGTGCCCGCAACTCGTCAAGCCACTCATGCCGCGGCTGTATTTTAATAAGTTAACGATTAGCAGCCATTAGCGTCACAACAGTTAGATATTTCATTTTAATGGCCCACAATTAAATCGAATTTCGCGAGAGCGGTTAAAATTTTGCCCGTGTATTCCCGGCGACGCTAATTAGCCCCAAGTCGCCGCTGATATTAATTGGGAGTTTTCTCATATCGCGCGATCGAGCGGCTAATTAAAGCCGCGGAATTCCGCGGTTGCGTCTCGTCGTTGCTCCATTTGCTTCTGCTGCGATGCCTCTTTGGGAACATATGCAAAGTGCGTTTTTGCTGCCGCGAGGAAGCGCCATTGACACAAATTTATTAGAATGCCGAGTTCGCACAGCAAAAAGCTGCTAATCGCCGATTATTCACTTAATAAAGATAACGAGCAGCGGAAGTTGGTGATAATTACCGCCGGAACAGATTATAAATGCAATTATTAGCTTAATTAGAGGTAGAGGATTACATCCTCTTCTTTCTAACAAGACACTTTTATTGGTTTTGACAGTTATAAAGTGCTGCACAAAATAATAACCAACTCGGAATATTTATGCATAGGATATGTGTTGTCACAACATAAGGAAACAACTAACGGAAATGTATTGTCGTACTATTTTCTATTGGTCTGCAACACAGGATGAGAACCAGCAATCGTTTCCTATCAAGATTTAAATTAAGTGTTTTAGAAGACAATAATTAAAATACACTGCATACATATATTATAAATAAATTAAAAACAGCATTTGTTGTTCATTAGTGGGATAATTAACACATCATCAATATAAACACATGTTTTTGGTTATTTTGGTACTTTTATTGTTAGATAGATATATTAGACATTTTTTCTTAAAAAATTAATTTCTATGAAAGTACTAGCTGTTAAAGAAGAAGCAAGATAAGAAATACAGACATACGTATATGTTTTTATTTAATAAGAATACATTTTAACTAGTCTAAAGATTAATCTGAAATTCTTATCTAATTTAAATGATCTCTTCTTCTTCTTTTTCTGCTTCCCGTATTCGTCTTCGGCCTCTATTTCTTAACATCCTAACTATGTGCCCATACCCTTGAAATTGTTTTTCCTAACTTCTTGCACTAACGATTCTTGTCTTAGTTTTTTTCTGTGTTTAGCATAGGGCCTCTATTGATTCTCCCGACTAGTTTTCTTATGAGTTTCATTTCACTCGCAGTTATTTTACTTCTGGTTTTTTCTTACATTGTCCAGCTTTTAGCTTCTTACGTTAATACTTTTATACACTCTAAACTTTGTTTGTGTGCTTACTTTCTTTTTCGTTATTATAGATTTATTGATGGCATAACATAATTTGCTTGCTTTGTCTCTTCTGTTTAAAATTTTTCTGCTTAATAATTCTAGTTTTATTTATTATCGTTCCTAAATATTCATAGTGGTTGACATATTCGAGTTCTTTTCCATTTTATATTATCTTTGTGTTTTCGTTTGTATCACTTTTCTCGATTTTCATTATTTTACTCTTTTTTTCGTTTATTTTCATTCCTCTTCTTTCTGCAGCTATTTTTTATTTGTCTATTGTTTGTTGTAAGTTTCTAGTTGAGTCTGTTAGCCGTACTATGTCATCTTTATATATAAGGCATTGATATATATATATATATATATATATATATATATATATATATATATATATATATGGACATTAACATAACATTGATTCATTGCCAATTCGAGCAATGGAAAGGCAAATCTAATATTGTGAGTAGAATAATGAATTTGTATAAAACTAGTAATAGACGTCAAGAGATATGTAGCATCATTGAAATGGAGATTTTCCACATATCAGTTGAACGATGTCGAAATATCAGGAATGGAGACCATGGACGGCGAAGGTTGCCGTCCACAAACCAGATGGAAAGATGACATAAAATTAATAGCAGGATTAACATGGATAAGACAGCTCAAGACAGAGACAAATGGAGATTTAGCCTATGTCATTGGTAGATAAGTCTGATAAGTGTAGAGATAGTATTTATATATATATATATATATATATATATATATATATATATATATATATATATATATATAGCTCTAAATTTCAATTTCTTAGTTTCACATTGAATCGTGATTTTTATGCTTCCGGGATAACCTGATTTATTACTATTAGGAACAGTAAAGAACTCAGTGAATCACCTTCCTTAACCCCATTTTCCATTTGAAAGCCTTGAGATTCCTTCCCTTGAACGTGCACTTTTCCTTTTGTTTTAGCGTATACTCTTATTATGGCTTGTTGTAGTTGGCATGTTACTCGTAGTTTGGTTAATACATTCCATATTGTTTGTTTGGGCACCGTGTCGAAAGCTGAGTTTAGGTCTATGAATGCCAGATACAATGTGTTTCCTTTTCTAATCTTTTTTCTATGCCCTGTAATTGTCGGAATCATTTGAATTTCTTTTCTTATGTAGGGCTATTATTATATTTTATCCTAGTCATCTGATATTTTCTTTTTCAGGCTAGTTGACATATATCTTTCATCCATTTTAGTAATCTCTTTCTACCGTACTTTATGATTTCTGTACTCCTGCCTTTTCCTAGTTTTATATGTTCCAAGGCTTCTATTACCTTTCCATTTCTATGTCTCTTTCCTCTTCTTTCTCTACTCCTGATAATATTATTTTCTTTAAATCTTTTGTTATATTGCTATCTGCATATCTCTAAAATTCTGACTTATTCTGTTTTCATGGTGCCTTTGATGACTTTCCAGAACTTTATTTTATTGTCCTCATTTAATTTCTTGAGTTCGTTTCCGAATTCTTCTTAGGTTTGTTGTTTTCTCTTGAATAGCTTCTTTGACTCCGTTTCTTTTATGTACATAGTGCTGTTTATCGTAATCTTTCTTACTTTGTATACATTTATCTAACCTTTTTTTATCTATACTTTCTTTTTTACTTGCCTGTTCTACTATTTCTGTTTTTCGTATTACCCGCTTCTTTTCTATAAGCCAATTATTTCCTTCTTTTGTTCTTTTCGTTTCCCATCCTTCTAAAGTCTTTTGTTGACTTGAATTCTTCCGCTTTTTAGTTTCCTTAATTCGGTGATCTTTATTTTTTGATATTTTCTTTGTTTTCTGGGTTTTCTACTATAAAATTTCGTATCTGTTATTAGCAGGCTATGGCCTGTATAGAGTTCTGCATTTTTTATTATTTTTACATCTAGTATGGCATATTTCGGTTCTCTCCTGCATGCTATGTAGTCTCAAAGGTAATTTTGTGTATTCTCATGTGATTAAAGTGGCTATTTCTGATTATCATTTTATTGGTATCGCAAAAATCTATAATTCTTCTTTCTCTTCTTCTGTTGAGTTTTTTGTGGGAGCATAGATCTGAATTTGGTTATTTCTTCTTGCAGTTTTAGGTCTACATATAACAATCTTAAATTCACTGTATTCTCCTGTTTTATTTGTTGGACAATCTGTGCACTTAATATTGTTCCTACCTTCTCTTTAGCCTGTCGTACTGACCTTGAGTTATATAAGTTGGTATCGTTGATGTAACTTTTCTTTTTAATTTCTCTTATACCCAGTATTTCTATATTGTATGTGGCTATTTTTTCTAAAATTTCTACTTCCTTTCTATTTACACCATTTATATTCTGTTTCAATTCTTGTCCCTGTTTCTCGCCGAGTCCATTTCCCAGTATTTCGTCCGTTTCTGAGGTTATTGATTGTTGTCTCTGAATCTTTTTACTTTGGGCAGGTGATTCGCCCAGCCGCAAGCATCCCGTCACCTCAGGACAACTGGTATCAAGTTATATTCCCCCCCCCATTTTTTTATAGCAGAGTGTATTGGGCGGTATTTGCCTCTCGTGCAGGTCCTTAGATGTTGTGGGACCTCTTACATCCAACTTAAATTATCTCATATTTATATAAGATGTCACCCATCAATTGTCTTCTTAGTTCTGGTATTTTAACTTACACTTTTCACGTGTTAACACTTTTAATTTGCTTTTATACTGACACTTCTGTTACTTGACACTACCCCAGATGGCTTTATTTCCTTGAGGCTTCTTTCTAATTTTGAAATATCTTCTTTTTAGGTTTTTGCTTGCTCAACAATTTATACTGTTATATAAGGGGCTGATGACAATTTGTATATAATAAACGGAATAACATAAGCGGTAAGTATGACTACAAAAAAGGTTTTTGACTGTTGTGTTGTACTGTGAGAGCACTGGGCATGTTAAAACTGATCACTAAATCGTCATCACTATTGTCACTGAGAAATATATCTTGTGCTAGCTTACGTTTTAGTCGAACATAGATGCCTCGTTTACCTAGTGTATAATAGGCCTCGCCGCAATTGATGAGATTGGCGTGGAATTTTTTAGTCGATTTTCCATATGTTGCTCGATTGTGGGAATGCTCAATTTGTAGTGCAGCTGCTGATTTGTGATGAACCAGGGAGCATTGACTGTGATTCTAAGGATTTTGTTCTGGAGTACTTGGATTCTATAGAAATTTGTTTTGGATGTTGTCCCAGACGACACACTCGTAGAGACTTAGCACATGGTGTTTCCAGGTGAGCTTGGTGTCGAGATAAATAACTAAATATTTAACGGGCTTATCATTGGCGTTTCATTAAATAGAGTGGTCTTTAATTAAGATCTCAGATGGGTTAGCAATTTGTCTTATTTGGCGTTATTGATTGATAAGCTTCATTTCTTGAACCATGCTAAGTATAGCAGTGACATCTTGTAGTTTGGTGATAGCCACTGCTAGGAATTCGTCTTTGGTCAATACAACTGTGTCAACTGCGTACATTGCAAGATCAACCGTAATCTTTCCACCGGAAAATTTCTTATGAATGTGATAAAGAGAATTGGACCTAGAATGCTACCTTGGGGGACCCCTGCATGTATATGTTTGATGAAGTATAGGGAATGTGAATTTTGACTAAAAAAGTGCGATTGTCTAGAAAGGAAAATAGAATAGATTTGATATAGTTGGATATTGGTAGAAGTGAAATTTTGTATTTGAGGCCATTTATCCACACGCCATCCAATGCTTGTGCGATATCAGTAAACAGGGAATCGTTTAAATTGATATTTCCTATCACGCGTTGTAATTGATGGCAAGCGCAATGGCCTTCTCTAAAACGAAATCGAAAAGTTGGCATAATATCTAGTATTTGAATTTTGTCATTTAGCCGGGAATGGATGAGTTTTCTAAAAGATTCAAAATAAATTAATTAATCTAGGCTGTGGGGTAATTTTTGCAGGTGCTATTATAAATGAGATGACTGGCAAGTGGTCTGAGCCTAGATCGAAGAGCACTTGTTGGGGTGCTTGCGGGCTAAAAGTCTAGTATATCGGATTGGTAGTCGTTCCTGTAGGAGTAAAAAATGGGCTCATTAAGGGATTATATTTAAAAAGCATATACCGGCGAGGTTTGTTGCTCTACATTCTCAAATAATGTTTGTGAAGTTTAAGGCTACGATAAACAGAATAAGTTTATTCGTGGTAAATATTGTTGAGATATCCTGCTCCAGAAGTCGTTTATTGGGTTGGTTATAGACACATACTATGTTTACGGCGGTACCGTCTCGTGTTTTAATTTTAGCGCAACAGTCTCGAAGTTTATAGTGTTTATTGGTCGACTTTCATGATAAATGGCTACTCCTCCTGACGTAATTTTGGCATTCTGTCTGTACGGTAGATTTCATATCCAGCTATTTTGAGTTTTTCGGGACGACTTAAGTGCGTTTCCAAGAAGCATGCAATGTCTATGAAATATCTTGCGAGGCAAAACTAAATAAGTTTATCTGCAATTTGATGCTATTCGTATAACAGTTGAAGATTTTTATTTAAGAGACTGTGTTGGTTTTATGGTCCATTGAAAGGAGAAAGTAGGAGATTAGTTATTAGGAATTGTTTGATTTGTTCATATAGAGTTGGATCAGATTGATGAGGAATGAAAATACAGTGTTAAGTAAGGATGAGATTTCTGATGCTGGGGTGTTCGTTTTGGATTGCTATGAGTTAATGGAATACTGCCTGGGAGTTAGGGGTAGTTTTTACTGTTATTGTCAAGTACCTGGATGTTCTGCGTTTTTGGTGTTTTCTAAAATTTATTTCCAAGTCGTCTGTCTTTATTCCCTAATATCAGTAAAATATTTTCATTTTCTGCAGTTAGCTGGGCAATTTTCCCCACAGTTGATACATGTTGGGGTTTGTGGAGAGGTTTGTTACAATTTGATATATAAGTGACATTTTATGCACCTTGGTACCAGTTTGGATTAATTTTTAGTGTATTTAATACGTTGACATCTATGACATTAAGGGTTTTACTATTCCGTGGTTCAATGATGACTATTAAGTGATAAATTTTGTTAACATTAAATATTTCGTTTGAGTTTTCGTTGGGTGATAGGAATACTATACAGACTGGCATTGGATTTTTGTCTTTATCAATAGGTTAGCAAGTTCATCTTAAATATACAACTTCGGTTAAGGAAGGTGGGACGTTTTCTATAATTACCGAAAGAGATCTGTTATTAAAATTTTGATATGTATGAAATTCTATTTTAGTTATCTAAGTAATGCTTAGCTAATATTATGTGATTGTTTTGACTTATTAGCGTAATTTTTAATGTAGTTGAGTTTAAGGATGTTATAAATTCTTCTTTAGCAAGTCGTTGATTAATTGTTTATGATTTATTGGGCTTTGGAAAAAATATGTATCTCTTTAGTTGTCTTGGTTTGAGTTACAGCAAGAGATTTAAGGTGGCTAGGTAGATAATATCTTTTTTTTAATTAGAAATTTGAGTTTTAGAAATATATTTTTTGTAGGTTGGTGATCTGAGTTTATTTTTAATACAAATATGATGACTGTGTTCCTTAACTCCCTAAATTGGGGGCAAGGGATGTTCTTGGAGTTGTTAATACTTTATAAATTAAATAAAACTTGTTACCAGAAATAAAATGAAAGTGAATGTTCTGTACCTTAACTGGTCATCACTGAGGACAAACGTTGATAAGTCGCACTTATACTTCTGAGCTGCGATAGGAGCATGCGCATGTCTTAGCTGTTGGAAAGTAAAGTGAGGATTTCTCTGCATTATCTAGGGCGTATATAGTTTTGACGTTTACGTGAATATGAAGCTTGGTCTGGTACTTCTGAGCAATGTTTTTATTTTTCTATTTATCGTTTGACAGGTTTTTTATTTTATGTTTTTCTTTTCTTAGCTGCGGTGTAAGTTGAATTAGTTTTGTTTTATCCATTGGGACTTTGGTTTGGTGCCATTTTTGTTAACTTTTCTATTTTCAGTAAGCAGTTTTTAGAGAATTTCTTGCAACTTGCAATATGTCTATTATAAACTTTTTAGCTGCTTAATCCAATTGTTCTTTATTTTTTATTAGTGCATTCAACTGAATACTATCACTTAATTCCTTAAAGACTTTTTTGTTTAATATTAACATTATCGGAGAGTGGCTAGAGCTGACATCAAAATTATTTTTAATATTAATGTAGTCTTATTATGCTTCCCTGGAAATAAAAAAATCAGTCAGGTTTGGTGGTTTATTTTTATCTGTCGTCCAGCGTATTAGTTGTTTCATGGAGCGGTAGATGTAATTCAGCTCATTTTCGGTTTAGATAATTCTTTTCGTTTAGTCGTAGTCAAGTCTTGATCCCCATAGTAGATTTGTTGCATTGAAGTCATCTCCAATTATAACTCTTTTCTTTAAGCTTTACAACAGACTTAGGTATCTGTTTTTAGATTATGCATAGTAGTGAATTTGGTGTTTTTGCATTGGCTTTGTTCTTAATGGCTTGTGTTTTCTTTTACTGTCACCGCACTTCTTTCTCTAACAGAGTTTTTTAGATGTATATTATAATAGGCTTTATATTTTTTAAATTTTAAATATGATGTAAGACGTGTCTCTAATATAAGACATAAATCAACTAAGATAGTTTTGACATCTGATAAAACTGGATAATTATAGATAAGTTAAGAAAATAGAGAAAGCTAAAGCCATAGGTAAAAACAATAAAAAAAATCAAGAAGGATATGAGACTTAAATGGAAAAATATTAGGAAGCACCAGGACTGGCAATAAACAGGTAGAGTTTGGAACAACTTAGTAAATCAGGTATACTAAAGAAGGTAAAATAACCTCGTCTTCTTTGTACACTTTTATATATGTAGATGTATGTTAGATGAAGACAAAAATGTTATCTAAATAGCATTATACTAGAAATCTACAAAAAGTATTTTACAAGTTTAACGTACTATTATAGACTACATAAGAGAGACCAAAGATCACATTTTTTTGTTTACCTAAAAACTTAAGTGGTATATTGTACAAATGTCTTATGTAGTGTAAGGTCAAATCTTTTTTTATAAGCTTATAAATTCAACATTACATAGGCATGGATATTGCAATAAAATAAAATATGACATAGTAGTTCGAAAATGTTTTAGCATTATTGTCTACTAAAAATTGGTAGAACTATCATACAATAAAAATCACACCATATTATTTTAACTCAATAAACACTAATCTTAAAACTACATATTTAATGAGTTAAACTAGATCTTGTAATAAGAAAATCTATAAAAACATTTATTTATGAAATCTGGCAGGTAGTAGGACTGAATTACAATTTGATTTAAAATACAATTTACGTAGCTCAATTGTTTAAAATGAATGAGTTTATCAGTGTTGAGTTTTCAAATTTTAATAAGTTAGAAATAAATTTAAGTAGAAAAAGAAGAAAAAAGCAAAATAATGTTCTGGTTTACTGATCTAGTGAACTAAGCACCAACCTAGTTTTCAATATGTTGATAAATTTTGATGCCTTCCAGAGTAAATAATAATCGCTATGTAATTCTTGCCTGCCTTGTTGATTAGCTTTTTGTTACATTATATACCAGGATCTTATTTTCTGCGGTACCCGTACATTCCCAAACCAGCCAAAATGTGACTGTTAAGTTTTAAAGAACTTTCAGAGCCACCTGTTATCAAATAAAATATAGATATGTCTGCTTTTGTATGCCTTTTTATTATTTTCTCCAGTATACTGTATAAATACAAACTTTTAGTTTGTCTTTTTGCTATAAACTCTTGATCATCTAAACTACTAAACCGTATCTGCATTAGATAAGACTACCATGGAACAACTACGTAAGTTTTCCCAATCTTTTCTATCTTATATTGTCACCTTGAATACTAACATATTTTGGAGTTATATGATATGTTATCATTTCAAAATGGACGCTTTATGTTACCCATCAACTTTATGCTCTATGCACTTGTTGTTTCTTTTTACAGAGTTTATGTAATTTTAGTCTAGCTTCTCTTCTAATTATACCATGAAGAAGGAAGATTCAAAATAATCTCTATTAGTGCAATGAGCGCTGTCTTTATTGTTTCCGTTATTCTAAAACAAACGAGGCTTTAAATATTGTTTAACATTGGGCTACCATGCCAAGCTGTGTATGTCGCGGCTGATCTGACTACCATAATGTACATTCAGTGTACCATTTTTATCTTTACTCTCTATGATTTTCTACAAGTTTGTCTACCACTAGAGTAATTTTTAGTTTATTTATAAATCTGTTTACATGTTAGCTTCAGGTAAGTTTGGAGTTTAAAATAACCAAGAAATTATTTACCTTACCTAACAAATATGTTTCTTTTTTGCTATGCTTTTTATTTTTCTTTTGCTTAAATGGTACTGCATTTTTAGGGTTGGTGTAACTCCTCCTCCTTCACTTCAATTAGCTACCACGCCCAGGACTTTCTGAATACGTTTCCTGACAGTATTAATAAATTTTCCTTCTACAAGGATCAGCTTATGTCCTACAAGAAGTTAATCCATCTGCAGAAAATACCACTCACTCCCAAACTTCGAACAGTTGCTGTGATACAGTTGAAAGATACATTTTTAAAAAACACTTGTATGTCCAAAAAGGCATTAAAAAGACTATTTTATTATCTAACACTTTTCCTACACTCTAAATAAGTTAGTATAGTGCCATTACTCTATAAGCATAGTTTCGGTACAGCCAGTTTTTGGTATAAACATCACCCTAGTTAGATTCCATATTCTCAGTAAGTAGTTAAAGGCTACAGTTGCTTCTTTAACCAATAAAGTCTTTTAAGTAAAAGGTCCGGACTTTTCTGCGGCTGGAAAGATATCATTAACTCCTAATGATATTTAAATGGTCCATTTTACCTTAAATAGTGCTATCGCTTTCATGATAATTTGCTAGCTTTTCTTTTTTTTATTTTGTATCCATATACATCAGAACTTAGAGTTTGCTAGTCAAAGGATGAAGTTTTCATAATGTTTGATTTAAGAAAATATATCTCAAATAGTTCGGTTATCATATAAATATTTTTATTTTGGTAGGCTCTCTAGTGCTAATTATTAAAGTACTTATTGAGAACCTTGAATGTTTGAAGAACAACTTGTGGAATTAGGCACATATTAAAGATTTTTCGATATCCTCGTACTCCCTCCTCTTTGATGATTTTAATTTCTTCTCAGTGCCATTTTATATTTAGTTAAAAAGATCTTTTATTTCTCCCGGCTTCGTAAAGCTTTTGTCTTAGTAAATAATGTGCTTTCCTTGTGAGTTTTTATTTTTACCAAGAAACATTTTTGTTGGACCCTTCACAAGTTATTACTATAAGTAGAAAAAATAGGATCTGCTAACTTCTGCACTACTATTTCTAGATCTAAATTGCTGTATGTCTCAATTTTAATCCTCATTAAGGTACAACTTAGGGCTTTTTTTATAAGATTCACAGTTTGTTTTGTGAGGGTCGCAATAGGGTGATATCTAACATATATTAAGCTCACGATCGCAAAGCGTATATATTTGTATTTTAAATAGCTCTCATCATTAGATACATGCTAATTTAACTAAGCTAATTACGTATGAAATACCTATCGTTATCAATTACTTCCTGATCTTGACTTATCAGAAATGTAAATTTATTATATATATTCAATATGTCTAAATTATTTGCTATCATAAATTGCATTAAACTTTTACTCTTGGAATTGGTATTCATGCTTCCCTATACTACTTAGTGAGAAATATTATCACAAATAATAATTAATTGTAATCCATTGTTTCTACAACTTTACATTGATTGTTTCATAGCCTCTACTAGTGATAGCTCAAGATCATCATATGGGAGTTAGATCCTTGGTCTTTTCTTTTTTGAACAAATTTTAACTGCTACTGAAATATGTGGAAAGTGTAGTGATAGTATTTGTACTTAAGGTCTGTTCGCGCCAACCTCCAAATTATATTTACTTTGAAGTTTAAATTTTTGATTCCTTCTCATATATATTTCAAATTTGTTTTATCGGCCCAATTGACCACAAACAAGCGTCGCGATTATGGCCGGCGGTCTGGGCCGCGGGCCGCGCTCGTGCAATTGCTTTGGGGGTACTTGCATAGGCACTTTGGTTTCATTTAGTTCATTTTTAAACTTGCCATTTCAATTACGTTTAGTTCGCGCGACTTTATACTTTTGCTTTATTCATTAAAACTTGCATTTCGCATTTCGTTCGCGGCATTACGCTTTTGCCTTTGTTCGCGTTTTGCATTTGGCATTTTTGGCTGTGTTCTCGCCGGTAAATTATCCGTAAGTCGGGAACATTTTTCTTTTTAACCGAGAGTTTGCCGGCGGCGTTACTCGGTCCATTTTCTTTCATCTGGCTCGACGAGGGAACCTTTTCACACCAGGAAAGACGCGACCGTTTCGTCTGCTGTGAAGATTGGGGTAACTTGTCCTAATTTTTATCCATATCCTTATCCTTTTCTTCTGGAAGCCCCAGGACCAACAGCAGGGAACCGACATCTGCGGGAAGCGCGGTTTCCACAGGTTAGTGTTTTAATTTTAGAGTTGTTTCAAGTATTCTATTCAAAATTTAAAATTACCTATACAGTCCACTTATTCCGGCCGCACCAAGGTCTGTTAGTAGATCTACTGTAAATCAATTTTTCACTCACCGCTTCAAAACCCTGAAGTTCTTAATTAAGAGAAGTATCACAGCCCCAACTTATATAAAGTTTCCAAGGCTACCCTGCTATAATAGAAGTTTATTTGTACTCGTTTTATTATTTATTTTATTTATTATTAATTCTCAGAAATCTATTAAATTACCCACTGTATGTCTAAGACATAACTTTGTGTGCTGGTTAGCACAACCATCTCTAGTGCCTCTGTGTGCCTTGAACTTTCAAATTGCAGTAAATTTCTCCTACTCTTAGAAGTTTTGTTTTGAATTAGGTCCGTTTTTCCCTAATTTAAAACAATATTTATGTATTATTTATCTATCATCGCCATGCTCAAATTATTTGCGACTTTACTGTAAGATCCAAACTTGCTATTCTAAATCTTTCACTAAACCGCGAAAAATCATTTAGACATCAGTTCCATCTTAGAATTTCGGTTCTTGCGTCTGCTTTCACAATTCTAGATCTTTAAATAGACCGCTTTCTGAGAGAGTGTCACCTGTATGGAAATGGCATGCCTTCCAACAAGCACGAAATCAGTATCTCTTCATGTATGGAGACTCTTCTTTTCGAATCCTTTCTAGAACATTCGCTAATTTGCTTATCCTTTTTGTCGTCTTTTATAGATTAAATGAGTATAGAGAAAAAATAAGTTACTATTCTAGGAGCCGATTGTTAGTGTGGAGGACGTTTATGCAACTAGACGTGCCCCCTTTCTTGCATCTCATCAGCGCGCAATACCTTGAAAATTGGGGTGCTGGTGCTACCTTACTTACACCAATTTAAAATGGCGAGTGAAGTCTTCCACCTTGGAGGTATGCCTGGTAGGTAACTCAGCTTCTATGCAATGTATGCGTCAAAGAAAAAGTCAAATATTAATGTACATTTTTGTCTCACTTTACTGTTTATGATTATCATAATTGATCTTTGCCTCTTTCTAACACCAGTAATTTTCGTGTTCTTAAAATCAACCTTAATATTTAGAAGCAATAATTTAGCAATCCTAAAACTCCCAGTTTTGGTGTTGTAGACAATAGAGTCATCCAAAAAGATCACGCAGTATAGACTTTCAATGTTGTATGTCAAAATGCTATTCCGCTAATGCTTAAAAAAAACGTAACCAAATTTTTACAAATAAGGTTCTGGAAACTGTTGTATATCAATAGTGAAAATTACTGAGGTAAATTTTTATATCTATTATTTTAGGTTTTTCCTTAGGTATATATTTAAAATCTAATTATATTACAAAATAACACGTTTGGATAATACTTAAAGTTTTGTTAATCTGTACAAAAGCTCTCTAAATTTAATAGATACGATAAATTCGATACTAAGCTGACGTATCATTCTTAAACTCACGCCTTAACTGTACCATTATAAATCTTGTGGCTTGGATACGATGTCAACATTATCGTCACAAAATTTTAAAACAATCTGCAGTAGTACTGTCACGTATTTGACATCCCATACTTTATTGATATTGACAACCGTTTTGAATACATTACGTGTACGTTCGTATTTATTATAAATTTTTAATCTTACATAGGGTTATTCCATTACGCCATACATTGTTTTAATCTGACTAAAATATATTTGACATGTAGATTGAACTCATTTCTACCATACGCCTTTGGTAGTTCCTACTACGATGCGACTTATGTACACAGCTAAATGGTATTTTACCATTTGCTTTTGTGAGTAGTAAAATTAATTTTTCTACATACTGTAGTATTCAAATAACAACTTTTAATACTTCAATTTATACTTTGAATTTGTACAAAAGAAATTGAGTTGTAATTTTTTTACCAAATGAGATAGCCATGGAGAACCTAATTTATTAGCAAACGATTCTTTAATTTCTTTAGTAAAGTAATTACTCTTTTATTTCATATAGCAATTTTATCACACAGGCAATACAAATTGTGTAAACGGGGTAAATAACCTATACACAAAGAAAAGCCAAAGAGATCAAATTTCTAAAGCAATTATTAAAAATAACATGCAGGATGACAGGATAGGGTAAATATCACAAATGAGAAATAATAAGGTAAAACAGGAACATATAAATTAAAAAAACTAGATACAAACTAAAATAATTAAAACGTTTCCTGCAACTTATAATCAATTATTAGTAGCATTACCATTTCCTTTATTACCATCGTCCTCATTAATAACACTAGATCTGAATAAAGATTAAAAATATACTCATAAATGCATTCGACTCTCACATTCGTTACTGCAATACTTCAAAAATTGCTAAACAAAGCCAAAAAACGTATCGCATAACATATTTAAGAAAAACTAAAGATAAAAATATTATTTAAGAAAATTTTATAAAAAATAATTTATTATAAATACACGTTACATATAAAAAATAGATCTTATGTAACACAGTTAAAATTGTTCTTGAAAGTATGAATCATTATTACAATCTCAAATTTACTGTTTTCCTTTATCACACTTTCTACCTCTTGTTGGATATTGTGTTCCGAACTTCTCTATCAGCACAGTCATGTTCTTATTTATTTTATGTAGAATTTAAAAATTATTTCGAAGCTAATTTATGATAAAAAGCGACAAAAACATACATTAAGCTAAATTCCACAAATATGGAGGATCATACAACGGTCTTATCAGCTAGAAATAGTTTTGTAAATAGAGCGCTGTGAGTGGGAGAATTATCATCATAAAAATATATGGATTGTTCTTTTACAGGTCGGACTTCTTCCTGTTCCTTAAATTGGCTAAAACCACAAAGTAATACTGCTAAATAAGTCTTTGGTGAGCTGCAATCTATTCAAATATTATCGTTACATTTATTTGTATTTATTTCCTTCGTTTCTGGTGTTGTGTAAATTTTTCAATGTATCAAGTGTCTTTATTTTTTGGACCATAAGGACAAATCCATGTTCGTTACGTAGAAAGACTTATTATATATATATTAATCTTCAGCTGCTTATTTTGAAGAATTTATTAAGGCCTTGCGTATATTTAAATTATAAATTATTAGTTCAGTGCCGTGAACAGAGTTGTGGACAAAGAGAAAAATTATAGAAGTAAATAGTCGCAAGCAACGATAAATGAAATATTTTTAACGGAAGAAAGTGACTGTTTTAGATATCCATGCAATGTTAATAACGGGGACGTAGTACCAAGATGCACAACTGTATTTTGTTAAATATCAAAGTTTAAAGCCGGTAAGAACTATGAACTGCGTTGAAAAAGGCAAAATCAAGCGAACTACAGTGTATATGACCAGCAAATGACCGTCGTCATTTAGTAACGAGGCACTACAGCTCCATCTTTGTTAATTCCTTTGGATCTATATTTTGTGTACTTTTCAGCAGTGTATAGTTTACTGCCACACAATATTGGCGAGTCAGTGAATTTGTTATCTTTACAAAGAGTACAAAATTTCTGAAGCAAATTCGAGGCAGTGTTTTTAGTGAATCATGTAAAAGACTAAATTGACATATAAAGCAGCTGCGAAATATATGGTGAAATAGGAGGCATTCATTAAGAAGTCGGAAAAGCAATATTTGACGAGCGGGAATGTAAAAGGTCTGCCAAAGAGGAGAATAGCTCGCGTCACAACAACGAAAAAGGATAAAGCGATCTTGCGTTTCTTTGAATTCAAGCTGTGAATGAAACTTCGCATGAAAGAAATTTAGGTTTTTCTAAATACTTTTTGAAATTGTCCGCGTAAAAAATAATATTTCTTTTTGATCAACTTTGGAAAAATTTTTATTATTAGAAAAGCACGTGGAAAAACGAATGGCGTAGGCAAAACTAAATTTGGTTCGAAATTGGGATAATGTTATCTTCTTTCTGAATACGGTTTTCCTTATCGAAATAGTGGTTAGCGAAGATTGATAGTATAATAGCATATAGTGAAGGTGCTTGTTTGGGGATGTTTTTCTAAAAGTAATTATGATTGCTTCTTTTTGTTTGCCGATAATTTAAACGTCGAAAAATGCGCACCATCTGCCAAAAATACTTGTTGAGATCTACCGAAAAGCCTCTGGCTTGGACAGAACAAGTAGGGTGGTGCAACAAGACAATGACCTTAAATATCGCAGCCGACTATGCAGGGAGTGGAAAGAACGAAATAACGTCACCTGTTGGAATAACCGGAAATGACACCGGATGTTAAATATGTAGTTATAAATAGAAATAAAACTCAAAGAAAAGCCAGCATCCACGATGAAGTACCTGTCATTTTAAATTGAGAAAATATGACTATCTTTGTCAAATAACTATACAGGAAACTTCATTCTGAAGTCCGACTCAGTAACAAGGTTTAAAGTATTTTGGGGGCCCAGTTGAGGCAGATGGGCTTCTTTTTGTACACTTTCTGCATTGACCTTAACATTTTGATCTATAAAAAAAGAGAGGTTTCTTTTAGCAGCCGTAATGCCCCCGAGAATCACGACATACACAGGACGAGAGAAAGGCTTAATGGTTTCCTCTCGTTTAGTTAAAGTCTCCTCCTACAATTATATGTGTCGTTTGGTTTTCACTTATTGCTCTTGTTATATCTTCATAGACTGTCTCATCTTTATCTTTATATGTGGTGGTTGATAGGTACACTTGTATGCATTTTAGAGTTATCTTTTCGTTTACAGCTATTAGGACATATATTACTTGATCTAATATTGCATTCAGAATTTTCATATTTTTGTACAATTTTTTATTTATTATTATTCAAGTTCCTTCCTTGTTATCTTTATTTTTCCCTCTGCAAAGAGGGCAGAGCCCAGCCGAAACTATTGTTCTCCTTTTCTTCTTGTATCGGTTAATCCTACAATATCTCAGTTATTTTTCTAGTTCATATTCTAATTCACGTAGTCCTTCTCTAGTTTTTCTGGACCTCGTGTTATAGGTCGCAATGTTTAATGAGCAGTTTGTTGTTTCTTCTCTTGATTTTTTTTTGCTTGCATGTTTTTGGCAAGAATCCATGTGGCTGATTGGATTTCCGGTGTGGGATAGTGAATTATCTCTGCTCATCTGGGGTATATTCTTTCGGGTACGTTTTAAAGTCGACATTCTTTTAGAGGTTCTGGCCAATTTAAACGCTTGCCAGGCATCTTGGCGAGTTATTTTTCAACCGCCTAATTTAGCCCAGCCGCTGCTTACAGACACCCATTCTGGATTAGTCACTGCAGATAGTTTTGGCCTGTCCCGAGAATTTATTTTCTCGGTACCACCCATATATGGAAGGTGTTCCTCTATTTGCCACCTGAGAAGGCTCCCGATGAGGACTAGTAACCCCTCATATAGTTAACCAACTTAGCACAGGTAGTGACTACAGGATGGTCAGAAGTAAGATACCTATAAATAGTAAAATAAAAAGGAAAAGAAAAATAAAACAAATATTTAAAATTGATTTTTTGATTGAGTGTCTGGTAAATATTGGAGTACCCAAAGCTTTATTAAATATACAAAGTTATGCGTAACAAATGGTCATTTCGATTTTAGTTTGGTTCTCTTCACAAAATTTTCAATTACAACTTTACACATTTTCTAATAAATTTCATCAATAACACGTCGGATTTTGTTCTTGAGGTCATCAATTACTTGTTAATTGTTGGTATAAACCTTAAATTATATGTAACCCTACAAAAAGAAGTCGCACGTTGTTAAATCACAAAATCTTGCTGGGTATTTGATGTTAGGATTGCGTGAAAATCAGAAAATTGTTAATGCAATAAATCATTGAATGGTAATCAAAATTTACAGTTACAACGTTTCCATCATTAGCTTCGAAGAGATACGGACATATTACGCCATCTGTCTAAAATACCCAACAGACGGTGACTCGTCGAAGGTGCATTTGCTATTCATGAGTTGTGTGAGGATTTTTCTAACCCCAAATGCAACAATTTTGTTTGTTTAGGAAACCGTCGAGTTGCAAATGCGCCTCACTGTACAATTTTTCGAATAAACCCAGTTCATAACGCTTCAAAAACCATTTGACAACTTATCGTCGGGGAGAATGATGAGCAAACTTAAGCTTTTGCGTTGATGAAATTTCGTACGCATGAAGATAACCAAGATTAACGAATAGATGAATATATGATACCGAAATGTTACTCACGCTTATATCCATGAGATTTTGTACATATTACCGATTAAGTTCTATCAAATTTTGCAATGAATCTACAAACATTTGATTTATTTGATGGACTATTTTGACCAAAAGCTTCACGGAGTTTTTGAACCGTTTCTGCAAATTTTTTACCGAATTGCAAATGATTGAAAAATAATAACTCACCATTCTTTCTATAACGTTCTATATATACTAACTACAGAACTCATAAAATTAAAAAAGTGCAAAGTTTAAATTCTAAGTTCAATTTAAGTGATGAGTTCGCATTGTACACTCGCGGAATAAAGACGTCTGCGAGCGATAAAGCGACTTGAGGTCAACTTGTGATATCAACTTTAAAATTTAATAAACTGTAAGTGATTTTTAAAATAATTATTTAAAGACTTTTAACTACAATAAAATTCATATTTCGTAAATTAAAATGCTGCCCGCCGGCAACGGCTATAACAGCGCATTTAATACTTATAATCAGCAGCAAATTAATGGAAATCCTATCCTATCACAATTATTACTGTTCTTGCCTATTATCTATACCCCAAACATGCACCAGCAAACCCAATACACAAATCAGCCACCCCCTAATTCAGCATTATTGTCCTCACAATACCAACAATTTCCCCAGATGCCACAGACACAACTATCTACATTTCAATTGAGTGCAAAATTTTCATCTCAACTAATACAAAATAACAACACCTTAAATGAGTATTATGAAGATGATGAAGAAGAAATGGAAACTAATCCTGCCAATGATTGGCAAAGGGTCACTAAGTGAAAACGATTAGACAAGTCAAATACACAAACGGTCAGTGAAAAAGAAACACTAATTCATGCAAATAAATACGCAGCCCAAAGCCTAGAGAATGAAGCAAGCGATGACAATAATAAACAATGGCAACAAACAACTACACCTAAACCCACACCCATTTTCGTTCACGATGTTCTAGACTTCGACAAAATGACAAAAAATTTACTTTCCGTTGCTGAAGAGGAAAAATACTCGACCAAATGTCTGCACAATAATGTCGTCAAAATTACCACAGCTACCCCTGATAGCTACCGTAAGATGATCAAACACATGCAGGAAATCAAATTATACGTCACACGTACCAGATGAAAGAAGATTGCCCATATAGTTTTAAAACGCATACACCACACTACTCCAACAGATAATATTAAAAAAGTCCTTAAAGTAACAGGACACAGTTAAAAATATTATGAATTTAAAAAATAAACTAACTAAAACCCCATTACCAATCTTTTACATAGATCTTGAACCAGCCACTAATAACAAGGAAATCTATAACATAAAATTGCTTCAAAATAAACATGTATTATTCGAACCACCAAAAATAAACAAAGATATACTACAATGCACCCGTTACCAGAACTACGGACATACAAAGGGGTACTGTAATAGGCTATTTGCCTGCGTAAAATGTGCTGGACCGCATGACACAAAAAGCTGCCAAAAAACAAAAGCAACCCCAACAAAATGTATTCTTTGCGAGGATGCACAATTTATCAAGAACTGCAAAATAAGTATCAACCTGATAAGCAACACACAAACGTAAGATCCTCAAACTTAACAAGGCAACACTTTCCACCCCTAGGACAACAAGATAATTACGACACTATCAACCGACCAAGTCCTCCACGTTCCACCTATTCGCAAATAGTACAAAACCAGCCAGCTGAATACGTCAGTCTTAATCAATTCCTCGATGAATTTAAAAGCAGGTTCAATCAACTACTACAGCAAAACAGCATGATACTAAACATGTTGACTACAGTGATCAATAAGCTAATCAACTAATGGCTAAATTTCTAAAAATTGCGTTGTGGAATGCCAACGGGCTGCTTCAACGGAAATTAGAAGTTGAAACTTTTCTACATACCAATAGCACAGATATTTTGTTAATCTCAGAAACCCATTATACCACAAGATCAAATATAAAAATATCTCGTTTTACCATATATCATACAGAACACCCGGACGACGCAGCCCATGGTTGTTCTGCTATAATAATTTGCAATATTATCAAATATCATGAATTACCAAGCTTTCAAATAGATTACTTGCAAGGTACCATAACACAAGTAGAAAAACTTCCGATGCCAATAGTAATTTCCATCGCCTATTGCCTGCCACGCCACAACATAACCAAACAAATGTTCCAACTTTATTTTGAGCAACTAGGACCTAGATTCTCAACAGGTGGCGACTACAATGCTTTAAATACACACTGGGGCTCGCGTTTAACAATTACAAAGGGTAGAGAACTATACAAACTCATGGCAGATAACAATTACAGTTTTCTATCAACAGGCAGACCAAAATATTGGCCAACTGACCCCAATAAAACTAAATGGACATCGTTCCCAGTTACGAAATTTTAACCATACTTTACAAAGAACCCACACCTACTTTCAGCAATATAAAAACCAACTGAGAAACTTTTGAATCAAATATAAATGAAAATCTTAACATAAACCTGGAATTAAAAACAAACCAAGACTTAGAATACGCAACTAACCACCTAATAAAAACTATTCAGAAAACCGATTGGAAATCAACACCTCAGTCCTTCAACCACAAAAATCAATACACCTAACATCCCAACTGAAATAATGGAAATAGTAAAGGAATAAAGAAGTGCAAGGGCAGCTTGGCAACGTAGTCGCAACATTGCAGACAAAACTATATTTAACCAACTGAATAATAAACTAAAAAGAAGACTTCAACAGATTCGCAATGAAACTTTCCAACTCTATACAACCACACTCTCTGTACAAGATCAGTCAATATGGAGGGCAACTAGAGAAATCAAACATCCCAAAGAGCACATACCACTACTACAAGATGCAACAGGATTATGGGCGAAAACTGATAAAGAAAAGGCTGAAGCTTTCGCACTGCACCTTCAAACTACCTTTGAACCTAATTCTAATAAACCAGACCAGGAGGTTGAACATTATTTAGAAACTCCATTGCAATTATCACCCCAAACAAAGAGTTTCACTATCCACAAAATTGAAGCCCAAATAAAAAATCTCCAGGACATGACCTTATAACAGGAATTATATTAAAGCACTTACCTGAGAAAGGACTTCGTTATCTCCAAATCCTTTTTAATAGAATATTGTGTCTTGCATACTGGCCATCATTACTCAAATTTGCCCAAATTATCTTAATCCTTAAACCGGGTAAACCTCCCACCCAAATAAAATCCTACCGACCTACTAGTTTACTTCCGATAATCTCTAAACTGCTAGAAAAATTAATATTAAAACACATTAATGCAAGTGAACTTCAAAGTAAATGGTTACCAGATCACCAGTTTGGATTCCGATCCCAACATTCAACAATTGAACAATGCCATCGATTAACTTGAACACAAAACTTATTGTTGTGCAGTGTTCTTAGATGTGAGTTGTGCATTTGACAAGGTTTGGCAAATAGATTTATTATACAAAATAAAAAAACTACTTCCATACCATTACCACCTGCTTTTGCACTCCTACCTGGACAAACGATTCTTCCAAACCAAACTCGGTAACACCTCTCAGATATATAGAATTAATGCGGGTGTCCCTTAGGGTAGTGTGCTTAGGCCTCTATTGTATCTGTTATATACAAGTGACCTTCCTATCACAGAGCAAACAAGTACAGGGACGTTTGCTGGTGACACAGCAACCCTGTCGTGCTATGAAGACCCGAACTACTTCAAGAACATTTAAACCAGCTCGAAAAGTAGCTAAACAAGTGGAACGTAAGGGTAAACGGGGATAAATCGGTCCAAGTCACGTTTACAACGAAACACTCAGCGTGTCCGCAAGTGCTCCCTGATTTGTGTCAAATGCAACAATCCACAACGATTTTAACATCCCATTAGTAGCCGATTTTATAAAAACAAAAGCTGAAACATCATTACGCTAGTCTAGGAACTCGAAACCAGAAGATTAAGGAAAAAGTGGCCAATAGACTTGGTGAATTAAAATAGGAGATTCACCAGTGGGTGCTTTCTCCTCATGACCTTTTTTAAACATTTAATAACATAAAATTAGCTCATAGAATTACTGTATTTATTCTGATTGCTAATAAAATGGTGGGACAAAACATTTAAGTGATATTTTACATTTAGAAGCCGATTAATCTTACTTGTTAAATAAAATCACTTAAATGCTTTTAATCTGTGCAAATAATTTAATACATTTTCCGTCAATAGGTAGTTCACTCTAATAGCGGTTTATTGACTACGAAAACAACACCTAAGTATCTGGCTTACTAACAGTATGTTCACAGATTCTCTTAAATAGTGCTGCACGTTATCTAGTATTTCTAGTTTATTTATATTATCATTTATCACTTAATTTCTTAGTTTTTCAGTTTTTTCATACATTGCCATTATCGTTTTGATAAAATTTAAACTTTTAAGTATATAATGTATAAGAGACTCAGTGGCTCAGATGGTTAAATAATCCTTTAAGGCTGTAGTGCCTGTAAGTGCGCCAAAAAATATATATAATTAGTCCTTAAATTTTTTTAGTTGGACAAAAATTAATTTTTTATCTTTCGTTTATTTTATATTTAGAACTAATATTGCTTTAGAATGTTGCGCCTTCAGACAATTGCCTTATTTAATTACTAGCCCTCGTATTTCTCAAAAATAGCTTCGTCTTTGTCCAAATAAGAATACATCACGTTGTAAAGGGTGTCTTAAAATTTAGGCAAGAAGTAATTTTGATAGAAAACACGGGTTTTTAATTAAAAATTGTAATTTTTTATTGATTCATAAAGTATGCACAATAGGGTTACATATGGAATAGAACAGCGGGTAAGTGGCTTCCACTGCTTTGCTGTCACGTGAGCATTATTTTATTGAAATTTTCCATAACCGTTTTGCATAAATGTGGCTGAATATCGTTGATACAGCGTTTAATTTCCTCCTTCAAGGTGTGAGTGGTCGTGGGTTTGTTGACATAAACCTTAGATTTCAAAAAAAACTAAACAAAGAAGTCCAACGGCGTTAAATCGCCCGATCTGGGTGGCCAATTCTAATCACCAAAACGGGAAATTATAGGACTAGGAAATGACTGATACAGTAATTGAATTGTTTCGTTGTATGGCATGTGGTACCGTCTTGTTGAAACCACATGTCGTCTACATTCATATCTTGCAATTTAGGTACAAAAACTGGATTATTATGTCGCAATAAGGAGTACCATTAACTGCTATTGCTTGATCAGCCGGATTTTCAAAGAAGAATGGTCCTATGATGCCTGCACGAACATCCGCACCAAACAGTGACACGTTGTGGATGCATTGGTTGCTCAACAATCACTCGTGGATTTTCTGAACCCTAAATGCAACAATTTTGACGCTTAACGAAGCGCTCAAGATGAAAATGAGCCTCATCGCTGAAAATAATTTTGTCCGAAAAATCATCCTCCATTTGTTTCAAAATCCATTCAACGAAGTCTCTTTGCTGTGCGTGGTCAGTAGGCTTCAGCTCTTGAGTCAATTGAACTTTGTAAGCATGAAAATGCAAATCTTTGTGAGAATACGCTGTAAAGAGCTTCTCGAAATGTCCAATTATTAACCACGGTACCGAATTGACGTTCCTGGACTCTCAGCAACACTCTCACGAACTACTTTGTGTTGCATAACTTGTTGAAGGGCGGTCAGAGTGTCCATTGTCAATGATTGATCCAGTTTCCCTAAATTTTTTAATTAATTTCTGCATAGTTGATGATTCTAAATTACTATTCATTACATTATTTTTAAAATATTGCTCAACAATAAAAACACGTTGTTGTTTCGTGTAGCGCTCCACTTTTAATAACCCTTAACTTTCCGCTGTCACGCTATCTTTTTTTTTGTTGGCAACACTTTACCGTACCAATTGCGTGAATTTCTTTTTAGATATCCTCAAGCGTACAGTGTGCAGCACAATCTTCAAGTTATAATCACTTGGATATTTCCTTATAGTGAAGTTATTGCACAGTGATTAGTTTGACTTCTCCTTATCACTTCATTTTATTTCAGAAATATGTCAGATTGTTTTTGATTGATGTTACACGGTTAAGAACTCTTAAAAGCTAAAGTCACTGGAGTAGCTTTTTCAAGAATGTGAAAAATATATGACTGGCTTTTATTTATCGTAGGATTATGAAAAATTAGAAACCGTAGAAATATAGATATTTATTTAATATTTTACTTCCATGGACTGGTTGTTGCTCCTCTCTATCGAAGTTGCTTCTGCATGGTAATGTGCACATTATATTCCTACGCATTTGTTGCTGTAACGCAAATGGATTTTGACAGTTAGCAGTGATTTTTTACGGTCTTTAGTGACAGTAATAATTTTTCCAAGCGAAAAGAAGCTTTACTACGTTTATGTATGTATTTTTGTGCCAATCAGAATACTTTGTTTCTCGCATAAATTAATAAATTATACACACAAAACACTAAAGTCTAGCTCCGCTAAGAACAAAATTTGTAGATGTACACCCTATCAACAAAATTTTTTAATTTTAATCTGTAAACTCCTAGTTAATTATAAAAAATTAATACAAATTTAAAAACTTCAGAGGACTATTAGAGAGTATAACGCTAAGACAAATATTTGGGAATTATTTTCAAATTTTCTTAGTAATATATTAGAAATTTAAAAAAATGTCAGGAAGGTTACATATATTGCTCGATATATCAACATTAGTATTTCACTTGCACTGACGTAGTCTAAACTAAGAGCATTAAAATAACATTAGACGTCACTCATTTTGTTTGTAATAAACATTTTTAGAAAGCGATACTTTGATTTGTAAATTAGTTTTGCACATGAAAATATAAAGTGATAAGTAGTCACTATTGACCCGTCAGGATTCGGAAATTTTAATTCATTAATACCGTGGATATCGTAAATAAAGTACCTTAAAGTTATTACGTACTGCGCGTAAGTCAAAAGAGCGCTTTTGCCTGCTCTACTAAACATGGAAGCTAAAAAACCTAGGCTCTATAAGCAAGTATAGTATTCGAAATTTTTTACTAAGATAAATATTTAATCTAGGCTCAACTCTCTTTACCATCTTTTACCAATTTTGTACTGTAATTTTTAGAAAGCGAAATAATTTCGCGAAAAGAATTTCGTCTTCGAATCTGTAGCCACATTCAAAAATTAACAATATTTAGTTGGTTTTATAAACCGATTAATAACTGAAACCTTTGATGGTGATAGGGTAAGCCAATTTTGTCGTTGAAATTTACGCTAAGTTACTTTATTTGTTTTAAATGATGCTATCTCGGCAGATGTAGTAAAAATTGTTTGAGAATGGGCTGTTGCGCTGATTTATCAGTGAAAATTATCCACCAACCGTAGCACAGAGATTGGCCCTAGAAGGGATTCAGTTGTAAGTCCATATTTGTGAGGACCCCCTTCCTGTAGATCGTGTAAAATAAATAAAATATTTAATTGAATATGTCAAAGACATTTAAAAATAACAATGAATATAAATAAAATACAACTCTGTAGGTTTCTTTTGTTAGGTACATGGAGCAATTTATTAAATGCACAAAACATTTATATTAGTAGACCCTAAGTCCTCGTGTCAGTAAGGTTCCCCTTACCACGTTTGACAGTACGTCAGGTCACTTCGTGATACCTCTACCTCTGTTACAACTAGCGCATCCGTTGCCCAATTTGATTGAGTCACTAGCAGTTTTACGGGATCTCGCGCCACGTGAGACGCACTACACTCGTGTTAAAGTTTTTTTACACGTTGGACGAACTCGAGGTCACTGCGTGAACCTCTACTTACATCAGTTGATACTTTCGCGTTACTCCACTATTGTGGGATAGGGTGGCTCAAAGAACCTTACGAGTCTGCGTCGTAGTGAAACGCAGCACTTGTGTCGGTGAGTTTCCTACCACGTTGGACGAGCAGCCGTCGAGGTCGTTTGGGCGAGCCTCACCACATATCGCTACTGCTACCGGCGTCCTTTGCCCCAAGTGTGGGATCGGATGGCCTCAGTTTTAACGGGATAACGTCATGTGTCATACGTCTCCGTAGGCCTTGGGCCTAATCGATGTAAAATACAGTCGATAGTACTCGTTATGGCAGGATTCTCCTGCCTCGTTTGACGATTGCCGGCGAGGTCACTTTGAACTCTAACATCATTACTACAGGCGGCATCTGTTAACGGATGTGGATAGGTAGCTCACCGCAGTTTTATGGGTAAACTTGGTTCTTTACCCATACCATTATGTGTTTCAAACCTCTGTTAGTAACTTTATTGTAACTAGGCAACATTTATTTAAATAGCGTAAAGTCGTCCTTATTTTTCTTCAGATATCGCTTTAAATTTCTAAGATAAAATGAAGAAAATATGCTCATTTTTCCTTAAAAATCTGATTGTATCGTAGACTGAAATGTGTATCTATTTTATATGTGAAGATAAAATAAAATAGGATAGGTAATAAGTCATTTGTGCAGTTGAGAACAAGACTGAAACCATGATAGACGACTAGTTTCTTTGGATGGGGAGAGTAACTGCTGCGAAACTTCCAAGGTTAGTAGTCATGTCTGTCAACACACCAATAAGTTACAGAACTGTGTTTAGTTGGATATCGGCAAGAATTATGTTGAGAAAGGTCAAATCATGTATTTGACTTGACAATGTCAAACTAACGAATCATATTTGGAGTATTGGAATTTAACAAATCTGCCTCGCATAACTTTGCAAAACTTGAAGGCAACAGTGTCTGCGCAATGGTTTTCTCATATTCTCACTACTCGGCAGAAACAAAAGCGTACGGGCGTATCTCAGCACTTCTTGCAACTGACCAGCAAACGCTACAGCTAACGAATTGCAGTTCTGGTACGAGATGCCGAAAAGGAAATGCGAGTCTAGGGAATAGCAACACATTAAAGCTTTTATCCTAAAAAGCCAGTGTTGGAATTGTTTATACCAAAACAATTTGTGATTTCTTTTAGAATTAGGAGGAGATTCTGCTGAAGTATTTGCTATCCTTTTATGAGTTTATTATCATTGAACGGTCATTGAAGTCACTGAAATGATTTAGAGATTGCATTTAGCATCGCCACCACATAACAATGCGTAGTCGCATGTTAGTTGTCACACGATTGCCACCATACATGCTGCTTCATGCTCTATATTTATCAGAGCTTGCGTCAAGTATTTACTTGTCCACAAGTGGTGTCATATAACACCCAGAAAAATGGTTTGCAGCAGCTTTACGGAAACTGCCGAAGCAATGACAAAGGTGCGTAAGTGAGAATAAACAAATTGTAGTGCCAATAGTTTGGACACCCAAAGTAATATAAGGTGCAAAGATTATTAGATAGGTATTGTAAGATTTTATTATTACTTCGACTTTAGTATTATTATAAAAATTGAAAAGTTAATTTTAGTAAAATCGTTTCTATAGAGCTATCCACACTGATATTAATTATGATTATTAAAAACCGTTATTTTGGAATTGCTGTGTATACACTTTAAAAGAAGAATTAAAAGTCTTAGTCTTCAATTTTTTAAATGCGCACTATCGACAAAATGGTTTGCATTCATCAACTCTTAACACATCCGTCGCTAAAGGAATAGAAGGAAAATTTATTATTGCACCCCTGAATATACAATCAATAAATATAGGTTCAAATAAAGCTTACTATAATAAAGAATAATAGCCGACTTCCACTTTTAAATTATCTATATTTTTGATCTATCATAATTTATTTATACATTATTTCTAGCAGAGATCTAGATCATAAAGAACTCTACATTACAACACATTTTATCATTAAATAAATTATTAAAATGCAAAAAAAAATATATTTTTTAATTCGGTTATAAGAATATATCTTATTTGTTTCTTTGTTATTAATAATTAGATAAAAATAAAAATGATTTAAGTGATTTCACTTAAAAAGCAAACAAATTTCTTGTAAACTGTGGAATAAAGCTAAAGTTGTACCTGCCTATCTATAGGCAACCTTTTATACAACGTTAAAGAAGTTGCATAGGCTTTTCAAGAATGTGGAAGGTTTCTTCATTTGTGCTTTCTTCACTAAGAATATTTCCTATAGAGAGCGCTGTGTTAGTTAACTAAAAACAGTATAAATCTCAAACCCACACACCGCCCAACAAATCAAACAATTCTATTTTGAACTCCTTATCAGTGACCTTGTTGTGGAATTCATAAATAAATTCCAATAAGCGTAGGGGTTGCTTAACTCACTTGCATTATAATTTTTTTCTACCCCACAAACTTGATCTTGTTTTTAACCATTAAGCTATTTCGTGAACCGCAAATTCCTCGCCCAATTATGCTTGCAATCAATAAGAGCAGGTTCGGCAGTCTCTTTATGCCTGCTGTTCATTCACCTTCGGTCGAATTGTTTATATATTCAAATGAAGGCCTTCTGGCTGCCGCTTCGCGGCCATGCGGCCACATGAATCATAAAATGATATGTCTCATCAGTATTCGCGTGCGACAGCAACTAGGAATAGCTCGGAATACCGCGCGTGATTGCCGCATTTTTCGCCGGCTGCAATTATTGCCTGGCAGCCGTTAAAGTATGCTTCTGCGGCTTCCTCTACGTAACGTTCGCTGAATTCTTCGGCCTGCCGTTTCCATAGGCTCGCGTCGGTCCGAGTGGTGCTGCGTGGTGACCGCGCGTTGAAGTCTCCGGGTGGCGCTCGGATTTCCTAGACTGTTATTAATTGCACGACATTTTTGATGCAATTTAATGGAAATTTCTAGTCTTTAGGCTTTCGTTTACCTTTTTAATCCCTTATTTCTACAGCCTCATCATTTCTTCATAACCTTCTGTCTCATTTCCTTTAGCTTATGATTTCTTTTATTTGTTGTTATTTTAATGTACTATATCCTTTTAAATTTCTACTTATTTTTTATCTTTGTGTTAGAAATAACAGGACAGGCATTTAAGAATGGTTCTAATTGAGAAGACGTTAGTTTTGCGCTTACCTTTATTTTTATCATCATCGTCTACCATCACTTAATCAAATTTTAAATGATACTAATAAACGAAGATATTGAACATTTATTTAAATTTAAAATGAAAATTTTAATTACATTCACGTATTATTGCATTTTAAAAATTAAAAAAAATAAACCCAACTAAGTTATAAATCAATTTTCTTACTTTTTATAAATTTTTACAGAGATACTAATAAAAGCAATGAAGAAAAATTAAATTATTATTAACAAAAGTTAAAATACTTTAAAAAATTAAAATTTAACAGTTTTTCTCTAGTAGTAATTACAATTTTTAAATATTTTTTTTATATTTGGCAAAATTTAACGTTGTTAACATATAATAGATGCTAAGGCTTTCACGACTGGTGTTATGGTGCATCGTGTGGTTGATTCCACGATTATAAAGCCGCGGTTGAAAACTCGACATTTCGTCTACAACTGGAGCGGACATCTTTATAAGAAAATCTTCTAAAAATTTTGTGACTGTCCCATACGTTTTCACTTTTATAGTCGTGCGAGTGTGGTAGAGATGGGTGACCGTCGCTGACGTCACCGGGGGGGGGGGGGGAGATAACGTATTCAGGCACTTTTACCATATTGCAGTCTTTTTTGTTCTTTAAGAGCGATAAACCAAGATTTAGGTAAATTTAATCCGTCGTCCCTGTTAAAATTATTTTTATAATAGGTGTATAACTTTGCTTCCGTCGTTTTTCCCGACATTCGAGGCTTTATTGTAAAAAACTGGTTGTACATTTACAATTAAAATATTGTCGATCGCTGGCCACTACTTTCTCGCGTCGAAAAAACTGCTCACTTTTTGAGGCGATCCATGTATCGATCCAATTTTTGACTTCTTCATAAGAACGTAAGTACTGGTCAGCCTGGCCGTGCGCCATTGATCGAAACAAGTGATAGTCAGAGAGAGAGCAATGTCTGGAGAATACGGCGAGTGGGGCAGGACTTTCCATTTCAATGTTTCCAAGTATGTTTTAACCGACTGCGACATGGGGTTGAGCATTGTCATGCTGCAAAATCACTTTATGCTGTCTCTAGTTTTAACAGTTATAATACACTACGCCGAGCTGGTCTCATCAAATACAAAACATGACCTTGGAGCTGTAAATATTCGGTTTGGCCGTCGACGTGGAAGCATGACCGGGAAGTCTTCATGATTTTTTGCGCTTGGGGTTATCGTAGTGAACCTATTTTATCCCCAGTCACAAGCGATGCTTTAGAAATTTTCGTATTTGCTTACCACTGCACAGGGTTATTTCAGCAACAAACGCACGTTTGAGGCTTAGTTTTGAACAGTGACTAATACACTGACGTCGAGCTGGTCTCTCAAATACAAAACATGACCTTGAGTGTAAATGTTCGGTTTGCGACGTGAAGTAATGACCTGAAAAGTCTTCATGCATTTTTGCGCTTGGGGTTAAGTAACCTATCTCTCTTCCATCCGCCATGCACGGTCTTCGATGTCAGAAATCACCTTCGTTTGCCTTGAAGCAGTTTGAAACCAACGCCGTTTGAGCGTTATACGTTCTTGAGTCACTTTTAATAATTCTGCCAATTGTCATAAGTATTTGAGAGTCATTCGATGAGCTTCATGCCTGAAATTTCTTGCATCTTATGCAGAAAGTTAAAACCTTCCACCGCCAATGACTCTTCGATCAAAACTGACATCTTCAATCGATTGAATACCACTTATGATACGATTCTTAAATCGACTAATACGGTCTTTCATAAGTTATGTTGAGAGCATTCGATGAGCTTCATTGTGTGACGTCTACATCTGTTTATTTATGCAGAAAGTTAAAACCTTCCGCAAACCGACTCTAAAGCCATCTTCAATGAGAATAACGGCGATACGAACACAAATCGACTAATGTTTTGAGACTATGTTGAAAATGCTCTTATTGTGTGACGCTACATCTGTTTATTGACCACCAATCCGTCTAAAGCCATTTCTTAGAATTGGAAAAACTGACAAAGTTTGCACCATATTCTATCTCATGGTCAAGATTTTCCAAAGCATGTTCAGCAACTGCTGATTTTTGGGTTGATTAAGAGCTAGATGACGTTTGTGTTCTTTTATCCTAGTGGTAATCATTCAGCTTATAGTCCCAATGTAGAAATAAACAAGGAAGGATATATTTATAAACAGATTTTGTTTTCAATAAGGGCATTTTCTCTGAAACATATTTGCACTTTATAAAAATATAAACTGTTTATTTTCGAAAGTATTTTACAAAAACATCTGCGAAATTTCTTTATCATAAAGATAAATCTAAGACCATACTTAAGAAAGCATCCAAATAAATCTAGATTAGAGTAAAAATAAACAAATAAGTTTAACTCTACTCAGAAGACATGTACTTGTTTTTTTCTATATACATTACCGTCTATTAACTTTCAAAAGCCTCTAAAGCGTAGGCGAAAGTTAATGCGATTACGATCCTGTCTGTCTATCTGTGTGTGTCAACACGATATCTCCGGAACTAATTGACCGATTCACTTCATATTTGGTCATTAGATATCTTAGGTCGTTATCTTCTTTATTGAATTTGGGACATATAGCTTTTATTTGACCTGAGATACGAAGGTTTTAAAATCACATGCATGACTTGCTTCGATTTTAAAAGTTGTTTTTTCGCATCTTACGTCCGTCTCGTTAAAATTTCGGCGCTATTAAATACAAATTCTATTGCACTGAAACTTTTATATTAAATTAAAAACTATAGGGTGGTCCAACCAAAACGCACGATGTTAATTGTAAATAAAACAAAAAGTTTTAAGAGAATTATCTTAATATTTTTTATTATGATAGAAGGATCTATGAGAATTATGAGTGAAACAAAATATCGGCCAAATGCTCGCCACGGCTTCGGTAGCATACCTCTATCCGATGGTCCATATTTTCAATGACTCTGAGACATAATTGAGGTTCAATGTCGTTAATGTGCCGAATTGTCTCATCCTTTAGCTCTTGAATTGTTCTTGGCTTAGTGACGTACACTTTTTCTTTTAAATATCCCCAAAGAGAGAAGTCCAACGGTGTCAAATCACATGATCGTGGGGGCCAATTAACATCGCCACGACGTGAGATAACACGGCCATTGAATTTCTCGCGCAAAAAGTCATTGTTTCGTTAGCTGTGTGGCAAGTGGCACCATTCTGTTGGAACCACATATCGTCCAGGTCCATATCCTCAATTTCTGGCTACAAGAAGTCCGTTATCATCTCGCGATAGCGAACACCATTTACGGTAACTGCTTGGCCGACCTCATTTTCGAAGAAGTACGGCCCGATGGCGCCGCCAGCCCATAAACCGCACCACACAGTCACAGTCTGTGTGGATGCATCGGCTTTTCAACAATCACTCGTGGATTCTCATTTGCCAAAATGCGGCAATTCTGCTTGTTAACGAATCCACTGAGGTGAAAGTGTGCCTCGTCGCTGAAGATGATTTTCTTTGTAAAGTCACCATTCACTTCTGTTTGTTCAACCAACCATTCAGCGTATTGACGACACTTGAAATGGTTAGTAGGCTTCAGCTCTTGAGCCAATTGAACCGCGTAAGCGTGTAAATTCAAATCTTTATTCAAAATTAGCATCAGTGATGTTCGTGAGATGTTCAATTGTTGGGCACGACGACGAGTTGAGGTTGACGGCTCTTCTGCCACACTAACACGAACAACAGCAATGTTTTCCGCAGAACGAACTGGGCGAGCATGCACAGGTGTTTTCACATTTCCTACAGACCCGGTTTGCTGAAATTTGCGCACAATTCTCCCGATTGTGGGCACATTTGGTCGATTATGCTGACCAAAAAAATCACGAAGTGCACAAAATGCATTTTGATTTAAACGCCCATTTTCGTAAAAGGCTTCAACAATCTTAACGCGCTGCTCAATTGTGTACCTCTTCATGGTTGAATTGGTCAAACACTGAAACAAAGAAATGTCAAATGAAGTTGGGCAAAAAACTTGACGTTAAGGTGTGACTCACAATTAACATCGTGCATTATGGTTGGACCACCCTTTATAATCATAAACAACTAAAGTTTGAAAGCCACATGTTTGTGCGCAACTTAGTTATGTCGTTTTGTATAGGTCTGAGGGAAGTGTTTTCAGTCCTTTAGATTTGGTAACTTTGATGTAATTTACCGCTGACAGAAGATGCCTTATCAACAAGTAAATGAATTTTGCAAGAGGACGTATTGTTGGTCTTCAGTATTGTATCACTAACATGTAACCAGTGGGCCGAAGAAAATACGTATTTACAGAACAACCAATCGAGTGCCTAGTGCGATAATGGTAGACAATGGAACTAACAGTATGGCGTCCTTTCTTGTCACTGCCATTGACATCTCTGCACCGGCAAAAAAAATACAATGGACAAAGGAAAAGGATTTGTGGATGACTTAGAATCGTTCTTTTTATGCGTCCAGACTTTATTTAAACCGAAGCGATTGTCGGATATTAATACGTGGATATTATGGTATGGGGAGCTATCAGTTATTATAGTAGGTCATCTCTAGATTTAGAGCTAACATTACCTGCCAGACTACATGTGCTACGTAACACATTAACCTTTCTTTAATAAAACAGAGTAAAAGCTCTGCCATTGTCGATCCAATCACCTGATCTTTTACCAATCGAATATGTCTGGAATATACAGCGGTATCCACAACCTTCTAAGAATCTGGATAAATAATAAGAGCATTCAAATAACAAATGGAAATCAGTTCATTAATATATCATTCATTCATTGTCTCATTCGATACCAACAAAAATGAAGATCGTTAAAAAAGCCGGAGACGGGGCCGTACATTATCCAATAAATTTAAATTTAATTATTTACTTGTCTTATATTACTAAATAAATCAGCAAATACTTAGTTTGCATTTTTTTTGCTGCTATTTTCATAAACAGTAATGTATATAAATTTGACCATAAACAATTTGTCACGCTCAAAATCGTTTTCCTTGTACAATAAAACCGATAACTAATAATTTCTATTAGGTTTACTAATTAATGAATATTATAAAAACGTTAAATGTGCCTACCCCTAAATAAAAACAATGAGGGTAAAACTAAGAAAAAATTATTTGGAAAACTTTTGTTGCAGATAAAAGGATAACTGTTGAAGTGAATAAAAAATAATATGTAAGTAAATTAATTTAAATGTTATAAACTTTCTAATATATCTTTGAAAATATAACTGGATATATAGTTACATATTTTCTAGAAGCTATTTATCAAAATTTTTGTTTAAAGAATGGATATAAATGTAATAAAAAGACAATTTTTAAAAACCAAACAGCTACTAAAAGACAAAATGATAACGAAAGGCTTTAATGCATCGCATCGGCGCATGGCCTACAAACTGAGAGGTTAAAGTTTCTATATGTTCACCCTCATTATTCGGTCATCACGCATCACCTGTGGCAAGCACCGCGCCTAAAATGGCCGCTGTTATTTCCGTTTGTTCTAAATAAACGTAAGTACTCAATTATTTTTCGCGATTGAGTAGGCTATCCGCCAGGCATCTGAGTAAAAATTATGTGTTTTAAGAACATATCCCCATTAGGTGTACTGTTATGAACAAATGCTTCACAAGTGGACAAAGAATAAAAAACAAATTAAAGAAAATTATTATAAATGTTAAGATTTACTATAAAGCAACACCAATAAAGCTATGCCTGAATGCCCTAATAAAAAAATTATATTATGTACTAATGCAAACTCACTGACAAAAAAAACTTTCTCTTGTAGGAAGTTAACACGTTTTAAGGAAACTGATATTAACAAGCTTCCAATTACATATTACGATTACAAGAAAACGTGTATGATATCTGACATAATGGTTAAAATACTTAACAAAAATTGATAAACAAAAATCTAACATTATGCTTCAACTTCAATCTTACAACTATTACATCAAGATATAATAAAAAAACTTTGAACAGAACTGAAAGTACGATTAAATGTTAAAGAAGAAATGTTAATAAACTAATTAAATCACAAATTTGGATGCTTTTGATTAGATAGAAATTGTCAGAATTGTAATTTTGATATTGAAATAAATAACGTCGAGATATGATAACCAGGATTTTACAAATTTAACATTTCTGTTGTCATATAATCATAATTCTTCCATTGCGGCTCATAACATACTAGGGTTCTTGAAAATGATGGTCATAGCAAACAGTACTTCAAAAGAATTTCAAGAGGATGACCATTATAGTGTAAAAGAAGAGTGAAAGAAACATTACTAAATATTCATAAACAAGGAAGTAACATATTTTATCTATTAAAATACAACCGTTGCTAAAATAGTTCCAAAACTAATTTTTTAATTTTTTATTTGTGACATCAAACGCAAGAAATTGGTGTTAGTCAGTCATCTGAAATGTGCTCGAAATAGACATTGCCTTAGAAATTTTCTATGTAAATTTACTAGGTGGTAGGGCTGTGCTTTGTAACTTGCTATTTGGCTTCTTATCTATTTAGTTAAAAGATACAAAAGTTAGGTAACGGACGCGGATTCTTAGCACATAGGTAACATTTAAGTTAACAAATAAGTTTGGGTTAATCTAGGTGTAGGGTCGCGTCATAGAGGTAGTACCTTTATACCGGGAACGGTTACACCAACGGTCTTACCGGAAGTGGTTCTCGATAACTGGTCCTCATGAGGCACCCAATTCTCACCTATGGCTCCAAGTGCCACACCCCGGAAAACTGTATTGACCTACAGGCTAAACTAGGTGAGGATAGCCAGATATGGTGAAACCTGACATAGGGCAGCAGCAATGTCAGTACAAGGTTAAAGTGGAAAAGAAAATCTTTGGTACAGTTTATCACTAGAAAATCGGAGGCGACTATCACGAACTGATAAACACGGCTCCGGTACTGCGACTTGCCAACACGTCTGGCCAGCGTTAAGGCCGAAAACCCAACAAATCCCTTCATGAATACACAAAACAAATGGAGGGAAATGGAGGAGGCGTATGTTCACTTATGGACAATAAACGCTGGATAGAGAGAGAGAATCTAGGAAAAAGCCTACTAAAACATAAAATACGATACAGCAAGCATAGGGTGACGAGACATTATCGGACGAGACATTATCGGAAAACCGTGTCTTTGAATGACCCAAAAGGGTTCGTGGGGGAAACCGCCCTTCAACATCACATACCGCTGCAAATGTGGAATATATGAAGTAATTATTGCAAAAAACGACTGTCTTACTATGTGCATAATAGCAGAAGAATTGAAATTTAATAGGAATGTGTGTCACTAAATTTTACGTAACGATTTAGGGAAACAAAAAGTTAATACAAAAATATATGCATACTGACACAGGAAAAAACAGAAACCAGAGGCACAATTACTGTTGAACTGTTCGAAAGAACTAGAATTTATCCCAGATTTGTGTTAAACATTAATGGTTGAGATGACAGTTGGTGCTACGAGTATGACAAAGTGTCAAAGTGCCAAATGGCAAAGGTATGGTTCACAGTAAATAGATAACCTTTAGAAACAACAACAATATTGATCGTATTTTTTTTATAACAGAGGTTTGGTGCACCATAAATACCTACCTAAAAAACAAACAATAAACCAAAATTTTTACATCGATATAGTGAAACGTTTTGCAATTCGACGGCACCATCCGGACTTGTGCACACCCAGACAGTGAATCGATAATCCAAGGACTCATAGTGCTGTATCATTCCAAGAATATTTGGTCAAACATCATATCCCTGCTTTACCTATTTTGTCCTCTTCCAACTCTATGTTGGAGCATAGGTCTTCGATGAACTTTTTCTCTGGATTGTACGATGGATCTTATCTCATTCCTGTTTGTCCTCTTTTTCTTGAGGAAATTTGTTATTTTCTTCTGCAAGTTGCTTGTGGATGCCATCTTAGCGCATTTGAGCAAATTGTCGTTTTCTGTTGTACTATATATCCTATCTACCTCCGCCTTTTTTTAATTTGTATGCCTACTTTTTCTTGATTAGTACATTACCACAAGACCTCTTTATGTACATAGTCAGACCACTTAATTTTAGTTATAGGTCGTAAGCACTTGTTTATAAATACTTGTATTGCGTTTATGTAAGCACTTGTTAGTACCCACAAATCTGAGTCGTACAAAAAAAGCACCGGTTACTTACAGATTTGTTTGAAGCTTCCAAAACTTCTTGTAGCCTTACCGATTCTATTTTTGATGTCAAGCTTTGTTTTAAAATCTGTCGCAATTACACTAACTAAGCATGTACAGTTTTTAAAATTTTCTATGCATTCTCTTTTAACTTGAAACTGCGTTGTGTTATTTGTTTGTAACCTTATAGCTTTTGGTTTTAACGAGTTAATTTGTACAATTTAGTGGTATTGTGAAGTTTGCTCTGCCATTTCTTCCAAGTCTTTAAACCTTTTTTGCATATTCCTTACTAATCCTTTGTATTGTCTTTATAATATTGTTTATTCTCCCTTGATGCATTTTTTGAAACAGGATTTTTCACAGAGTTATTTGATGAAATGTATCATTTTTGATAACATACCCTCTTGAGCGAGTATTTGTCATGTGGTCGATAAGTTAATCGTGTGAATGCTCTCATAAAATTTATGACGGTTATATATAGGGATCAGATGAATTCGTGATGTTATTCAAGTATCCGCAATAGTTATGTAATCTATACATGATTTTCGTGTAAATCCGACTCGTTTCTGTTGTAGCTGAGTTTCCATTATGTCCGCAATTCGTCTCACTAGTAAACTAGATAGTTTCTTATATATTTTGATCGTCTCTTTCTACTTGCGCATTTAGGTCACCATAGATGACAGTTATATCCCCCATGCTGTAGTTTTTTGTAAAAAACTACTTTAGTGTTCTTGTCAGCTAGTCTCGTGGGTGCGTAGTATTATAAAATTGTTATTCGTCTTGCTTTCGTTTGCAATCTTGCACTTCTAATTTTATTCGAGACTGGGTTCTATTCTAGGATAGTTTTTAATTGGCCACTTTTGAGATTATAAACCCAACTCCTTTTGGTCAGGGTTCTCCTTCTTCTTTACACGAATATTGTAGCTGGAATTTGCTTTGCCCTGGCCAACTTATTTTGCTTTAATCTATAATTTCTATAAATCCGTTTCTCGCAAAACTTGTGTTAAACGCAAGGGTGCGAGTTGGCTTTTAGGGTGTTTGCTCTTTTTAGGAGTTACATCTATCGAGATTGCTGAAAAACGATGCTTGATTAAGAATTTTTTTCTCCTTTACTTATCAAGCAATCGAAAATCATTTTATTCTACATATAATTAAGTATACAAAATCATTTTTAATTTTTATCTCAAGTACAAAATGGCGGCATGGACGCTGGTGAAGCGCAAACTTTTTTTGCGACCGGTATAACGGTGTACAACATAGCAACGCTCCAACAGCACCTAGAACAAAAAAAATTGTCATTATCTTTGTCAGTTTTTCTATTGTGGTACACATCATTATTAAAAAATATTAATTTTTCGCAAAATGCCACTAGTTTGAACAAAAAATTGAATTTCGACAAAAAATCGACCTTAAATTATTTATATAAAAATGTAATTTTTAATTAATCATCAGAATCGTATGTACCAATGTATAAAATCTATCTAAAAAGCTACAGTTAAAATTTTAAGTCGATCGGATAAAAATTGCTCGAGTTATGTTGTACACCAATTAATTGGTCTTTAGATAAAGTTTGAAAACATGTTTACAATACGAAATTTATAAAATACGTGCTTGTGGATTTTTTTACCTTTACTCTGCTATTCCGGAACCATACGGCATCTCTTCCGCGTACACATTTTGTTCTTGCTCTTCTTTCCTGAACGGTTGGCGGCTTCAATTCGTTGCTCGTCGATTTCCATGCAGAAAGTTGTAGGTTATATAGCCGATTTTAAGCCCTACAACTCTCATGACGTCAAGTATTTCGTGGAAACCGTCATTACAGCCAGATTAGTTGCTACATCTATTATAACTTTGCCACTTGATATCGCTTTCAGCGCTGTCGACCAAACGACGGAGTTCAGACTTTCGTTTGCGTTTGGTGTGTAACCTCCGAGCCAATTGGAGAGTAAATAATTCTTGGAGAGATCTTCATACACTGGCTTTATGGAATCGAATATTTTCATACTCATAGGTGGCTTGTGGACGTAATCATAAACAAGATGCTAGTCTTTTGCTTTCTGCCAGGAACACCAAGAATCAGTGCCAGCGGGGTAACTGTCATGCTGAGGCTTTTCATTTGTTGTTTGGCCTCTATTTCTTGACGCATGTTCTCTACTGAGTCAGTATTTCGTCGAATCGCTAATCCATAATAAATACTTAATTCGTCAATTTACTTGCCTGTCAACATACCTTTACCCCCGAGATTTTTCCTCGTTCTTTTCAAATTTCTCAGCGTCGTTCCTAGCCTTTTTTGCACATGGCCAATACACTCTTTCTTTGTGTCATCGATATCATTGTATGGCTTGGCATCTACAAGCCATTTATGTGTCTTTCTATAGCCATCTCCCGTGTAGTGCACATACCAGATATTATACAAACGACAAAATATTTCTATGACTGCATTTGGCTTCATTTTTTTAGAGCTGTCAATGTGATTTGAATCACAATCCCCCTCGAATTTAACGTTACACTCTTAATACTTAGCTATGTTACCTCGTTTTTCCAATACTCCTACTCTTTATAGTATCTTGAATTAGTGCAAATATCTATAGATTTTTCAGTAAACCATCCGACTAGACCGCCAAATCCATAGACACGAAAAACCTCGCTTTCGCCATGAGCCGTCTCCGGAAACGGTTAGTTTATCGATTTATCCTTTTTCTTCACATATTTTTGTTCTTTGTCAGCAGCTATTCTCAATCATTTACTTCTGACACCGTCTGTAGCTTCCTTAACGCTTTTTATGATTGAAAAACTGGTTTTGAAAAACACATAAACGGGCAGAATTTTTTTATTCCATTCAATCCAATGCCCAATAATCTCATTGCAAAAACGAGACGTCGATAGATGTCATGAGCATTTCGACCAACTGTTGGGTAAGAATCAATCAATGTATCTCCACATTGTTTACATGACACAACGTTTAAATCCGAGGCATGTCCCCGAAAAAGTTACATCACCGCCACATTTACACATTACAATGCCATAAAAACAGGTATAAAATTGATGATTCTATACCCAAATGAAGAATTAATAGGAATGTTATCTCCCAAGATCGATGTTTTCACTTTTTTGGCGAGTCTGGAAACATCCTCGGTGGTTTTTGAATCGAAATTTGCGTCTTTTATAATAATAATTACAAAAATAATGTTATTACAGTCCTAGTACACAGCGTCAACGAAAAACACGTACTGTATGTTTAGCTTCAGTCTAACGGTTATTATAGCGTCTTATGGCATCTCTTTCTAAAATAAAAGTTTAATAACGCCATATATATGTTACGTGGTTTCTGCAAGTATGACTTACTTTTATTGAAAAAAAAATTATCGACCGGACTATGACACTCCAAAATTCTGTGAAAAGCGGAGGGGCTTTTTTGAACATTTCGGAAAGTTCGTAGTTGTTACGGAAATTAACTTAAAAAAAATAGAAAAAAAATTTTTTTTCTACATCAATTACTTTTTTTGCATTTTTGGGATATCTATACGTCATTTAAAAAGTCAAATGCTCTTTTTAGGTTGTTTTTTCTGCGAGGTTTCATTTATCTGTTTATTTTAAGAGGGTAGGTGATAAGTCTACTGCCCTACATTTATTGTTAATATCCATCAACATTTTTTTCGGTTGTTGTCAGCTTAATCTATCCTGTTTTCATTAGAAAATTCCGTAAAGCTGCTTCCTTTGTAGAATTGTTAGTTTTTGTGTGGTTTTTATATTGTTTGCAAAACGCTACCAGTTTTGTTTGTTGGTGCGCTTTTTGTTTATTAAGTATTTGAGTAGTTTTCTCTTCTTGCTCATATTTTTCAATTTTGTTAAAATTAGCTCAGAAATTTCTTTCCGTCTTCTTCTATGAATCTTGCCCCTCTCACTCATTTGTTGTTAAATAAAAGTTCTGGTCCGTGATTTGTATGCATTTGTTGGTAATACTTCTGAGAAGTTCTACTGTTTTGTCCTCAATGTCCTGTATACATGGGAAGTTTCTATGCTTACTTCTATGACCTCTACAAACGGTGGCAACTATGCATAGATACCTGACGGGATAACTTACACAAAACCTAGGACCATTAGTTGGTAAGTAATGAAACTTTTCTGATAAAGGTTATAACTTAACTTGACAAAAAATTATAAGACTATTTTGAAAACAGAGCTATTATTCTTCTTCTTTAGGTGCCGTATGCTATCGGATGTTGGCAATCATCATTGCTATTTTAACTTTGGACATTGCTGCTCTAAACAATTCTCTTGACGTGCAGTCGTACCACTGGCGTAGGTTTTTAAGCCAGGATATTCTTCTTCTTCCCACCTCTCGTTTTCCATGTATTTTTCCTTGTATTACCAGTTGTAGAATTTGGCATTTGTTCCCTCTCATTACGTGGCCTAAATATTCCAGCTTTCTTTTCTTTATTGTATACAGGAGTTCTTTGTTCTTGTTCATTCGTCGTAGCACCTCCTCGTTTGTCACTCTATCCATCCATGACATTTTCAATATTCGCCGGTATATCCACAGTTGGAATGCTTCTATTTTTGTGCTAATTTCTTTATTTAGGGTCCATGCCTCCATTCCATATAAGAGAACACTGAAAACATAGCATCTGGCTGTCCTCATCCGTATTTCCAAGCTTAAATCCCTGTTGATTAGAATTTGTTTCATTTTTACAAACGTGGCTCTAGCCATTTCAATACGTGTCCTTATTTCATTTGTGTATTCCCAATTATCATTCACCCATGTTCCCAGGTATTTATATTTGTTTACTCTCTCTATACTCACATTATCTATTCTAATGTCAGGAATGTTCACTGGTGTTTTTGTGATTGCCATGTATTTAGTTTTATTTAAATTCATTCGGAGACCATATTTTCTGCTGATGTCATTTGTCCGTTCAATAAGTCTCTGTAAATCTGAAATATTATCTGCTAAAAGTACAGTATCATCAGCATAACGTATGTTGTTAATTATTTTTCCGTTTACTACTATACCACCGTTTTCTTCCATTAGTGCTTCTTGAAATATTGCTTCCGAGTATAGGTTGAACAGCATGGGCGAAAGAATACAACCTTGCCGAACTCCTCTCTGTATTTTTATTTCTTCTGTCAGCTGATTTTCTACTTTTACTGTTGTTTTTGTTGCCAATATAAGTTTGCAATTATCCGCATGTTTTCTACGTCTATGTTCTTTTGCTTTAGGAGTTTCATTAGTTTATCGTGTCTAACTTTACCGAACGCTTTTTCGTAGTCTATGAAGCATGCGTATACTTCTTTATTAATATCTCTGCATCTCTGTATTAGTATGTTTAGTGTGAACAATGCTTCTCTTGTTCCAAAACCATTTCTAAAGCCAAACTGTGTCTCACTAATATCTACTTCTAGTTTTTTATATATTCTTGCGTGTATGATCTTTAGAAAGGCTTTAAGGGTGTGGCTCATTAAGCTTATGGTTCTATGTTCACAGCATTCCTTTACGTTGTTTTTCTTTGGTATTGTAATAAACGTTGAATTCAGCCATTCTTTCGGTATTATACCAGTTGAGTATAAGGTGTTGTATAAATCAACAAGAATATTTACTTGGTCGTCGTCTATTAGTTTAATTAGTTTAATTGGAACTTCGTCTGTTCCAGTTGCTTTACCGCATTTTGATGTTTCAAATGCTTTAATGACTTCTTATTTTGTTATTTTGGGGCCATGTTCTCCTTCAATAGTTTTATAGTCTTCCTTTCTGTCATCGGCGAATAGTTCTTCAATATATTCTTTCCATCTTTCTATTTTTTGTTTTACATCTAGTATAATTATTCCTTGTTTGTCTTTTAAAATGTTTGATTGTCTCTTCTTGTATGTACCTGTGACATCTTTGATCTTTCTGTGTACGTTAAACATATTGTGTTTCTGTTGTGCCTTTTCTATTTCTTCACATTCTTGTTTCATCCAATTTTCTTTTTCCGTTTTAATTTTTTTCCTTATCAATTTGTGGATTTCACTGTATTTGCCGTCCTCTTTTATCTTACTTTTTCTTCTCTCTTCCATCAGCTCTAAGATTTCGTCTGTCATCGACCCTTTTTTCTTTGTTGGTTTTCTTTCGGTGAGTATTTCTTTCGCTGGTTTCATTATCGCATCTTTTATGGTATGCCATCTTGAGTCTATGTTGTCGTTGTTATCCAAGAAGTGTCTTCCCATGTTGCGTAAATTGTTATTTATTTCATTTTTAACTTGTGTTCTTATGTTTTCTTCCTTCAGGTGTTGCACTTCTATTCTACTTGGCTTCTTTGCTATTTTTATCTTCTTAAGTTTTATATACATTTTTATGACAACAGGATTGTGATCGGACGCTATATCTGTCCCTGGATATGTTTTTGCCGACTTTATACTATTTCTGTATCGTTTTCTAATTAAAACATAGTCAATTTGATTTCGGCAAATATTCTGTGGTGTGTCTTGTGGTGATTTCCAAGTCCATAATCTTCTATCTGGCAGTTTAAAGAATGTGTTGGCTACTATAAATTCTCTTTCTTGGCAAAATTGGATCAGTCTATCACCCCTTTCATTTCGCATTCCAAGACCGAACTCTCCTACATGTTCTCCACTTCTTCCTTTTCCAATTTTGGCATTAAAGAGCTATTATAAACATTGAATATGGAAATTCTTACAAACAGCTAATGACAACTTGTTAGATAAAACACTTCTCTTTTCCAAGTAATATAATAGTTTTTAAATATCTTAAATACGCTCACCGCATAATATAAACAATGTTTAGTAATCCTTAAAATGTTCACAATTAGACTTCTTTAAACAATGGTAAATGTTGCACATTTTTTATTTGTATTTACAAAAAGGAGTTTAAAATAACATCATCACAAAAACAACAAAAAATAACAAAACAACAATTTGCAGATGTTTAGGAATCATTAAATAAGTCTTTGGAAACTACTGCCATAGTTGCAAACATTAAAAAACAAATTTCTTCTACGTTAGCTTTTAAAAGAGTTTTCAGAAGAGCCCATCAATCAAGGTATTGGCCATCATTCTCCTGTTCTTTATAGCAATTTATGTATATTGCTTCCTACTTATTTAACTTACTTTTTAGGGAAATACAATGAGAAACCTAATATTGGACATTGTACCATGAGCTGAAGTGCTGCTCTGCAATCGCGTGTGCTACCGATCCAAGCAAGTGGTATTAAAATGGAACAATGTCTAGCAAATATATCAAGGGTAACAAAACCCAGCCAAGCACTTGCAACATGTTTTTGAATCTGTTTCCTGTTATATGGCCGAGCATTGTCCTATTGAAAGACAACTTTTTATGATTTTTGGTGTATTTTAGATGTTTAACTTTTAATGCTTGGTTAAAATTGATTGATTGTTGTTGATAGAGGTCACTAGTGATCGTTTGGTTTTGTTTCAACAGCTCAAGCCTTTGTAGTCCCATCAAATGCAGGGCATTGTCCTCTTTACATAAACATTTCCTTTTTGCGTTGATGTTAATAATTAGACCGGGTCGCCAATTAATCTTTTGCAATTAAAATTATGGAAATATATTTAGTTTTATTTCCACTAGTATCCAAAAACTCATTTTTCCTGTCAAACAACATTTCATACATGGTTTTTCACCTCTCTGTGTCCCTTTTCTTAAATTCAATTATACTAATTCAATCATTTGATTATACTTATTAGCTAAAATAACCGGAATTAAACAAAAGTGATAAACAAGAAGGATGAGCAAAATTAAGTCAAAGCGTCTAGTGACAAAATAATTTGAACCATAGCTTTTATCAACCCAAGCAAAAGTATTAATGCGCACAAGCTTGTAAAGCAAGTCTGGCCTGAGCTGCTGAACCTGTTAACACAGGCAGAGGCGTATACTGACCAGGCACAATATGTTTCAGTACGTTAGGGTGCTAGGATAGACTTGTATTATAAAGTTGTGTCCATTAACACTCTTAATTAGATTGTTGAAAGCTATCGCTTCAGATTGGTTACGTCAGTGGACATTTTGTCGTTAATTAAATTCGAGTACAACCTATGTTAGTTGGTTCTGCAGCTAGGAGTCAAACTTGTTTTACAAACTTCTGTCCATTGACACTTTTGCTTGAAAGCTATCGTTTGATAAATACTTTGTCAGTGGACGCTTCGGTTCACATCTATTTTTAATGGGATATTACAGTGATCTTACTAGCAACCAATCAAATTTATACTATTCTATAAGCTTGATGGATATAACATCTGGTTTAAAGAAAATCATTTTTTAACCTTAAAAAATTAAAGCGAACATAAAATATAACACTACTTGCCCATCAATTTGATTTTTCAAAACGTTATTCAACAACTTGTTAATATGAAAAACGCAATTTTTTATCCGCAATTTTGTTCATGTGGTACATCCATTCAACAATTTGTTACATAAGATTTTACATATAAATAAATAACAAATTAGGTATAAAAACAAATTTTTTATTTACTATAGGAACAATTCTCAAAAACCATAAGTATAGCAATTATAATGTAAACCTTATGACCTTCAAAAAAAAAATATTTTATCAAGGCCTTAAATAAATTACAACATCTAACTATATCATAAGGATAGTTCAGTAGATGGAAATTAATTACTGTGAAAAACGAATCGACTTAATCTACCTTCACCAATTGTTGCGAGCTTATCCAAAAGTACACATTAACAACAATATAATTTCTACCAAAACGGATTTAGAACTAGTTCTGCATCAGACAACTGAACTGAGAAATCGAAAAATATATTGACGTTTTAGCAAATTTTCTTAGGTTTTCACAAAACATAAAATATGATTGTACCATTATAATAATACTGTATGGCTTTTAATCCAAAACGTAACCAATTTTAGTAAATCCTTCTATCGTATATAAAAAATCAGTTATTATATATGGATCCACACATTACAAAAAAGTATCACAAATTGTTATTTCGTAGCAGTTTTTATTGCTATAAATAGAAAACGTATCATAAAAACTTTCATTAACATCAGACTAGCATGAATTTGATCCTCTTTTCTATAGTTTTTAGTTTCACAGAAAAAATATGATATGTTAAGCAGTACTACACATGCTTCATATTTTAACGTCGTTGTTCAATATTTATTTTTAATTATTAGATAGTTACAGGTATGAGCAAGTTTGTCGTGAGGAGGTGGAGAGAGAGTTTTAGAATATCTCGGGCCCGTGATTCTTACACGTCCGAACACGTTTCAATATATCTATATGTACATTTGAACATAAAGTAAACAAAGAAATGTGGCGTGGTTCTGGGCTCTTGGTTTACACGAGGATGTCCATGCGTAGCAGACAAAGACAGCCTATACATTTAAACGGAAATAAACAAAGACGACTGATATAAAGTGCACAAAAAGCGCATCTGCGATGAACATTTGACTTGGTTCTGTCGAGCAGAGGTTCGATTGTAAGCGCCCATTTATAGTCTACGTAAGCATAAGCCATCTATAAAAAATACGTTTAATGCACGTAAGCCTTATGTTAACATTTTAAAGTTGCGCACGCCCAAACACAGTAGTGGTAGCAATGTCCTTTCAGGCATTTTTTATAATTAAATAGTTATCTTTGCCATTTACCGTTGTCATTTTTTGTGGTGTAGGAACAAATGCATGTTTACTATCTTAAGCAATGTCGATAGTACTAAAGTTAGGTTATGCAATTTCAGAATCAAACCAAACATTAAAATTACTGAAAATGAACGTAAGAAATACCTAAAGTTGAACCGATTTAATTCTTTTTCCTTACATTTTCACGGAAGGACAACAATCCGAAATGGCACTCCAGGTGAAATACGTAAACTTTTCTAAGAATATATAATTTAAATACATAATTTATATTAACAGTAAAAATTGTCAAAATTATAAAAATATTGTACGTAGCCTTGGGATGCCACATACTTCTTCGGACGTAGCAAGTCAGGAGACTTCCCTAGGAACAATCGAGCTCACGTTTTATCTCCCCTTATGACTTTTAAGAAAATCTTGTTTATTGGTAGCAATATGAAGCAAATCCTCAGCAATTGCAGCACCATATTCTTTCTGCTTTAGCAACAATAGCAGAGAAATACATTTTGTAGCAATACATTTGATGCTGAGGTCTTACGTCAAAGATTCACACACTTTAAATTCGGAAACCCTAGAAACTTCTGGTTCTTAAGATTTCATTGATTATAGTTCGTACTATATATAATTATATGTTTAATAGTTTTCGAAATTCTGCTTATTGCTAGTCTACCAAAACATGGAATACTTTCTTCGGAATCTCTGAATCGTTTATGGCATACCTTTATTTATGCTGCACTCACTGCATCGCATACCAAAGTTTTTTTTTATTATCCTACTAGTTTCTGTGAACGGATATTTCAGCTTTGATAGTAAAGTTTAATAAAAATTTGTTGTCCTACTTGTTCAGTCACTATAATTGCAATGATTACACATTATATGTACTCAGTCAGAAACACATCTAACTCCCAACTGACTTGGCCACTGAAATGGTCTTGAATCATGTCTGTGGATAACAGTCCAATTTCATTGGTTTCCAGGTTATATCGCAACTGCGCATGGCTGCATATTTTTGAGGAAGATGTTGCTGGTCAAAATATTTTGCAAAATTTTGTGTTATAGCTGGACGACCTGGAATCTCTTTCTTTTGAAATATGATTTAGATTTTGGAAACAGCCCGAAGTTGCAAGATGAGAAATCTGAGTTGAAAAATTACATATCTAGTTCTTGGACTGCCAATCACCGATCCTTGTTGATAGTAGGCCATACAAATTCAACACTTCCCTATGTTATGCTGTTTGCTGATTTTCTGGAACGTAGATTACCTTTAATATATGTTCAAAAAAAAAATTCCAGGGTGAAGATTTAGCTCTCTACATCTCTGGGTATAAAGGAAGATTACTGAGTAACTCCAATCCTTTTTTAAAAACGGGTAATATTAATTATAAAAACTTACGAAATTAAAGGAAACTGCTGGCCAGAAAAAACATTTTAAGGTCAATCCAATATAGAAATATAATAATTATTAGTCAACTTCTCATTTGTTAAGTCTATATCAAATCATAAATTGATCTCATAAATTCTTGTATGATTAAAATGTAAGTATACAGCTATAAATAGTTATAAAAATCTGGTGTGAACATCACACGACTTTCCTTATCCTATTATTATATATATTATACCGTGTCCACCGTCTCGGCTCTGCGCTGCTCTCGTCCTGGAACTTGTTGTTTTAAAAAAGGACGAGGCGCGAGTCCATCGTCTCGGTCCTGCGCTGCTCTCGTCTAAAAATTTGTTAATTTAAAAAAAGACGAGGCGCGAGTCCAACACTCGAAAGCTGATTAAAATAAACAGTACAAGACAATAATTGACTCGTACTTAAAATTTTGGTACGTCACTGAAGGTAACCGTGCGATCTCGGCCGCACGGCCTTCGCCATTGTCGTCTGGGTGCTTCCTCCTAGCGGCCAAGCGCTCCCGCCCGTCCTCCCGCAGTCGGCCCGGTAGCTCTCCGAGCGCGCTGTGATTGGTCCGTTTAATTAATTTTTAATCGGCTATAACTTATTTATTTGACCTCGGATCAAAAAATTTCATTGTAATTTTTTGTTCGTCTCGGTCTGATCTATCCGAGAATATAAATTTCCCGAGACATTTTATGAACATCCGGTATATTTAAAAATCCTGAGCTTCAATTTTTTTTCGAGTTCCTATTTTACCAACTTTTATTTTAAATTCATGTTTACCTTATAATAACAAGTCATTTTTATTTTCATAAATTTTTTGTATCTTCAACCGTTTAGATTCGCGACCGCTTTGCGACCGATTTTGCGACCTTGCGACCAAACGGTTCGCCAATTTTTACCAAAAGCTTCGCACTGCGTCCCCTACCTACAAATAACTTGCATACCAAATTTCAAGTCTCTAGCTCTTACGGTTCTCGAGATATCCTATTTACTGACAGACCGACAGACACACACACACACACAAGGACCAATGGCTAAAACCAACTTTTTTGGTGTCCTGGGGCTATATTTCGTCCAGAAATGTGAAAAACTGGGTAGGTCAAATTTCCGCCGATTATATTACTTTCCTTATTATAGGATAAGGAAAGTAAAAATGTTGGAGTAAGGTTACTCTAGAGAATTCTCTAGGTTCATATCCCTAGATAGCACTTTCCTCAATACCTCGCTCCTACTACATTATTGTTAAGTTTTTCTGTATTAGTTTATGTATCGTCTATCATTTATGTTATTTTTATATTTTGTTCTTTTGTTAATGTATTAATTCATTAATATTAACAAGATCAGGGGGCAAAACGGTAATATATACAAATGTTGAAACTCATAAACACCTTGGAAACTCAAACTTAGACCAACCAATCAACTATGAAGGTCTCAGCACTCGATATATTATCGTTCATGAGATATGGCACTTTAAAATAGAAAAAGCAGGAAAACCCCCCTTAGGGGCGTTTCAATGGGTCGGGTTTATGAAACATTCCTATTCTACTTTTTAATGAGGAGTTCAAAAAAGGTGGTCAGAAGTTTCGACCTAATTGTACAATTGATCACTATACTCAATTGTATACATTACCTCTAAATATTACCTCTAATTACCTCTAATAAGAGAGAGATCCATACCACAGATTTGGTTAAAATAATTTTAATAAAATCTGCCCATAGGCTAGATAAAATCGAATAGGCGTTTTATATAAAAACTCCTAGTTTTTTTTATATACGGGCGTTGAAAAGTTATTTAAACCGCGGAAATGGATATAGAACTGTCATTACTGACATCTACATCAATCTACTGCATTACGATAGTATTCCGCGTAAGATGTCTACACAAATAATTTTCTGAGTCGCGTGCGAGCAGTGAAGCGGTGCGGACACTAGGTGTACGTTCCGCTATCGTTGCAAAAAGAGCGAAAACCGCAGGATCACAGGGCCAAGCGAACACTTCTTCAAGTGCTTCCAGGAGTGCGCCCGCACAGAGGGCGAACTCTGCAGCGGTGATCAGGGTTTCAACGGAGCCAGCGGCGCCAGCGGGCCGGGCCTCTCCGGCCAGCAACCAGGGCCACCACCCAGCGAGGGCATCTGTAGTGCTTCTACGGCACTAGCAAGTCGGAAGACGAAACACAACATCCGCGGCAACAAATTAAAAAACGCAAGAAAATCACTCCAAAACGTACAATGCAACAAAACAATGAAAATCTAACAAACACTCAGAATAGATTTAGCGGATTGGATAACACAAACACAAATGAGGCAACACAAAAATCTACTGAAAGTTCCGAACAGAGAATACACAAACCCCCTCCTATCTTTGTATATGGAGTTACAAATTATTATAAAATGATTGAAGATCTAACTCAAGTTCTAGAAAGAGAACAATACAGCACTAAGACACTGTCTAACAACATAATCAAGGTTAACGTAAATACCCCAGACTCTTACAGAACGCTAATCTCACATCTAAAAAATGTAAAGATTGTATACCATACCTACCAGATAAAAGATGAAAGAGCCTACAGGGTGGTTATTAGAAACTTTCATCATACTATAGACATTGAAGAAATCAAGAACGAATTATTCAAGCATGGCCACACTGTCCGTAACATTACTAACATCAGACATAGAATATCAAAGGACCCTCTACCTATGTTCTTTGTCGATTTCTAGCCTGCCCAGAAATAAAATACCTAAACTACCAACAGATAAAAATATAACCTTCAAGAAAGAAAACTACAATTATTCAGTGCACAATACGTCAAACCTATGGACATAGCAAAGGCTACTGCACTAAACCGTTCCTATGCGTTAAATGTGGAGACGAACACCAAACTGCCGTCTGCACAAAATCTAAAGACAGTCCCGCCACTTGCGCGTTGTGCCGATGCCCGCACCCTGCAAACTATAAAGGTTGTCGGATTTATCAACAAATACAACTTAACAGAAGCAAAACAGTACCTCCTCCACCTGCGCAAGCCATAAAGAATATGAACAAGCTAATATTTGAACAAAAAGCATATACTTCCAACTTAAACAATTTATCTTATGCTCAGGTTACATCACCCCACTTCATAAACAACCAAACCCAGAATACAAACACCAATGACATATCATTTTCACAATTCTTGTCCAAATTCGAAACAATGTTTAGTCAATTAATGAACCAGAACAGCACGATGCTAACTCTGCTAACCACGCTAGTAAACAAATTAAGGTAATGGATACCCTACGCATTGGTCTATGAAATGCAAAAGGACTAACCCAGCATCGTGTACTAGTCGAACTATTTCTTAAACAGCAAAAAATTGATATCCTGTTAATTTCTGAAACCCATTTCACCAAATACAGTCACTTCAAAATACCTCACTATTCGACTTATTGTACCAACCACCCGGATGGTACAGCCCATTCCGGTTCAGCTATCATCATTAGTAATCAGATATCACATCAAGTAATGGAAGATTTTTCTACTGTAAATGTCAAAGGCCTCAGTGGCTCCCTAGTGATAGCAGCCATATACAGCCCACCCAGACATACAATACGGCAACATAAATATGAAATGTTCTTTCAAAAGCTAGGAAATAAATTTATTGCTGGTGGGGATTACAATGCAAAATATCCAATATGGGGATCTAGAATTACTACTACTAAAGGCCGAGAACTAATCAAGGCGATGCAGGCAAACAACTATGGCTATTTAGCAACAGGTGAGCCCACATATTGGCCATCTGATTTAAACAAAATTCCAGATGCTATGGACTTCTCCGTCACCAAGGCCATATGTCCTAGGTACTGTAAAGTAGAAACATGCTTTGATCTCTTCTCTGGCCATTCATCTATCATCGTCACAATGAGTACGTCGATCATTGCTAAACAAAAGAGACCTTCACTTTACAATAAACACACAAACTGGGAAGCATTCAAAGAGTATCTAACCAGTAATTTAGTTATTCAGGTATCTCTAAAGACAGAAGACGAAATAGACACGGCGGTTCAAAGATTAACAAACATCATACACCATGCAGTCTATTACTCTACACCATCTAGTGGTGATAACTTCGTCATCACACACATCAAAAATAAGCTTGCGGAAAAAAGAACAGCCAGAAATACTTGGCAACGAACTAAGCATCTAGCAGACAAAAACAGATTAAATAGGTTAACACCGGAACTAAAACAAGCACTACAGGATTGGAGAAATGATCCATTCGATGATTATGTCAGAAACCTTTCTCCCTACGCACATGGTGAGTACACTTTGTGGAAGGCCACTAGCAGATTCAAACGCCCAAACAATCCTATTCCTCCATTGCGTAAAAACAACGGCTCGTGGGCAAGATCAGACGATGAAAAGGCCGAATTATTTGCAAATCATCTATCAACCATATTTTAACCTCACCCTATGGCTACTACAGCTGCAGAAGAAACATTACCTACAGACTCCCTATCAACTAATGCGATCAAAAATCTAAAAAATGGCAAAGCACCCGGATACGATCTCATTACCGCTAAAGTGGTGAAAGAACTACCCCACAAGGCTATAATGGCTCTCACTCAAATATGTAATGCAGTCATAAGGCTTCAATATTTTCCTATACAATGGAAGTTGATCAAATAATTCTTTTTCCTAACCCGGGCAAACCTGCACATGAAACCACATCATACAGACCAATAACTCTATTACCTATTCTATCTAAAGTACTAGAGCAACTAATACTGAAAAGAATGCTACCTATAATTGAAAAACAAGGACTAATTCCCCAACATCAATTCGGGTTCCGACAACAACATTCCACCATAGAACAGGTACATAGGGTGGTTGACGTTATAGAACAGGATTTCGAAGAAAAAAGGTCCTGTGTAGGCTTTTTTCTAGATGTCAGTCAAGCATTTGATAGAGTTTGGCGTCCCGGTCTACTCTACAAAATTAAACAATCTCTGCCTCACCAATATTACCATCTCATTAAATCCTACTTAAGTGAAAAATACTATCACGTAAAACACGCAGAAAGCCTGCCAAACTTCCACATTATTGAAGCTGGTGTCCCCCAGGGCAGCGTCATGGGACCTGTGCTATATCTAATCGTCACAGCTGACCTTCCTCAAAAAGAACAAGTTGTTACTGCCACGCATGCAGATGGTACTGCTCTATTAGTATCTGACACCGATCCTGTGCAAGCATAGTCTATACTTCAAAGCTACCTCAACAATTTCCAAGAATGGCTAAACAAATGGCGCATAAAAATAAATGCAACAAAATCGACAGCCATAACATTTACGACCAAACACGGTATCACGCCTCCGCTCTACTGAAAGGCGCTCAAATACCAAGCAAGGACGAAGGATAAGTGGCTCACATGGAAAGTTCACATCACTAAGAAGAGAAAAGAATTAGATCTCAAAATTACAAAAATGAACTGGCTCCTAGGACAAAGATTTAAATTATCAATAAACAACAAAGTGTTAGTGTATAAAACAGTGATAATTCCAGTGTGGGCTTACGGGATTCAACTGTGGGGATGCTCAAAACCCTCAAATATTTCAATTTTACAGAGATTTCAAAATAAAACTCTACGCACTACAGCCAATGCGAAATGGTTCATCTCAAACCTTACTCTGCACAACGACCTAAAGATATCATTGATTAAAGATGAAATCAATAGATATAAAACTAACTATGTTACCAGAATTCATTCTCACCCAAATGTGCTGGCACTCAACCTATTAGATAACACAAATGTAATTAAAAGATTAAATAGATGTAAGATTTTAGACTAAGATAATAATAATGGTAAGGCTCTACGCCTCGCGTGGGAGCACAGCCTGCGAACTGAGAGGTTAAGGCTCTCTGCCCGGTCGTCGCGCACCATCTCTGATGCGGGGCGATGTGGCAAGCACCGCCATTATTACCCCTTGTTCTAATGCACGCAGGTACTCAATTATTTTTAGTGACTGAGTAGGCCACCCGCCAGGCATCAGAGAGCACTGGGAATTGAACCCGGGTCCGTCAGCATCGCAGCCCGCTCCTCAACCACGGGACCACTAGGCTTATTTAGACTAAGATAACTAGCATTAAGCAGCATACGGGGCCCACCGGCGGTCTCCCCCTACATGTCATATATAGTCTTAGATCACATTTGCTTGTTAGCTCCTAGGCTAGTTATAAATCAGCAATAATGTTAAAATATATATATATATATATATATATATATATATATATATAATATATATATATATATAATATATATATATATATATATATATATATATATATATATGGGCGTTAAAAGTTGTCATTTATACCACTGTCTTACTATGCCAAACATCTTATGTTAATAGAACGGACCATTATAAATCATTTATTGCTGTAAAACAATAAATCAGATACTTTTTATTTGCAAAGTTGAACGTTTTACCGTCACTGGTTCATGTCCAAGCCGTTTTATCACCATTTTTTAATGACATTGAAAACTATTTTTTTGTATTGCACCAAATTTATATTTTTGATATTATTTAACAATAAAGAAACAAACATTTTAATTCACTTTGTTTAACATTGTATAATATATCTAAGCACATGAAATGTTAGAAATAAATTGTATTTTATGTTAATTATATAGTGAATATTTCCATTAATAATTTTTTAATTAACTGAAATTTGTAACTTTAATTTTTTGTTTGATTATATTTATTTATTTGATAAAATTAAGTTCATATGTTTATTTTATTGACAAATAATGTATATAAATACACATCTCTCAATGAATTATTGTTTAATACGAAACCCGTGTCAGAAAAATCAAAATAGTAGCTTATTTGTTTACGTCCTATAAGAGCTTTATTGTACATATGCATATGAGAATAATCGTTTACTATAAATAGCGACGAATTTGTAAGCAATGAGTCAGCCGGCAATGAATCGACTGTAACGATAAACTGGCAGCAATAAGACAGCGGTGATAAAACGTCCTAGAATCGTTAGAACAAAATAGACACCAAGTGAAAGTTGTCAATTGAAAGTGGTAACGTGAATTCTGCGAAGAACAGTAAACTATTTGCAGCTAAATAACATTTTTATGTATTTGTGAACAGTTTATTGTTCCACGCCATGCTTCTCTGGATGCAAAGGTCTAGATTATTTCATCCGATGGGGTATCATAGTCCAGACTAATACGAGAAATAAGTGTGTATTTAATAATGCCCTTGTCAAAAATAAATCGATTTTATTACTCAATTTAAACTAAGCGGTAAACGATCAGCACTGCTAAGGCTTGGCTTTCTATACACGTAATGAACAAAAGGGACAGTGAAAAAAGAAGCTATTAAAGATACAGAAGCACTACTCAGTGTTATAGTGTGGAGCTAAATAAATCCATCGCTAACAAGAAATATTCGTCGAAACAGTTGAGTAAATTTTAATATATTTTTGTTCGCTTTTTCTTCTTTTCTTTTCGATTTTCTGAAGTGATGCAATATTTAAATCTTTATACATAATTTGAAAATTGTATAATTAAATTATTAAAAGCGTGAAGTATACTAAATTCAATTTAAAGTTGAAGAATATTATGGCACGGGTACCTAAATACAAAGAGAAAAGCTTTATACTCAAAAGAAGTTTAAAATGACAATTTCGAGGAGTAAAGATTAGACGTGCACTGAATAGATGTGAGAATAAAACCATAAAGGATAGTGTATGTTGTCTCGTTGGTTCTAAAGTTTTAAACTTTCTAACTAGTAAGAGAACATACACCGATCTGTAACTGAAGGGATCAGTTAAAAAGAAAGGAATTGATCGTCTATACAATCCAATTAATAATTCCCAAGAAGAGGTAATAAAAACTCCAATATAGTGTACGGGCTTCTGTATAGATATATAGAATAATTAAATTATGTAATCTTCTTCTGTAGTGTAACTCTAATTGTCTTGTCTTGGAGCGGATGTATTTTACATTTTATTAGAGGCTTTGAGCATTTAATGTCTATGCACTTTGGCCATTGCACCGATGGTTTCCGTAAAGCTATTGCAAACTATTCTTTGGGTACATGACAGCACCTCTTGTGGATAGCCGACCAAAGCTCGCCGTTGGAGAAAAACGTTTTGAAGCGCACTAACTATTTTACTGAACCAAACAAAGCGTAGTCGCTCGACACATCCGGCTGATATGGGACGCCTGGGAGCACGGTATAGCCGAAAACTTGTAGGATAGCAACGGCGTGGTGCGTGACACGTCACCGCGCATTAACCTGTTGAAACAACATAACGCGTTTCTATTTTTTTGGCGGCGTTGCTGAATACACCGGCAAAGTAGTGACTTGTAGTACCTTTGCTAGTAACGCTATTACAAGAGATCAGTCAATCCTTCAGCAGTTTTAATTAAAATCAAACATTTCTGTTACTTGACAAACGTGATTAGCACATGGTCGCAGAGACAATTACACTTGAGAGCAAAACAATCGACTCACTAACTGTTCGTCTTCTATTTCAGTCTAAGAAAAAAAAACTGTTTCTATTGCATTCATCGAATGTCGCATTTAAAAAAATATGCATCACATACGGGGTTTTACAAATCTCGCTAATTAGAACGCATGTGGGCGACAACTACGATTGGCACATAGTACGCTTGCAATCTGGTAATTTATTTCAGTTATTTATCCCAGGTTGACGTAAGTGCTCGAGTGATTCTCAAGAAAACGGATACCGCAGCCACCGAAGCAGCCCAGCCAATTGCATTGTTGAAAGAGGGCTTCAGTCAGAGCGCTGTGACAAATCGACTAAATCTGAATCAATCAGCTAGGTTGAAAGTATGGCGTCGATACCGGGAAACCGGTAGCTACATCTGCCAGCAAGGAGGCGTCTGTAAGCAATATTATGCGCAATTCCTCGTAAAAATCTAAGGTATCCTTACTTTCGTAATCTATGGCTATATTTCGCAAACGTTGCGATAGAGCGGCATATTTTTTATTTTGTGCGGAAGCAGGTCCGCCTGTTAAATTGGTTTATTTGGAAATTATTCAGGACTTGCTCCTTTTTTAAGGCGTTTATAAATTTAAATATGTTTTTGGAAGCATCACAAACTCCTTGAAAATGTCGATGGCAGCCTCCTACGTGATTGTTGGTGCGAAACGTATTTTCAATAGTTCGATTGTGCATATTCCAAAGATCAATAGAAATTTTGGTCGGGCGTCTTTGCCTACGCCCACGGCGAGCAATGTAGTTGTCTTCAAAGTAGTCAACAACTGCTTCGGCTTCTGAAGGAAAATTTTCTACTAAAATGGCGAAAACTTCTGACACATTTGACAGTGGTACGAACACAAGAGCAGTTATCATTCGTATCGATAATGCAAACTCATGATTTCTTTGATAGTTTACTTGTAGTCCCTCAGACTGAACTTTTCTCTATAGATTTTATGCCAGGTGAAAAAAACATCCAAATATTTGGATTTCGGGAAAAATTTTACATTTACACAAATACCTAAAGTATGCTAAAAACCAACGATCATCTTATCGTTATTACCCACCTGTTGTCCAAACACGACCTTTGCATTTCCCTCTTCTTGGACAAGTTTACAAATCGCATTGTGCAAAATTATTTAGAAGCGCTTACGACCAAAACTAAGAATATAGTGAGTAGTAACCCTTATAATTATCTCTTTTATACTGCAAGAGAAGTGAATTCCACTTAACACTAATAATAATGGCATAAGAAACCACGGAAACTGTGCTGCTATTAAGACTTGCTAATCCCTTATTGCAAATAAAGTGTTTGGAATGTCTAAATACTTCTAACTATTGTTAACGATATTATTTAGATATTTAGATGAGAATAACCAGTAATACTTTCTATTGTGTTCTCTTAAGGCCCTCTTAGGAAAATAGCTTCTTTGTCCAGTGCTCACTAAATAATTAAGACACGGGGGTGAATTGTTGGCGGAGGTGAATTGTCCAGGGGCGAATTGTCTGGGGGCGAAATGTCCGGGGGCGAATTGTGGGGAGCGAATTGTCCAAAAACGCTTAAATCTTGTGTTACGTTATACAAATATTCAGACCATGTATCTTGTACACAAATAACAAAAATTGTACCTAAAGTTTGTTTTTGAGCACAATATCGATACAGTGAGTAACCTTTAACATTTCACATTAATTTTTAGTGGAGTAAGGCTGTGATAAAATTATTTTTACAACGTCACAATTTTCCTTTATAACAAAATACTACAACATTTTTATCTACTTTCATTTACACTCACTATTGCCAACTATTTTTGTTTGTACAGAATTTGATCAAATTTTATGTTAAAATATAGGCTTATCAAGAAAAACAAAAAAAAAATAATAAAAATAACATTATATTACAATTAAAGTAGTTGAGCATTCCATGAGTATTCCATCTAGCCCCCGTCACGACCTTACTGAGCTGAAACCACCTAAACTTGCTGTAGGCCAACACTTTCTCCTTATTTATACATTTTATTACCTATATGGGGGAAGCCCTTAAGTAGTCCTGAGTGTTATGATGCCTTTAATTGACCTTCGTCTCGAGCACGACCCACACAATAGTCGGGATTGCAGTTGGGACTACAATTAGAGGAGCAGTGGTAATATAATTATTGTATATCCATGTTTGGATTTTTCTAGCCTTGTAGATTGTAGTGGAGTCTTGCTGAATATGTACTCCCACCCAGTAGCCAATTTTTCTATCGATATTTATATAGCTGTTGGCGGCCACCTTTAGACTTTCCTCAAGGAAGTAGGGCCCTATAATATCCCCTCGCGGAAGCAGTAGGCACTACGAAGATATCTTTGTCTTGTCGTTTTGTAAGTTCTGGGTAAGGTTTTTTTGTCGGAAAATCATTTCAGAGTCCGGTGCTGCCATGCTTGTTGTCGTTCAGTAATGGCTTGGACTTTTAACTTCCTATTTATCTTTGTTTTTCTTAGTCAACAGATTTGTAGTGCAGAATTTGGTGCACTGCTAAATTGACTGTTAACCTTGTCACGACCATTTCTTTTGCCAGGTCTAGCTCCGCACAGGATTCTGATCTATGTTCTCTTTCAATACTTAAACAAATTCTTTTGTGATCAGATCGTTTGCTATAAGTTGTTTAGTTAGAAGTTACCTTCTCCAGTTGTTTATATTCTCTGTACTTTTTGGGTTTTGGGTCTTGGGCCAGCGCTATGTTTGACTGGTCACGAGCGAATACTTCTTCATCCGGGTACCTATCGCGAGCGCAATTTAAGTCTGACTGAAAACTCGTACATATATGTGTACGTTGCATGTAAGTGAACACAATAAACTCTTGGAGGCTTCAGTGCTTGTAAATGCCCCAATAAAAAAAAACTTGAGTCTTTTTGTAGCCAAACAATAACTTCTATTGGCGCAAAGGAATACAACAGTTCGTTTTTTTAACTTATTTTGTCGATAATAGTAGGTTATCTAATAGAGGTTTGCAGATGAGCATAAGCCGACCTTTTGAATTTTGCGCAATACAATCCGGATTTACTTCGGTGGCCCTGTACATAGTTAAAAAAATTAAATTACTTATGATTCTGAAACAAAAAGGTGTTGAGCGAAAAATTAGCCATAAAATTTTGTTTATAGATTTGCATTGATTTGAAACGAACAAGAAGGTTATTTGCGTATTGCTTCAATTTGCTTTCCGAGCAGCACAATTAATTATCAACTTCTGAGAATAAAAGAGCTAATGGAGAGAGGGTATGAAAATAAGGCATATACTGCAGCAATATTTCTGGATATCAAAAGGGTCTTTGACAAGATCTGATTTGAAGGATTCTTATATAAGATGATATAGTTACATATCCCGATTACAATTAATAATGATAATTAAAATCATGTTCTTCTTGAGCATCAAAACTAAAAACGAGAGTACCTTATTCAACATATATGTTTATGATCTGCTTGTAGTTATTAATTCAATACTGGCAACGTATTCAGATGATACTACAATCGTTACTCAGTATACAACAATAGTGTACAATATCAAGCGAATCTATCTATACATTTGAACAAAAAGTAAACAAAGAAATGCGACGTCTCCTAGGCTCTCGATTTACGAGAGGAGTAAATAAAGTCGGTCTATATATTTGAACGGAAAATAAGCAAAGATAGCTGATATTAAATTTGGCGTGGCGGTAATTTAAGATTTTGATTTACCAAAGAAACCCGTGCACGCACGTGGAAGCCTCTCTAGCTCCTTGCCAAACGGCCGACCGGTCGCGACTGTCACGGGGCTGCTGCATTTCCGTATACAAAAAGCGCGGCTGTGACAGCCATTTGATTTGCTTCCTCCGAGCGGAAATTTGATTATAAGCGCCCATTCATAATGAATGTAAGCATAAGGGCTCATAAAAAATACATAAAACATAAGCAGCCTATAATAAATACATATAATGCGCGTAAAGCCATATGTAAACATTTGAAAGATGCGCATCTCCAAATACAGTAGCGGCAGCAATGTCCTTCCAGGCATTTTGCATAATTACCTTTGCCTTTGTACCTGTTATTCCTTTTGTGGTCTAGGAACAGACGCATATTTACTAGCTTAATTAATAATTCCCTATTCCGTTGTAAAAACGAAACCAAAATGTCGACAATACTAAAGTTAGGTTATTCAATTTCAGAATCAAATAAAATATTAAAAATAATGCAAATTAACGTAAGAAATGCGTAACCGATTTCAACTTTACGTATTTCTTACTTTTGAACCTAAAACATAAAAATTGCAGGGTTGCATTGTTGCATTGATTCAACTTTACCTCTTATGGGCGGCTTATACTTACGTCCATTATGATTGGGTGCTATCTTAAATTGTCGCACGTTGCCGATCCAGGGAGAAAGCTGATCTAATTAAAAATTTATACGTTTCCACCATGCAAAAATTTTGGGAAGGCGAGTGAACAATTGTCAGTCTAGGAGACCAAAAATATCTTTTGGCGAGCAACTCCTAGTATCTATATAACGCAATAAACATAACGGGAGTGGTTCCAAAAATGGAAAATATGAGCAAACTCCAACAAACCCCAAGATATTCACACTTAAACGTCACATAGATTCTTCACCGATTAGAATAAATAATGCCATTGTCCCATAAACTACTGAAGTAGAATACAAAGGTGTCTACCTCCATACAAAACTCAACTGGGGATATATCTACAGACAACTTAACGAATGTCATACTAAACTTAAAATACTTGTGTACGCATTAATCAACCCCAGCTTAAATCATAATGCTTATTATTAATTTATAAGGAATATTTTAACTTAAGTATGCCTGGTACGGAGTAACGCACCCAAAACAAAACTCAAAAAAACTGCAATCCATATAGAACAAAGTATTATGAGTTGTAACTAAGTGTTTTCTTATAACAGACTACATCAAAACTTAATGGTAACTTCTTTAATAATCTCGTGCTTTGTACCAAGGCAACTCAATTAAATTTCGGTCAAAAAAATTTCCATACTGAAATGAAAGCTTCCTCAAGGCTTATTGGATATATTTTAACTTTATAATATTAGAACTAAACTATTATTAGACAGAGGTGTAAATGTACTCACTTAACTCTCCTTCTATATATGTATAGCTATAACTCTCAGATAAAACCTTGTATAATGTAACTAAGTCGCAAAAAAAATTGTAAAGCCAGCTAAATAAATTTAAAAAAAACTTTTTAGGTAGCGTCTAGCGATTGGATAATGGTAAAATTTGATGTATTACATTTATGATTTGCAGTTTAAAATATAGGCCGTTTTCATTCTTTAATTATTCTAAAATTAGTTTTTATCCCAATTTGAACATGCTCGATTCAGTTTCATATTTCGCATGTTTAGCTAACATAGAGATGCCTTTGTTAAACAAAATATTTAAGGACTCACTATACAACATGTGCTGTTGAAACAAGCCTATTTATTTTAAACAAGTTTTTAGCGTCACCAGAAATTGGTTAGCTGGCGATTAGAGCGCAAAAGCTCAGCGAGGACGCGGCGGTGTCTTCTGGAACGTCCCGTAGCCTGGGCATCTTGAAATGTTGTCTGGCATGCAGATCGCCCGGGGCGCCTGGCTGTGCCCTGCGAGCTCCATTGAGCAGGAAAAACGCGCTTCCTCTGTAATGGCATTTAGCGTTTGTAATGGGAGGCGTCTTTTATTGCAAAAAGTTGTAAATTGCTTAACTTATTTGGTTGCGCGGGATCACGCGGCGCGCCGTACGATATATGCAAATGGGCGCTAAATCACGGCGACACGGAGCTTTCCGTGTAGATTTTTGTAAACACGCGCCGCGCAGCGGTTCGTTTCCGAGGGGCTTTTCGGCCGCTCGCCGCTCGCCGCCTCGGCATCCGCTGCGCTGTAAATCTCCCGTTTGTATTCAATTTAGCTAGCGTGCTCGGCCGGCATGCGATCGAAGGGAAAAGGAGGAATAAAAAATGGTACCAGAGGAACGGTATCTCGCCGCGATGATTTACAAGCCGATAAATCAATAATTTCCAGGGATACTCGTTAAGAAATGCTTACTTCTAGATTAATATGCGTGTACATGGTTTCGCTATTAATTCAAAGTATGGCTTCGCAATAAACGAAGAAGGGTTGGTCTTACAGGTATTCCATTCTACTACCGTTACACTTCAGTTAACCCATTTAATTAGACGAATCTTAGTGCTTATACGATAAATTTTAAGCCTAAAGCATAAATAAGAAATTTCACTACTTTTGAAGTACTTCGACAAAGTGCTTTTTTACCAATTCTGTTAAAATTATATATTTAGTAATTTGTAACCTTATTTCAACGCCTTTCCAACTTTATTCTAATTGTTGTGGCTAATTCAGTTCTACAGTTAATATATACATATTATTTTTTGTTTATCTGTTAACCCAATAAGAAACTCCAGGACCTGAATAGTCCACAGGCTAAGTAAATTGCAGCCTAGGGCTCCAGAGGAACCTTGAATAAGTTAACTATTAAACTTTAAAACTGTACGTTCATCATTTGTCGATGTATAATAAATGTTTTAAAACATTTGTATTGTAATAGAAGTAACATATCACAAAGAAATTATCCAACAACTCTCCAAAATGATTAAATACCGTCCACGCTATTTCTAGGGGCGGGTTTGAGATCTAGTTCCAGAACCTTTTGAATCGAAAAAAAAGTCATACAACAAACAATAATAGTAAAAATAAATTAGCGTTGTTATATTAACTGTTGACCGTTGTAGTATTAAAATTTATAATTAACATATAGCAGGGCAGCCCTCGTGAATAAGTTATTTACTATAAATTACATTTAGAATTTATCTATCATAAAGACTGAACAACGAGTGTCAAAGTTGGTCGAGATTTGTTTAAAAAAACACAAGTGGAGTTAAATTCACAAAAATTTCAAAGAGCATTTTGAATAACTGAATGCTGTGATCAAGAAAATGCTAAAGCTAGACACCTTTTTCTCACGTAACGTGCAGCAATCACAATTGTTGCCATCGACCTCAATAATTTCAAGTCTAAATTGTAGCGTATCAAATGTAGAGGCCTCGAACTCATAAAACTTACCATTACAAAGGTAGATCAAATTATATCAGTCGATATCCCGGCATTGTGGTGCATAAATGATAAACTTCGAGAGTTGGTGAAAGAGTGCATTTCAAAATTTATTAGTAGAAGTCGAGTTTCACAAAGAGCAGAAGTTCACATTTGAGTTTCGAAACGTAAAGACGTGTGTCTAATATGCAGGGTCAACCTTATGTTTCATAACCATTAATTAATATACACGGACAAACAATGATTAACCCAAATATGTCACCACATATTTATCCTCAGACAACTAATCAGCAAAATTTGTCCTTTACAATCTACGAGTCAGTACTTTCTTCCGCCCAATCAGGAGCAATTTCTGATGCAACAAAATTTATTATTTCATACAAATAATAAAAGAAGACAACAAGAATACACGCGAATGACTTCAACTAGCGAGGAAGAAGATAGTACTTATACCACCCAAGATAATCCATGGCAAGTAGTAAAAAGAAATAAAAGAAAGAAGAATAGGATTGCCAAAAACAATGTAGCCAAAGAGTTACCATTTGATGCACTAGAAGATAGCCAGACAGTTAACACTAATAAAAACATTACAAACAAAGATATAACTAAACCCCCTCCCATATATGTGTATGGTGGTAAGTTTACCACAAATGATCTGAAAATTAAATGACATAGTTGAAATAGAACAATACTGAATTAGAAGTATGGTCAACATTACAGTAAAATTAACCTGTCAAAGTTCAAATACATTTAGAAAGTTAGTTAAATATATGAAAGAAAATAATATAATCCACCACACATACCAACATAAGGAGGAAAGATCATATAGAGTAGTAGTTAAATATTTACACCACTCGGTTGACGTTGAAAACATAAAACATAAAATTTTACAACATGTTCATAAAGTGAGAAATGTAATAAACATCAAATACCAAATATCAAAGAACCTCTTAAAATGTTAAATAATGTTATTCAAATTGAACCACCAAGAAAAGTCAATAATTTAATGCAGTGTACTAGATGTCAACTATACGGACATACAAAAACTTACTGCAATCGGCCCTATCTATGTGTTAAGTGGTGGCCAACATGCCACAGCAAGTTGCAAAAAAAGTAAAAGCACGCCAGCAATATGTGGATTGTGTAGAGGCGAACACCTAGCTAATTCTAGGGGATGCGAGTTCTACCAGAAAAATTACAAATCTAAAACAAACAATTATTAACCTAATCAACAAGGCAACACAACACAACAAAATCATCCGATGCCAGAAATTGCAAGAAACCAAAATAGAAGCTACCCACAGGTAACTAAGCCGCAAGATTCAACGCAAGAGGACAATTCGACCATGACACTTAACAAATTTTTAGAGGAATTCAAGACAATGTTCAACCAATTAATTCAAAAAAGTAATATGGTTTTTAATATGTTATCAATGTTAATTGGTAAACAAACTAATGGCTCTTAGAATAGCACTGTGGAATGCCAATGGCTTCATTCAACATAAAGATGAAATCCAGTTATTTCTAAAACAAAACCTAATAGACATCTTTGTAATTAGTGAAACTCATTTCACCGAGAAGACTTATTTCAAAATATCTCAATATTCCGTATACAACACAAATCACCCAGATGGTTCTGCACATGCAGGCACAGCTGTAATAATAAAACAAGCAATAAGACACTACAAATTACCTAAGTATGCTGAAGACTACCTACAAGCCACCTCTATTTGTGTATATATTTAACCATGTGAAATAACTGTCAGTGCAGTATATTGTTCTCCAAAGCATAATATAAAAAAGCATCAATTTGAACCATATTTCAATACTCTAGGCACCACATTTTTGGCAGGTGGAGACTACAATAGCAATAACACTGTTTGGTGATCCCGAACAACTACCACAAAAGGCAGGGAGCTATACAGTCTTATTCGAGATAAACGTTATTCTTATTTATCTATTGGGTCTCCAACGTACTGGACAGCAGACATAAATAAATTGCCAGATCTAATAGACATTTTCGTCACCAATGGTATTTCTTCAACTTACATGGATATCACACCTAGTAATGATTTATCATCGGACCACTCACCGGTAATATCCACCTGCAGCACATACCCAATATACATACAACCTGCGCCTAGGCTACATAATACAAAAACAGAGTGGGACAAATATAGACACAAGCTGACAGACACAATAAATCTCAATCTAAAACTTGCAAATCCAAATGATATTGGGGAAGTAGCAACCCAACAAGCTACTCCTAACATAACACATAAAAAAGACATTCTAAATATTTCTCTGGAAATTAAAACGCAAGAGCCAAATGGCAAAGAACACATGCCCCAGCAGACAAAACTATTCTAAACAGACTTAGCAACATGCTTAAAGAAAAACTTAAAGCTCTAAGAGAAGAGTCGCTCAAAACTTACCTATCGAATTTGAACCGATATGATAATTCTATATGGAAACCGACCAAAACAACAAACAAACCTATAATAAGTATTCCTCCTCTAAAAATTGAGCAACCATTACAGGAACAGCGGAAAAAAAATAATAAGAAGAAGAAAACAGAATTATTTGCAATATATCTTGCTAATACATTCCAACCTCGTGAAAACGACCCGGATGAAGAAATGATCACATTCTTAGAGTCGCCAACACCAGTAACTCAATCTATTAACTTCGTTACACTTAAAGAGGTAAAAGATGAAATAAAGTTCTTGAATGCAAGGAAATCACCAGGTATGGATCTAATAACAGCAAAAATGCTAAAAGATACCAAAAAAGGTATAGTACTACTAACTTATATCTTCAATGCCATTTTCCGTATTAAGTATTGGCCCAAAGCACCAAAGACCGCAGAGATAATCCTAATCCTCAAGCCTGATAAAGATCCCAATAGTGTAAAATCTTATCGACCCATAAGTCTCTCGTCGGCCAATTCAAAATTATTAGAAAATCTGGTTCTTAAAAGAATTGATACTGAATGGATTCCCAATTACCAATTCGGATTTAGGCAGGCCCATTCTACCATACAACAATGCCATCCTCTCTAGTTTTAACAACAAGGAATACTGTATATCAGTATTCTTAGATGTAACCCAGGCTTTCGACAGGGTGTGGCACCAGGATCTACTATATAAAATCAAAACTCATCTACCAACATTCTTCAACTTACTTAAATCTAATCTAAATAATCGTTCCTTCCAATTAAATCTGGAGTACCTCAGAGTAGCGTGCTGGGTCCTCTATTTTATCTCTTATTTACCTCAGATCTTCCAGTTTCACCAAATGTCAAAATCGGTACATTCGCTGATGACACTGTCATCATGGCTAGCCACAATGATGTTGTTCGAGCATGCACTTTAGTCCAAGAATATCTGTATAGTTTAGAGCACTGGTTTAAAAGGTAGAATGTGAAAAACGAAACAAAATCAACACATCTAACATTTACCCTACGCAGAGACCTATGCCCACCCATTTTTTTAACATAGAAATATCACAAACTACAACAGTAAAATATCTAGGGCTACACTTGGATACTAAATTAAATTGAGAGTACATATCAACAACAGAAAGAACTGGACTTAAAACAAGAGAAACTGGTGATCGGAACCGAAACCTACATCAATGGCAGAGCTATACAGTCTTATTCAAGATAATTATCTTATTTATTATTGGGTCTCCAACGTACTGGACAGCAGACATAAATAAATTGCCAGATCTAAAGATTTCGTCACCAATGGTATTTCTTCAATTACATGGATATCACACACATAAATGATTTATCATCGGACCTACCAGGTAATATCCACCTGACATACCAATATCATACAACCTGCGCCTAGGCTACATAATACAAAAACCTCTAAGCACCCCTATGGACAGAACCCGACAAGAAGAATCAAAACTCAATCTAAACTTCAAATGGAAATGATATCCCGAGTTGGGTACATCCATAGCTACTCTAACTAACATATTAAATACATTCTAAAATTCTCTGAAATTAAAATATTGTGTTAATCAATAAATACCAAAGGAAAAAAAACGGATTATAAAAACATCTAAACAGATAGCAAAGTTTAAATAAACTTAGATGCTTAAGGAAGAGTCGCAAAACTTACCTATCGAATTTGAACCGATGATAATTCTATATGTAAACCGATCAAAGTTCAAGTTTAACATTATAATAAGTTTCCTCTGAAAGCTTTGAGCAACGTTCACAGTCCAGTGGGCAAAAAGTGATAAGGAAATGTCTCAATTACATGGCATCAATCTTCTTGATATATTCCAACTCATGAAAAGTATCCGGATGAATTAATTTATGACATTCTTAGAGTCACCAATTGCCAGTAACTGAATCTATTAATTCCGTCTGCACTTAAAGAGGTAAAAGGCTAATAAAGTTCTTGAATGCAAAGAAATCCGCGATCGGATCTAATAACTTCAAAATGCTAAAGACTCCAAATCGGTATAGTACTGACTTATATCTTCAATTCCAATCTGTTTGTCTTTTCCAAACCCCACGACCGCTTAGATAATCCTAATCGTATGTGTCAACTCTTATAATCTTATCGACCCAGTGCTCTCTTGTTGGCCATTTCAAAATTATTAGAAAATCTGGTTCTTAAAAGAATTGATACTGAATGAATTACGCGAAGAAATGTTTCGCTCAATTTTTGTACACGATTCTGGATCTATGTGCAACAAACCTTGTTCAGACGAACCTGAGCGTAACGCATTTCAAGGCGTTTGAGAATCTGCCTATAACTTTCTTCTCATTAATTGGCAGTCTGAAGTATATTGAGAACATCGTCACGCAGAGTCAACAATTTCTAACCATTTATTCTCTAGCAGCTGCCTTCAATTGTTTTGATAATTTATTCAAGACTTACCCTCAAATGTTGGGGGCTGGGCTTTAGTCTTCATTATATCGGCGTTAAACAACACCCCTTGCACCCATCTTTAAACTCACAAGACACGCTACTAGAAATGATCTTGATCGGAGTACTAAGCCTACTTTCAATTTCTTTTATTTCTTCAAGGCCATTAATTTTTTCGTTTTATTCATCTATCGCTATCTTTACTTTTGTTAATTTTGTTCTTGAATTTAATTCATTTTACTCCACATTGTTCTGGATTTTTTCTAGATTATCTGTTTTGTTACTTATATTCGAGTCTGAAATTTATTTTTACATTATTTATATTTAAGTTAAAATTTGCTTTCAACCTTTTAAAACGGCTTTCATATCTTACAATCCGCCTGCAATTTTAAAATGGAAACTTTGCGCCTAGTAGGGCTTGTAAATCTGTTTCATCTAGTTTACGTTTGAGGTCGGCATTGTTAAGGTCGAATAGCGCCATTTCTTCGCGTTTTCATTTTGCGTTATTTACTTTAATTTATTTGCCATTTATATTATAAATGCATACACCCCACACCTGATACCAAATGTAACTTTTTCTTGGCCTCTCAAGACTGGTGAGAAAAACGCTTAAATATTTATACTACCTATTTATTTTACTTACAAGAAATTGAACTACTTAATAATATGTATGTACACTGCACAAGGAATTGCTAACATACAATAACACTCTGTTTATTTATTCACTTTGCTTCCGGTACTTAACTTTTCTTTCCTAGACTACTGTGTGTTATTTATACAACCAGCACTTATTCTAGAACTTACAGGGACCATATGATAATAATTTGAATATTATTGCATTGTTTATACGTGCACAAGCACTCCAACTGCCTGCAAAGAAGGTATTATGTTCGCCGCTCGACCGTAACGGTTTTTATCGGCAGGCATTTCAAAACGACGATGCTTCTATGACGATATTTAAAAAATTTGTTACAATGTTCATCTGGTGTTCTCTTGACTTTGAATTCTATCATTTTATATCTTTAGCCATTGCTTAATATTTATATTCTGACCTTGTATTTTTTTAGATCATTATTTGTTTTGATTAAGTTACCTGTTTTTCAAATATACTTTATACACTTTTTTAACTTAAATAAAGTTCGGTTATTTGTTTTTGCATTTAAATTTAATAAATATTTGGAATATATGATTGCACTTCCATTTAATTTTAATTTGATAAAGTTTTCACATTCTCTTTTATATAAATCTAATATGAATTGCGACCGTTATTAGACAATTTAATTCTTAATTTCTTTAGATATGCTGCATATATACTGCTACTAATATAGGAACTCTTTTAATTACGAGTTTTGATTTATTTTTCTTTAAAACAGTAACTTGCAGACTATAGAAAATTTTATATCCTGTAAGTGATTGCCAGTCTGAACGTTATAAAGTTAGACTGCCTCCTTAAGGTGTGTTTTACAAAGTCAGGGATCGTAAATTCTTACAAACACATGGGACAATTATATTCTGAAGTTGTTGAAATTAGATTTATCATAAATCTTTTTGCAACCCAGATTGTGGCTTGAACAGTGTGTAGTGACTCCGTACTGTTGTAACCACATCTCTAGGTTATCAGCATAAGCAGGTCTTATAAAATTATTGACTCAACTTCGCCCACCAGCCACAGTTGCGGTATTGGCAAAGCAAAATCAACAATGTGACGTAATTGTACTAAATAGTTTGGTCCTTTTTGTTTACAAAACTATTTTAGTTAAAATAAGCTTTATCAGTCATTATCGGGTAATTAGTAAAATTTGAACCACTTATTGCAAGTAATATATACCAAGCATTCTGGATTATAGCTTAATGACAGTTCGTGCACTAATTGCATCTGGAAAACAACTATATTTTTTTTTTAGAATTAACTGCAATTCCATCTCGGCTATTTCCATAACCGAAAGCCTACGGATTTATTTTATGTTGTTATTTTAGTGTGGGAATATGAGGAAGTACTGCAGACCACTAGCATTGCAGTTGTAAAGCTTATTGTACTTATTACGGTCTTTAGCAGACTAGCTCTTTACCATTTTTTCTAATTAGAGTCTTTCAAAAGCTGGCTTATCTCAAAAATGAATGTGTGTACCAGAGATGTAACTAGGGGTTGCCCTTCAAAAGATATTTTTGGCTGACAATTTTTAATTGGATGGGCTTTTTCCCTGGATCAGAAACGTGAAACAATTTAACTTAGCGCCCATTTATAACAAACGCAAGCATAAGCCGCCCATAATAAATACGTAATATGTAAATTTGAATCCATGTAAAGCTTATAGCGCTCGTTCATAGCGCACTCCCGTAATTTTACTTTAATACTTTAGTATTGTCGACATTTTGGGTTTATTTTTAGAACGGATAGAGAACTATTAATTAAGTTAATAAATATACATCTGTTCTTACACCATAAAAGAGATAGCAGGTACAAAAGCAACATAATTATACAAAATGCCTGGAAGTAACTTGCTGCCGCTACTGTGTTTGGGCATGCGCAAATTTCAAATGTTTATAAAGGCTTACGTACATTATACGTATTTCTTATAGGCGGCTTATACATACGTTATTATAAATTGGCGCTTACAATCGAACCTTCTCTCGGCGGAAGCAAATCAAATGGCCATCGCAAATGGGCTTTTTGCGTACAACAATGCAGCGGCCCCACGACAGTCGCAACCCCATTTGGCAAGGACCGAGGACGGGCTCGACGTGCGTGCATAAACGCACAAACCTCCTTGTGTAAATTAAGCACTCAGAGTGCGGCATGCCAAATTTTATATCAACCGTTTTGTTTATTTTTCGTTCAAATATATAAGCTGTCTTTGTTTACTACGCATGGACATCCGCGTGTAAATCAAGAAACTACGGCACGCCACATTTCTTTGTTTACTTTTTGTTCAAATGTATAGATAGATGTGTAAGACTGTTCCAACCTCCTCACCACAAATCTATATAAGGGCTTTCCTCTAGAAATATATTTTGTCATTTGTTCTAATGTAAAGAAATTTATTTTTAAAAATTCTAACCATCTCTTTTATGTGTTTTAATCTTTCCACTCGTTTGTCATTGTTTTTATATAATTTATATATAAAATCATAGCTGAAAACTACGATTTATTATGAACTAAAAAACTTTCCTAAATGTGTTAAATATTTACGTCACTTGGGCAAGATGAGATCTTCCAGATCATAAAATATCTTGTATTGCACTTCGCTAGCGGGTCAATAATTCAAAGGTTGTATTGACAGCAAATAACAACCATAAACTCGTTGAAATTCGATTAATGAGGTAATATTTAAAATAAAGCTCTATGATTTGGGTTTGTTTCGTAATAGTATAATATTGCTTATCTGAATTTTTCTGATGTACTTCACAAATTCTAAAAAAGTATTGATGAGCGAATTAGGAGCAGATTAGTATTAAAGTTGAAAAAATTTTGACTCAGTGTAGTAGCTTGTTAATAAACAGGGTGCGCATTTTCTGTTTACCCAATACGAAGACTATTATCGTGTACAACTTTCAATTCTCCCTCGCATGCAGCCGTCAGCACCGCAGCCTTTTTAGCTGTCTCGTTTTGTTGATTCAGCCCTGCAAAAACATGCCCTACACCTTGCGAGCAGTCGTCAGTGACCCAGTAAGGTCGAAATAAACCCATGCTGTCTGCAACGCCGCCCAGTCTGCATCCCAGGGATGCTTCGGCAGAAGAAAAGCCAACCTGCCGGTCTGCCAGTAGCAACGACCGAAAAATTTCATTCTCCGGCGGCGCTCTCGAGGTCAGGACGCGGAGCCGCGTTTCCGATCGTGCTCCGGAAGCGGCCGCAATTTGTCCGGGCGCAGATCGCCGCGCAGCTCTCCCGGAGGACGGCGCGGCGTTCGCAATCCGGCTGGTGCGCTCGCGGCGGGCTCGTTTACGGTTTCCTGGAAGGCGGTGTTTATGATACCAGTCCACAATAAATTTAATGATCGGCGGAATCGGCCAGGTGTGCCGTTTGTGCATAACCTGTCTGTTGTACGAGCTTCACGAAAATTAAATCAACCCGATCGATTATTTTCATATTTCTTAAACATTTCCATATATTTTACAATGATTTTTATTCTTGCTTGTAACCAGCGTCGATATCAATACCCATTTATGGTAATTCATTGTCACCACTGTGTACAGCCCACCACGACACAGAATAATATCGGCAGACCTTATACAAAGACTTCTTTCAAATCCTCAATACTAGATGTATAGCCGGGGAGACTGGAATGCTAAACATACACACTGGGGGTCTAGAATAAGTACAACAAAAGATTAAAATTTGTTATGGCCAATGAGCAATAATAACTATGACTAAGTAATAACAAACCCACTTATTGGCCAAGTGACATTTGGAGAATTTACCGACCTCTTGGATTTCTATATGACATGTAAAATAGAAAGAAATTGGGCCAGAAGCAACTCTGAAAAATCACTAGCATTTGCTAATCATCTTAAAAAGGTATTTGAACCCTATCCTGCTGAAACTACCCCCGAGGAAGAGAGAGAGATCCACCATTTCCTAACTGCACCTTTCCAAATGAGCTTACCAACCAAATCCTTCAAAACCAAAAAGTAAGTACTATAATCAAAAGTTTAAAAAGTATAAAATTACCTAGTTACGACCTCATCACAAGCAAAGTACTTAAGGAGTTATCCGAAATAGGCAAGAAATTTCTGACAAAGCTATTTAATGCTATACTTAGACTAGGATACTTCCCTGATCAATGGAAAATGGCCTATATAATTCCAATCCACAAACCTGGTAAACCACCTGAACAGGTAGCCTCTTACAGACCAATAAACCTTTTTCTCCTTTTTCCAAAGTTTTTAAAAATCTGCTACTACCGAGACTCAAACCGTTAATCGTGAATAACAACTTTTTACCGCATCACCAATTTGAATTTCGTTGAGCAAGTGCACAGAATAGCTGATAAAATACACAAACCATTAGATAGTAAGGGATACTGCTTTTCTGGACATTTTCCAGGCATTTGACAAGGTCTGGCATAAAGGTCTATTATTTAAAATAAAAAGTATGTTACCAGCTGACTTCTACCAGGTAATCAAGTCATACCTCATTAATAGACATTTTCTGGTGAGAATGCTCGAAGTGACCACTATATTATTTTGAGTAAAATCTGGGGTGCCGCAGGGAAGTGTTCTGGACCCGTTCCTATACTTACTATACACAGCGGACTTACCTACAACAAGACCCACGATAATAGCAACATATGCTGACGGCACAGCTATCTTATCGACCCACCTGAACCCCACAACAGCATCACAAAATATGCAAACCCACTTAGGGGCAGTAGAAAACTGGCTCATAAAATGGCGTATTAAAGTCAATGATGCCACGTCACCTTCATACTGAGACGAGAAACTTGTCCTCTAGTAACTCTTAACTACCAGTATATACCATAAAGTGATACTGTTAAATATTTGGGTATTTACCTAGATTGTCGACTTACCTGGAGATATTATGTATAGACCAAGAGAAAGCAATTAGGCTTAAAATATCTACAAATGTACTAGTTACTGGGTAGGCGATGTCAACTTTCAATAGATAAAATGGTTCTTCTCTATAAAGCAATTTTGCGACCAATTTGGATGTAGAGTGTGCAGCTATGGGCTTAGCAGCTAACACCATTATTGACGTAATCAGAAAATTTGAGTTTAAAGTGCTTTGTAAGATCGAGAACGCCCCATAGTATGTACTCAATGAAGTCGTTAGAAGAGACCTTGAAATAAGTTCAGTGAGTGAAGTCATTACAAAACAAAGTGTTTCTTATCGCGACAGATTCAGTGTATACCAGAACACTTTAGCTAGTGATTTAACAATTATTGATAACGGTGAAGTTTGGAGACTCAAGAGGTTCAAACCTTCGGACCTACAAAATTCACTTAGTACCTGTATATAATGTATCTCCTAGTTAAGGTTTAGTTAAGAGCTTAAGCTAAGCACTCTATGTTCAAAAAAGTCTAACATAAGTTAATGTATAACGAGCAATTACCTCACGTGTCATTTTCACATATTTATAACATTTACTGAATGCTACTATGTAATAGAAGATTGTAAATTCTTGGTAAAAAAAAGAAAAATATAACTGTATAATAGAATCCAACTACCACTTACAACTGACCACACTCCATTTATAAACAGCTTAAGTACACCTGTTCAAGCCTTCTTGTTCATCTTGCACATCTAATCCAAAAGAAGACAACTTGACACGAAATTTTGACAAATGCAGTGGCTTCTTTGCAGCAACTCAAAGCTCTCGCTGCACAACAAATTATTGTTGTACAAAACCACATGGCAACCCATATGGTCCTACGGTCTCCAATTCTGGGGATGTGTGAAACCATCATCTATCAGAGTCAACCAAAGATTTCAATCAAAAGTGATACGGATAATTACAAACGCTCCATGGTACGTGGGCAACCAAATACTCCATAATGACCTGATGATTCTCTTAGTTATAAGTGAAATATTAAAAATAACTAAGACCTATAACAAGCAAACAACATAACACGCAAACGCCCTAATTGACCTACTCTACACCAATGGCTCCCCTACAATTTTATCAAAAAAATCTTTGCTTTTAAATAGTTGTTTATTGTCCTTTAATAGAAGTTCAAGAAATACCAACAAATATAATATATATATATATATATATATATATATATATATATATATATATATAGAGAGAGAGAGAGAGAGAGAGCCCTTCCAATAATTTTCGAAGATGCATTGCGCGCGAGGGTCTCCGATTTCGTTAGGAGCTAAAAGTAGGTAGTGAAAAAATAAAATCCTCTAATTTTTAGCCCTCCACCCCCTCCGGATGCAGAGATATGAATTTTTGAAAATTGAAAATTACCCTTATTTTGCTGTTCTTTAAAAATCCATGTCTCGGAAAGTTTGGGTTCAATCGGGCTCAAATAGGACGCATTTTTTTCGTCTGTGAGTCTACTTTCATGCCATCTGGGTCCGGTCTATTTGTACGTGCCTCTCTCTCGAGAACATAAAAACAGCAAATTCTTTCATCTTGAAAATGGACCCAGATTACAGCAATAGCGCGAAAACATTTTAGACGCAATAGGCATGAAAGTAGGCTGATAGACGAAAAAATGCCCGATTGAACTCAAACTTCCGGTTTTCTAAGTGTCACTAATCGCGCCTGGCCGATTCAAATACTTTGAAAAGTGGGGGAGTTGTTGTTTTACTAGAATACAATGATTTCTTAATAGTTTTATCCTTAGCCCGAACTTGTAGCATGCGCGATCCCCATGAGCAGATTGTTCTTTTCGAATGAAAAATAGACGGGAATTGTGGGAATTTCTGAATTATACAGCGAGTCAGGGGCTCAAGAAGGGTGGGAAAATGGTCAAGGTCAAAAAAAAACAGTCGATGTTGTGTTTTCCAATATAAAACCGTGTTTTTTATTATTTTTGCTCGATAAATACATATTAAATTCCTCCCCTAAATTTACCTACATTTTATTACATACATATGAAAGTTCTCACAATTCTGATTAACATTATCTTGAAATATCGTACAAATGTCAACAAAATAAGCCCATTATTCATCTCGTTTTCTTTTTTTATTTGTCTTGTCCAAAATTATAACAATTTTTTCTTTCTCATCAAAAGACGTTTGTTTTAAAAGTATACTTTCACCATCGACTGGGATGATGCAATGAAGACCTCCTGTACTATTAAATCTTTGATTTAATTTTTTTTATGTTGTTGAACCTTCACATCTGGGACCCACAGACATCTGTGTGAATAATGATTATAATTTTAATTATTGTTACATCCATTTAATTTTTTTACTACTAACCTTATGATTTTTATATTTTGTTCTGCAAATGTATACATTTCTTCAGCATTTACTATTTAATGCTCAGCTCCAGATCTCAGACAACGGCGCATGATTGTCCTCTTAACCACACCCTCTACAGCATCACATGGGCTTTTCCATGGCTGGTTGCAGAAAAATTGTAGGATTCTATTTTGATTCCGAGGTCATTCTCGTGCAGGCATATATTGGCAAAGTTGTTCCTGGAACAGAGAAATCGATTAGCAAGAATTTTCAAATACAATATATTGATATAAGAAGAATTTCACTTATTTTTGTATTGTGTAGGAGCGCCATCTGAAAAGTATCGTATCTTCTGTATCCATGGGTATTGAACTCTGATAATTTTTAAGAACTCATCTTGGAATGCATGCACTGCATAAGCCCAATCATCCTTGCTGTTGCTGATAATACAAAAGGTCTTTTCTTGCAACTGATTATCATCTTTATTTTTAAAATACATTACAAAGCGATGAATTGTCGCTTGATTATTATTATAGTAGAATGCCTGGATAGAATTCTGAATCACAAAAGAATAATTTTCGGAGAAATCCATAAGAACTATACAGGTGTCCCATTGCAACTCATTCTTGCTGGTAAGGAGGTAATTTTTTGGGTCTGGGCAATAAAATGGTGACTGGTTATATTCCACAAATCCTCTAGCAAATTTTGTCTTGAATTTGGCTGTTTTCTCAGACATTGTAATGAGAGAAGCTCATGTATCTTGTTTGGTATCCCAGAATTTGTACTTGATCTCTGTTCTGTCCCAGGAAATCTCAAAATCATCCAGCACTTGCGTAATTCCGAGAATCCCTGGACATTCACCGCATCGATGGAGCATACAGTCTATGTTATCTGAATCGCAAGTTGCAGCTGCTATCAAATCACGATAATTGATCCTTTTATTCAGAGCAAGAAGCTTGAGCTTAATGTTTTCGTGTTCGACACAGACACAAATGTTGTGGGAGCCTGGATCTCCAGCATAAATACATTCTTCAGGTACCAAACTCGCAAAGTGAGAAAATTTTGGTACGTTTTCATCCCCTTTATAATCTTGCAGAAAGTTAGAGTGTAAATCTCGTAGTGTGTAGAGGAGCAGACGCTTTTGTTTTACTATTTCGACCATCGACCCCGTTTCATCTCGAGCCTTCCTTATCAAATTCTGTTTCTTCCCTGGACATATGTATGAATTTTTGGGATCCAGAATATAACTCTCTATAATTTTTTCCATTGCTTGAGAAATTTTAGAATGTTTTTTCTCGGTGGATTTTCTAATTCACCTGTAGACATGAAAACGTGGAATTAAACCAATTTTCTAGACAATAATCTTACAACTTTCATCATGAAGAACTTACCATTTTTCTGCAGCTTCCGTACTTTATTGAACATATACGAATTACATTTAAAGTACTTTTGACATAAATCAAAACTCCAGTTCCTTGGAACAAGTAAAAGAAGGGATATCTTGTCGGAGATTGTTGAACTGCTGTCGAATTTTCTTTGCAATTCTGTCAAAAGTTGATGAAGAGAGACTCTGTGTTGGATGGAACTGCCAGTAACCAGTGACATAATTGAATTTAAATCGAGATTAAAAGCATCTTTTATTAGACGAATTAATTTTGCCTGAACATCAGTTAAAAAATCGACCACTAGTTTTTCTTTTCTGGGCAAAGAAACCCGTGATAATTCAAGATCACGCATTCCAAGTTCTCGACAAACGTTTTTGAGAGTCGATCGTCCCGGGCTACAAGTCAGAAATTCAGTACTACTTGAACTTTGCGATGAACTAGAAGGATAAGTCTCAAGATCGCTTACTCCTTTAATTAGAGTATCTACTCCACTCGCAACAATCCTTCTTGGCCTTAGACCATCCATTCTCACAACATTGTTATTGTGGCCCTCCGCGACACTTTCAGTAACTTTCTGCTCACACCGTTTACATATTTTATTCCCTGGAATCAATCTCCTTTCCGTTGCCTTACAACATTTTTGACTCAATTCTAAGGTAATAATGCGCAGATCACCCCGAACAGGTTTTTTATAAATTCCGTATGGATCGCAACATTTTCTCCTTTCAGCCGTATAATTATCGACAAACTTGTTCTTGTGCCTTTTACATATGTACTCACTTTCATAAGCACTCAAATTACTGTTTAATCTCAAATTGAGGATATCCAATTGTTCGGTATTGAATTCACTTAAATAACCAAAATTATAATGTTCAGAACAACTTTCGTTCAGGAATTTCCCGATAACACACATCATTTCCAGTACAGCCATTGTCCACTTACTTTTCCACTAAGACACGTTACACTTATACAACATTACCTCACAAGTGTTTAGCCTTGTATGGCGATAACACAAGAAACTGAGAAACTGAAAACTGAGGAATGGCCATCCACTCCCGTAGAAGACTTATTCTAGATTTGAGATACAAATATCGTAATATTCTGAAACTGTTTGAATGAACTCGCAACACTGAGCCGACGTTATAATTGAAAAAATTCAGAATTCGAATTTCACCCAACTTAGCAGACGGACTTACACTGGCTGTTAGCGGGAGTAATATGTGCGACTAGCACAGCGTAATTGTTTCAAAAAATGACTACAGTAAACAATGGTTTAAGGTGTCGAAAGATTATTAAAATCAGGTTCTATCACCGTTTAATCTGTCAAAAGACTATTTTGCACTGACTTCTTATTAATTGTTTTTTTCTTTATAATTGTAGTAGATTTTTTATTTTATTTTTGTCTCTAAATAATTATTTAACCGCAATATTAAAAGTATTTATTAAAAACATCTTATATTAAGAGAAGTTTTAATATTTTAATAGTTACAAATAAATTATAAAATATATGATATTCTCTATTTTTATTTTTGAGGAAGTTTTCATAGCTGAATATGTATTCACCCTTTTTTTAAAAATAAAAGACGCAGATCTAGATCTTCACATTTTCTTCTACAGTTTTGATGGTTCAGCAGCTTTACCATTAATGTTTTGCATAATAATGTTGCAGTATCCATCACAACTGAATGGTTCAATTTTCTTTATTGCGTTTGGTAAATAGAAAAAACTGTTTACACTTGCAGGGTCATACCGTTCACTTTCATTATCATCCCGACACGATCTCAAAAGGCATAATGACATAAGTAGTTAGCAGCATTCAGAGATGTAGGGCTTATGGTAGATATATATTTATATTTTGAGTAATGTTCTGTGTTTTTAGTACAAAATTACCTATAAATATTGTTATATTAAATATTTTTTTGCCAACACATGCAGGATGCATGTAAATTTTGCTTCTTAATGTTAGTGCTACGTGCGCAATTAAAGAATTATTATCGAAAAGAATTCTTATTGATTATATCAGAAAAACAGATAAATAGGTATTTGTTTTGGGGTAGTGCACGGTAAAAATTGCGTTTTATTTTTATTACTAAGTTTACTTTTTCCATAATTTTCAAGAATAATCACTTTAAAAAACATTGGCAGATTCAAAATAAAAATGCTTAACTTGAGGAAAAGAAATTTTGAAACTATGGTTACAAAGAAAAAAGTTTTATCGACAAACTTGCTAAAAGTAGTTCTGTTGTCATTGTCTGTTTTAATTTAGCAAGTACTTTGAAATAGTACTAAATATTGTTACTTTCACATCAGGAAATTTCACTATTCACAGACTGCATGACTATACATATGATAAGAATGTACTAAAACTGTCAATATTTCAGTGCATAATAATTAAACTTCATTATTATTTCTGAATTCTTGTTAGCACTTTAACAAAGTATGGTATTTTTCACAATATTTACCTGTATAAAGTGAGATACTACTAACAAAAAAAAAATTCTTGGAAAATTTAAATATAGAACTAACTATGCAAGAAAAAAATTAAAAGAAAAATAAAATAAAAAAACAGTAAGAAATATAAAAAAACAATAAGAAATGGAACAAAGAAAAGACAATATAAAGTATGAAGAATACAGAATAAAAATAACAAGAAATTATAAAACAATAGAGAAGACATATACTAAAACTAGCAAAGGAAGTAGGAGTGATTATAATGGAATTAAAAAAATTGTGCAAAAAACAATTGCGGTAGAATTACTATTTTTAACTGTACAAAGATTAAATAAACGCACGATGATAAAATATAATGGTTAGAAAAGCTTGCGTATATAACAGTGATATCTTGTTGGTACGAGGGACAAATATAAAGGAAATCGTACTAACAAAAATAGAAAACATTTTATTTAATGATGGACATAAATAAAGCCAATTTGATATTACGTTTTTAACATAAGAAAATATAGTAAATTATAGAGTGATAAATAACAAAACAAGTATTTTAAAAATAAAAAATATATATATATATATATATATATATATATATATATATATATATATATATATATATATATATATATATATTTCAGCTCTACAGGCCACTAAGGCCCATGGCTTAACATTACATTTCATATATTTTCACATTTACATTTTATACCTCTACATTTTCATTTCTTTAACTTTACTAACTATTCTCCTCCACTTCACTCTGTCTCTCGCTATACTTCTCCAATCCTCTATCCACACTCTTCTCATTTACTACTGCATCCAACCATCTCTTTTTGGGATGCCCTTTTTTCTTTTTCCCTCCTGTCCCTTCTTCTAAAATCCTTCTCGCATGCCTGTTTTCGGGCATCCGGCCAACATGGCCTAACCATCGTACTTTTTGAGCTCTTACGAACGCTATTATTAATATGTTACCATACTCATCTTGTAACTCCTTATTTGTTCTTCGCCTCCACTCTCCGTCCCCTGTTCTTACTCCTCCCAGAATTTTTCTTAAGACTCTTCTCTCCCATACTTCCAGTTTCACCTCCATATATTTTGTTAATGCCCATAATTCGCTTGAATACGTTACTGATGGTCTTACAATCGTTTTATACATTCTTAGTTTTGCTGCTTTTGAGATTTATTTGTATTTTAGCATACCACTGATTGCACCTACCGCCCTACTGCCTTTTGCGATTCGTTTTTGTACTTCCGTGTTTTCCTCTATGGTGTTAGATAACGTCACTCCTAAGTAATCGACCTCACTAACCTTCTTAAATTTATACACCTTTCTTTCTCCTTGGAAGCTGGTAACCGTATCTCCCCCAGTGTTTTGTCTCATTTCCATGTACTGCGTTTTGCTCTCATTTATCTCTAGCCCATACTTTGTCGCAGTTCTTTCCAGTTTACTGAATACTGTTTCCAACTCTTTTTTTGATCTGGTAATAATAGCCAGATCGTCTGCGTACGCCGCTATCTGGTGACGTCTTTGGTAAATTATTCCCCTTGTCTCGATACCACTTTCTATCAAAATTGCTTTTAGTACCAAGTTAAACAGTACTGTTGAGATGGGATCCCCTTGTCTCACTCCCTTATTTCCAGTGACTCTTTCCGATACCTGCCCATCTATCAGTATTTTACTGTTCGTTTTTCTTAGGGTCATTTGTACCAATCTTATGAGTTTCTCTGGAATCCCAAGCTTTCTAAGGGCCTCGTAAACTTTTCTCCTGCTGATTTTATCGGCTTGGCAAATCCACAAATAATTGTAATTCCAAATTTTGCTCATAACTACTACACTGAATCATTTTCACCGTAAAGATTTGATCCAGGGTTCCTCTTCCTCTTTTAAATCCTCCTTGGTATTCTCCTACTACCCGTTCTTGGTGCTCACTCAGTCTTTCCCGAATCAGTCTCGCCAATACTTTATACGCCCCGTCCAGCAGTGATACTCCCCTATAGTTTTCACATTGGCACCTATCCCCCTTCTTGTTTATCAGACAGACAATAGCGTTATGCCATTCTAGTGGCATTTGTTCTTGTCTCCATACTTTTATAATAAACTCGCTTATTTTCTGCTATATTCCCTCTCCCCCCATTTATATACTTCCTCGGGTATTCCATTTTCACCAGTGCTTTTGTTATTTTTCAATTTGTTGATCTCCTCTTTTATCTCTTCCCGCGTAGGTTCCCATACTATCCTTTGTGTTTTATCGCCCACTGTCTTCTTCTCTTCTTCTCTCCTCTCTTCATATTGTTTATCCTCATCCCCAATTACCCCCTCGTAATATTCTTTAAATATCCTAAGTTTTCCTTATGTATTACCTACCATTTCTCTGTCCTTATTTTTTAAAAATGTAATATTCTTGGGCTTTACATCTTCGCGGTTTTTCTTTATTTCCTGGTAAAAATTTATTAGCTCTTTATTTATGTAATTTTGTTCTATTTTTTCTAGCTTTGTATCTAAATATTTCCTTTGTAACTGCCTGCATGTTCTCTTTGCGCCTCTTCTTGCCTCCTCAAATTTCCGTTTATTCTCCTCTGTATTTTGCCTCAATAATTTCATTCTGGCCTCATTCCTTACTTGTAGTTTTGCTTTGCATTTCTCGTCAAACCAACTTTTTTGTTTGCTTCTGTCTTTTTTTCTTAAACATTTTTCCATCATTTCTTGAACTTCAGTCTCAATTTGCTTCCACTCTTCTTGAATGTTGTTTGGTTCCTTTAATTCCCTGAGTCTGTTATCGAGTTGCTTTTTCGTTTCAACTAATACCTCTTTATTTTGCATTTTATCAATATTGTACCTTATTAACGGGTTATTTGTTTCTTTTACCTTATTTGGCATTATTTGTTTTATTGAAGCGATTACTAGAAAGTGATCCGAGTCCATGTCCGTCCCTCTAGAACTTCTTACGTCTGTGACATATCTTTGGTGTTTATCTTCGATTAATAAATGATCAATCTGATTTTTGCTTTCCTTGTTTGGTGAAAACCACGTCTCTTGGTGTATTACTTTGTGTCGAAAATTTGTACTCATTTTGAATTTATTTTCTAGGGCGAACTCTATTATAATTTTTCCGTTTTCATTTCACTGAGCATGTATACTGTTGCCTCCGGTTACTTTTTTATATGTTTCTTCCCTACCTACTTTGACATTTAGATCGCCTACTATTACTTTAACATCATATTTCGGAATCTTTTCTAGAATTTTCCCTACCTCCTCGTAGAATTCGCTCTTTACCATTAGCTCCTTATCCTCAGTGGGGGCGTGCACGTTTAATATTGTTATCTTCGGGTATCTCCCTCTCATCCTTAGCCTACACATTCTATCATTCACTGCTTCAAAATCTACTGCGTCCTTGATTTTGTTGCTTACAACAAATCCCACTCCCAAATATCTATTCTCTCCTCCACTATTGAAGAGGGTGTAGTTATTCACCTGCATACATTGCTGACCTCTTTGCTTAGTCTCCTGAACTGCCACTATCTTTATACCGTACTTCCTCATTATCCTTACCAAATTCTTTAGTGCCCCTTCGCTATAAGTGCCCCTCACATTCCACGATCCAATTTTTCTTAATCTTTCCTTACCTCCTTTTTTTAACAGTTTTCATTTCATGTCCTAGTCCGTAGCCATTTTCGTTTCCGTTATTCCATCCAACTACCTTATCTTCATTTCTTAGTTTTTTTCCCATGTTGTACGTGTTGTTTTTCTTATTTGTTCTTCAAAATCATTTACTTCCGGGGACCACTCTGCTACCGTTCTCTTGTTCCTAATGCTCTGCTTCTCGGGATTTTCTTGTTGTGCATCGTCCGTTTTCACTACTTTATTGATGATTTTTAATTTATTATAACTTAGATACGCTGTTTTCCCCTTATATAAAAGGCAAATTAATAAAAGTAAATATGCACATTTTAACTTAATACAAAACAAGAAAAACATTTGAAATTTTTTAATGACAAATACGAACATAGATATTAAAAGATAAAAATATAATGCTACAGAGCGGTAGAAAGAGAAAGCTTGCAAATTAGTAAAACAATAATAGTCAAAAATTAATAAATTTTGCTCAAAAAATGATTTTATCAAAGGTTGTATCTAGAAAAATTAATACAAAGGCCGTAGAAAGTATAAGATGTATGTCTAATTCTTTTTATTATTAAAGCAAAATTAAAATAAATAAATAACCAGGTTGTTAAAAAACATTCTAAACTAAAATATAAAATTTAAAATTTCTATGGGATATTCGGAAGATACAAAATTAAACAAAAAGAATTTTTTCCACAACAAGTTGCTAAACCAAATTTAAAATACGAGTGTAACGTTTTTAACTAATCGATAGAAAAAAGCGCGAATGCTCTAACAGGGGAAAAGATATTTTAAAAAATCAAGAACAAAATGTTATCAAAGCAATTTCCAGATAGATATAAAATGTTAAGGAACAAAGAGGGAGTAAAATAAAAAAGTTAAATAAAAATGAAACTAAAATAAAAGAAACACTTAAGAATAAAGATTTCGTATTATTGTATAAACAAAACATAATAATAACCAAGGACATAAGACGCAAGGACTCGGTTTAATCATAGCCTCTAGCACATCGTCCTCTCAGTTACTGAAAATAAGCAAGTGTACCTGTTTATTTCAAACAAGGAGTAGTGACGTAATTGTCTAAGGTGCAAAAGTGCATGGTTAAACATCAAAGTTGGTTAAGAGTGAAGGCGAACATATGGAAGCCTTAACCTTTTTTTTATATATATAAAATGTCAAGGGTAGAAAATTAAAAACATTAAAAATAATTTAGATCTTAAGCGAGCCGTCCTCCTATACATTTTTTTTTAAATACTATTTTGAATAATATAGTAAGGTAAATCGATAAAGAACGTTACATTTTAAAAAGCTCACACAAACCGAGTAAAAAGAATTAGTACTAATAATCGGGCACAAATAACCGTTAAAATAGTAATAGGTGGATATAATATAAAAGATAGACCTGAAAAAACCTGATGAGATAGTGTAAAAATAGATGTGGACAATCCTATGTAGAAAGCAGTAAAATGAGATAATTAAAAAATTAAGCAAAACATTTAACCATAGGTTCATTTTATGTTTTTTAAATTTATGGAATTTTCAAAAATAATAAATTTATAGTGTTAAAACGAATTCGGCTAAAGCCAACTCCACACAAGCGTAATAAGTGTCGTGCGTGTGATATTTGATGTACATTTTGCAACGGATTGGTGAGAAGAGAGTGTCCCGCAAGACCGTTGCAACCATTATTCATTTGGGTTTTAAAGTCCTGGAACACTCTGCTTAGAGTCCAGATTTTGCCTCTTCTAACTATTATTTCTGTGAACAAAGATGCTTTACAGGGTTGTCGATTTTCTATTCTGATTCTGATTCAACCCCTACACCAAAATAATATGAAAAATTCTTTAATTCTTTATTATTCTCTATAATTTCGAATTATTCATAATAAATTAAAAACGTTTTACCATAGGAATTGTTTCTGTACTTTAATAAAATATTTAAATGACTAGAGGTGATTACACTGCAAGAGTAACATTCCAAAAATAGTAGCATTTGTATAAAAATTTCTTTTTTAACGCTATATCTATTTTTGATATGCTTTTTGAGTTATTTGAAAATTGTAAGCACCTTATCTTTTAACAAATTGAAGATCTTTAACACATTTTTAGGTTTTCTAATTATAAGAATTTTGGTATCGATATGCTAGTCATACAGAACATTGAATTTGATAAAGGCTACACAGGCTGTTAAATTGATTTTCTCAAAAGCTCAAGGGTGAATGGGAAGAAAGATTAGTAAATAGTGCACTTTTCCTGGTATTACTGAAGTTGCGTGAAATTAGAAAAAATTGATAGTTAACATTCGTATTCTATAATTTTGTATCTCAAAATATGAATGCTGCTATAATAAAAGCCAGATACACTGCCAGCACGTACTTTCTTTTGTTCCACCCACATACGTGATTCATCTGCATAGCTGGCCTTGTCAGGTTGACCTGCTCGTGGCTTTATTAAATTTTCGACACCTGCGAACTCAGATATTTGCCACAGCGTTCAGGCTGGATGTGGAACTGGACCTTGTGCGAAGGCAACGTGGCGAGGTAAGGGCCTTTGTTTTCCACGTTGAACGGTAGTTTACTAAGGTATATTTAATTAATGGCTATTAATAGATACTTTTTCGTAGAGTCAATTATCTTTATTATTAAAACAGTCTGTGTGTGCCAGATTAAAAAGGTTAGCCGATCATTAAGTCTATTTAGTTTGGTTTGTATCTGAAAATTACTGAGTACGCAACTAAGTTTCCGAGTTTCATACATGGGTAGCGCTAATGACAGATGTCTAAAGTTGTGTTTTTTATAGCTTGGACATCTGTTAACAATAACCAGTCGTAATACCAACACATAACGCAACGCGTATTTTTTCGAACAAAGAAGATGTTGAGTTATGTGTCAAATAAACAGCATTTGCCAGAAGCTTTGCTTTTCTGTTTTGATTTGAAAAAAAAATGCAACTGAAGAATGTCGTTTGCTTGATGAGGCGTACGGCGAACATGCGCCATTGAAAACTACCTGTGAAGATTAGTTTAAACGCTTCAAAAGTGGTGATTTCTACACTGCGGACAAGGAGCGCCCCGGAAGACCAAAAACAATTGGGGACACCGATCTCCAAGCGTTATTAGATGAAAATGATACAAAACACAAGATCAACTTTCGTAGGCATTAAATATGACTCATTAGGGTATTTCCAAACGTTTACATGTCATAGGTTGACTGAGAGACAGATGAAAAATTGAAGAGCCACTTCCGAAATTTTACTCTTGCGGCATAAAATAAATGTTTTCTGCATCGAATTGTTACTGGCAATGAGAAATCGTGGCTTTCACCTCGCGAAGCATCAACATCGACGGCACGCCCAAATCGCTTCGGAGAGAAGACAATGCTCTGCATTTAGTAAGACCAGAAAAAAATTGTGTACTATAAGCTGCTGAAATCGGTCTAAATTGTCAATAGGCATCGCTATCGATAACAACTGATGAATTTGAACCATGCATTGCTCGAAAAACGGCCAGAATAGGACACGAGACACAAAAGAGTGATATTGCAACACGACAACGCTCCATGCCATCACACTTCAATTGTCCAGGATACGATCAAAATGCTGAAATGGAATCTGCCACTGCACCCGCGCTATTCACCAGACTTGGGCCCTTCCTATTATTACTTGTTCCGGTTGGTGGCTCATGGCTTGGCTGGGCTACACTTGGCCAAATTCGAAAAAGTACAAAATTGGTTGGACAAATGGTTTCGGTCCAATGACACGCGGTTCTATCGTCGCGGTATTCATGTATTGCTACAGAGATAGCAAAAATGTGTAGCTATCGAGAGACGATGCTTTAAATAAATAAATATATATATATATATATATATATATATATATATATATTTTCCGCGTCTATTTTGGGTAAATTCTCGACGTTTCGGCATCGGCTATGATGCGATTTTCAAGAGGTTAGCTCTTCACTCGGGGTCTCAATCTGCCTATTCCCCAAGGAGAGCTATAAGTCTTTGAATAATACTCAGCTTTCGTGTGACCTGCTTGATCTTTTATAGGGCCGGAAGTGAAAGTTTGTTTGGAGGGAGATGCGTTGGGTTGGGGAAAGTTTGTAGGATTAAGGGTGTTGCGTAATTGGCGGTGCGGAGCAATAAGGGACTTCCACATGACAGGCAAACGCTGGCTGTCACCTCTTGTGTTGAGGCACTGTGGGCGTTTTTCTATTTCAATTGCCTCACGTACTATTCTGCTGGTAAAATGGGAAATGGGGGCAATGGTTTTAGCCCCAGAGAAATTAATTTTGTGGCCTGTTTCTTTGCTGTGTTTGGCAAGTGCCGAACCATTATCGCCTTTCCGTACGGCCAGAGAATGCTCGTATATTCGGCTAGATATTTGCCGATTTGTTTGACCTATGTAGGTCCTTTGGCAGTCCTCACAAGATATTTCATACACTCCTTGGGATTTATTGGGGCAGTGATCCTTTGCTGAGCGAATAAGCCCAGATATTTGGTTATTGGTCGTAAAGACGGTGCGGATATTTTGCCGCATTAGCATATGGCTTATTCTATCAGTGATGCCTCTGATGTAAGGTAGGAATGCTTTTTGTTGGTCAGGAGGGTTTTGGGATTGAGAGTTAGTGTTTATATTTATATTTTTGATTATATTAGTTAAGGATTTGTTGGAATATCCATTTTGCAGTAGGGTAGTGGTAATGGATTTGATTTCTGTTTGGCGATTTTTTGTATCGGAAAGTCTGGTGGATCTGGTTATGAGGAATTTAGCAACCGAAATGGATTTGGGCAGGGTGGTGATAGGATTTGGCATTTAGGTAGCGGTTAGTGTGAGTGGGTTTTCTGTAGACAGTGTAATAAAAGCTGTCATTAGAAGGATTTCTTGTTATGAGAGTATTTAGGAAGGGAAGGGAATTGTTATGTTTAGTTTCCATGGTAAATTTGATACTCGTGTGGATTTGGTTGAGGTGAGAAAGGAATTCTGGAAGGGTATCATGTCCATGAGGCCAGATAACAAAAGTGTCATCGACATATCGTATCCAGCAGGTAGGTTTAAGGTGAAAGGAGGCAAGGGCTTTTGTTTCAAAATCGGTCATAAATAGGTTAGCAGTGACAGGTGAAAGTGGGGAACCCATGGGAGCACCATTAGTTTGGCGGTAAAATTTATTTTGGAAGGTAAAGTAAGTATTGGATAGGCAATGGTTTATTAGGGAAAGGATATTGTTATTTATATTATATGTTGACTTTAATAGCTGTAGGGTATCAGGAATTGAGATGTTAGTAAACAAAGAAACGACATCAAGGCTGACCATGATGTCACCTTTGCGTATAGGGAAGGTTTTCAGTATTTCTAGAAAAAAAAAATAATATATATATATATATATATATAACTACTTATTATATTAAAACACTGACAATCATAATTAATCTAAGAAAATAAATAAATAAAAAAGTATTTTTTTTATATTTATAAAAATACCTTTAAAATAAATTGCCATTCTCAGTTATACGACTATATATTCGTTCGAAGGGTGTCTTGCAAATATCCTTAATTTATTATGAACTATAAAGCTTAGATGTTCATACCGTGAAGATTCATCTTACAAGGCAAATCACGGAATTTTGCTTTCAGGTATATTAAAAAGATAATAATTAAAACCATTTTCAATTACTTAATACTAATATCTGTAAGTTAGTAGATCTAAATACAGTAGGTTTTGGTTAATTGGATCGGTCCAACTAAACCTTGGTTCAGTAAACTGGAGACTTTTTTTTAGGAAGATGAATGAAAGAAGAATTGATTCTAATTTAAAAAAAGCACTAAAACTACAAAGTACCTTCTGATAAGAAGTACCCGGAATTTGTCAATAAAACGAAAACGGGTCAATTATTTATCGATATTTATTTTATTCCCTTCAAAGTAATCTCCATCAGAAGAAATACATATATTCCAACGCTTCTTCCAATCTTCAAAACACTTTTTATAGATCGATTTTAGAATCGCCTTCAGCTACTTTTGCGAATCCTCCTTTATCGCCTCATTCGTCCCAAAACACTTTCCGCGAAGTGGTACTTGAATCGTGGGAAAAAGTCACACGGGCCAAAGTTAAATGAATATGGAGCTTGCGAAACGGTATTAACGTTGTTTTTGGTCAAATAGTCGCGTACAAAATGAGATGTGTGAGCCGGTGTATTGTGGTGGTGAAGAAACCACGAGTTGTTTCTCCACAATTCCGGCCTCTTGCGAAGAACATTATTCCTCAAAACGCTTTTCAGTAGGCTTACGTAATACTCCTTGTTTACTGTGTGGCTTGGCGGAAAAAATTCGGGGTGAACCAAACCACGGCAATCAAAGAAAACGGTTAACAAAACCTTGATTTTGGATCGACTTTGTCGACCTTTTTAGGTTTTGGCTTATCTGAGAAGCGCCATTCCGATTATTGTTGGTTTGTTTCGATATCATATCCATAGACCTATGTATCGTCACCGGTAATAGTGTTTTTGATAACATTTTGGTCCAAAGAAAGCATTTACATTTAGCGATAGCAATGCGATGCTGTTTCTGTAAGGAGTTCAGCACTCTCGGCACAAGCCGCGTTTCAACTCGTCTTATGCCTAAAACATCTTGCATAACGCTCTCCACCGACCCAAACAAGACACCAAGCCCAGTAGCTATCTCTCTGATGTTCACACAACGATCTTTGAGCATAACTTTATCGATGTTTTCGTCAGTCACAGAGGTGGATGGACGACCGGAACGAGGCAAATGATCAACCACAGTACGGCCCGCTTTAAACTCATTGTACCACTCGTATGCTTGTGTTTTCGACATTATCGAGTCCCCGTAGGCTACCGTTAACATTTTCAACGCTTCTGCATATGATATTTTGTTACAAACACAAAATTTCAACCAGACGCTTTGATCAACTAAATTCAACACAGTGAAATTTGCAGAATACACCAAACAATGTTTACAAAGCTATTACACACAAACTATCTAACAGATTGCGCTGAAAACTGGCATGTAAACAACTGACAGATGCACCAACCTAGAAAAAAAGTTATTTAACAATATTTCAAACGCCGTTCATTAAATGACAAATTCCCGTACTTTTTGATCGGAAGGTATAAGCTAATACAGTATTTACATACTATTTTGTACTTCTACTCACTGCTGCGTTAAGCAGGCTTGCCTGCTTAAACCACTGTGGAAGACCTTCCATCGTTTTATTCTTCTACGCTCTTTTCCTTTTTATTGCACCAGTATTTGAATTAAAACTAAGCTTTAGTTGGTCTTATTAGCTTAGTTCTGTCTACACTCAGCATCCTCGCAGCCTTACTCTGAGGTAGCCGTCGTAGTTTTTCGTCATCCTATTTTGATAAAAATTTTAACTTTTCCGAAACACTGCGGTTGTCGCTCTGAAGTATAATGATTGTACTCGATTCACTACTTTCGAAAGACTGACTAACTGTGGGAAGTCCAAATGTTTTGACATTGGAAACCAGATAGCAGAACTTTGAATCAAAACAAAACCAACCAATTGTGAGATAGGTAAAAAGTAGTTTAATAAAAAAAGCAAAGAAAAGAAAATGTTATTATTAGATAAAAAAAAGGTTCAATTGTTCTGTCGGCCCCTTGGTTGGTTGAATTAAGCAGAATTTACTGTATTTGTAATAAGACGGCAGTTTTTTTGCTATTATCCTGTTTTGTAAAAATAAATAATAAGTAATTGAGGTAGCCTAGAATGGTAGTTTGTCGTATGTGTGGGTTTCTGTAGAAGTGTTGGTTTAAATGAATAGCGCTGACTGAATTTGTTAGTGTCTACTAGCTGCTAATTCTTCATGTATAATGCAACTCTCATAAGTTGTAGGGTAGTCTGCATTACATAGTGCACATTTAGCGGTGTGTTTTTGGTTTCTTGAATGTCTTCGTATCGTAGGATTAGCTACATTTTATGCAACAAAATGGTTTTAGGCAGTAAGTTTTGGAATCTTCATAAGAATGGCATCTCAAGCATTGGAGTACATTTTGATTCTTTTTTGTTCTTTTAGACAGTTTTTTAGTGTTGCACAGAAATTATTGTTTGCAAATTTATTTATTATTTTGTTAAGGTTCTAGCTTTATAAAGAATAATGATAAGATTTTTTGGTTGCTCTACACTTAACGTTGACGACGTGGTCGGTTTTGTTGATTTTATGGTACGAAGTGATGGAGATGACATATGATAATTCTGTATGCTTGTTCCTCTTTAACTTAATACGTGTAGTGAATAATATTGGAGGTGATTTTAATATCTTTCGCTAGTTAATAGTTTTGTTTGTTTCAGATGAATTATTTTTGTTCGTGGCTAAAGACGGGTTTTGGCGGTTTTATTTTTTTTTGTAATATTGTAGCTTTTTACGTTTTGTAATCAGTTGGTACAAATTATTCTGTTCTGTTTCTCCCTTGTTGTACTCTGGCTATTAGTTGTTAACTTCCACATTTGTATTATCGTCTTCAGATACGTTTGAAGGTTAAAATTTCCGGGTTTTAGTGTATTCTAGAGGATGGTTTGGTCGTTAAAGTTTAGAAAAACTGCTTGCAATGGTAAGAAAATTTTGTATGTATGTATTTATATATATATATATATATATATATATATATCTTGGTGGCGGCTACTGCTAATTGGTTTTGGAAAGTTAAATGCCGAATATACAGGGTTGTATCCAGAAGTAGTAGGACTATTTCTTTTTCGCGCCCGCGGAGCGATGGAGGGGGGTCTGCAAGGCCGGATGTTATGGAGGGAAGCCTTGGGAACAAGTTTCGACCTGCGGTAGTCGCCTGTGTGCGTTAGTTGAGTGTGGATCGCTATTTTAGTGACCTCCTGTTGTGACGCCTCGTCGTCAGTTGCGATGGAGCGAAATTTGGAGCAGCGGTACGGCATCAAGTTTTGCTACAAACTTGGAAAATCAGCGACCGAAATCAAGGACATCCTTACGCAGGCCTACAAGAAGGATACCATGAGCCGTTCCTCGATATTTGAGTGGTACAAGTTTTTCGGGAGGGGAGGGAGCTCGTCGAGGACGACCAACGCGCCGGGCGTCCGTCAACCTCGCGAACGGACGACAATGTGCTGAAAGTTAAGTAACTTTTGAACTCTGACCGACGGTTGGGCATTAAATTAATTAGTGATGAGCTGAATCTTTCGTGCGGGACAGTCCAACGCATCATCACAGAGGATTTGTCGATTAGAAAAGTGTGCGCAAAAATGGTGCCGAAAGTGTTGAGTGACGAGCAAAAAGTACTGCGTGTTGAGATTTCCCAAGAAATACTGAACTGTTTGGAAGAAGACGAACATTTTCTCGATAATGTCATCACCAGAGATGAAACCTGGGTCTTCCAATACTACCCGGAAACAAAACGTCAGAGCGAAGAGTGGCACACCGCACAATCACCCCGTAAAAAGAAGGCCAGAATGTCGAAATCGATGTTGATTGCATTTTTTGACCGTCGTGGCATTGTCCATAAGGAGTTTGTAAATGCAAGATTTTACGTGGAAGTGCTCACACGGCTGCGAAATCGAATCACACGCGTGCGATCAGACCTGGTGGGGAAGTGGAAGCTCCACCATGACAACGAGCCGTGCCACGGCGCGTGGATTGTGAGGGATCTCGTGGCAAGAGGCAGCTCAAGGGGCATCGTTTCGACTCGGTGGAAGCAGTCCAAGCAGCAACGACGAGGGTGCTGAACAGGATCCCGGAGGATGACTTCCAGAAGACATTCGCGACCTGGAAGACTCGCTACCAGAAGTGTGTGGATGCCCAAGGGGCCTATTTTAAAGAGTATTAAGTGGATGTACCAAAATGTTCAATAAATATTTTTTTTTTAAAATCATTCCTACTAATTTTGGATACCACCCTGTAAGTGGAGATACTTCTGAAAATTGGGAAACATACTCTCAAGAGAAATTTAGGATTAGCTTCTTACCTGGTCTCTTATTGATGCTTATAGGTTTCTTTTTATAGTAGAAATTAGTATGCCTCTTTTGAATAAAATGTAACTGTCGACTTTTTCGAAACAATAAATACATAACTGCTTACGTGGGCCTTAGTATATTGTTGTCACATTATTCAATTGTAATTAGTTAATAATAAAAAAAAAACAATATGGTAATTTAACTTTCTGAGTTTACTCAGAATCACATGAAACAAAAGAGCTTAAATTGGTTAAGGTAGGGAAAATCTATTGCCTTTTTTCGTTGGGGCGCACCTACTGTCACTGCAGCCTCAAAGGCTTATTATGTCTACTAACATGCACTTATCTCCCTTAACATTAGAACTCACCTGCGCTGGATCGGTCAGAAGGGCAGTGGTCGTGCCTCTATATGAACCAATGCGGCATTTAACTATGGAAGTTACAAAAAAATTTAAATACACCTGAAAGCTACTTCTCCTCACTCCACACTGGTCGAAAATTATAAAAAAGTGGACAAAATTCAAATTGTGTATGTTATAAAGCTTTTACATTCCAAGGGTACATTAAGGTATATCTTAGGTAATATTTCCCGTAATATGGATCTATTTGTTCTAAAAATCCACCTGCGGTAACTCCTCAAATATGAATAACTGTTAAACTACGATTTTACTTCACTTTGTTGGCAGACTTAAACGCGTGACTGTGCTTTAAATATTTGTGCCTTTGGTTTGTACTTTTTACAAGAAAAACTTTAAGGCAAGTACTTTACCTAGAAAATATTTCAACAAATTTTATTTTAAAGCACCTGATTTTATTATTTTTTATAAACTTACTTTATTTTGCGTTTTGTAACTTTTATAAGACCTAAAGAAAATTTGCCATTAAAAGCCACGGAGATTTTCATTCTAAAATATACTCTAGGTATCTCTGTATGTCGCATTTTTCTTTCTTATACGAAGTAAAGAAAGTATAGTAACTCAATAACTAAAAAAATTGTTGATATTTCACGCCCCCCTCCAAAATAATTGACTAAGGGCCCACATAATATTAAAATCAGTTTGTATTTATATTTACCCTAAACTACTCTAGCTTAAGCAACCACCAAATTTTAATTTTTGTATTTTAGAATGCCTACAAGAAGAGAACTCAAGTTTTATCGGAAAAATCTGGTGAAATGCGTGCAGCACGGAAGGTTCACGTGGTGGATTATCTAGTCAATCACTATGGAAAGGCAGGGGATGCACAAGCAATCGTTCGCATAAGGAACGCTGCAATTGACTTTTGCAACAGTTTTTCCAAGACTGGACAAATGCAATCGCAATCGAGAGATTCCGTCAGAAGCATGGGAAGTGGTTTGATAGCAATTGTGATGTTGACGAAGAAGAAGAACCGAAGAAATCTGATAAAACTGTGTCACGTGCTGAACGAAGCACGTCATCGGGTCGTGGTCAAGCTAAGGTAACGTTTGAGGAAGGTAGTTCGAAGGCCAAAAGACGACTGGCCGTGGAGTTGTCGACAGGGTTTAAAGCGGAAAAACTCAGTTACGCTGCAAAAGTGGCTTTAAAATCTAAGGGTAAAGATTCAGAAGCCAAAATAATTCCTGAAGCTGTATGTTCACGACACTCGAACTACGAAAATTCGTAAAGCCTGGCATGATGCACAAAAATCAAATGACTTAGTTTCTTTAACGCCAGATGAGGCGGTTTCTTTAATTGTCGAAGCCAAATTAACGAAATGTTAATACATGTCTATTAAACAGCAAGCTAAAGAAAAATATGCGGATATCTACCCCTTCTAGCACAAAGTTCTAGAGACTTTAACCCATTGTTATCCTCCAATTGACAACCTAACAGTAACAGAACAGTTCGCGGAAGTTCAAATACAAGCCCTTCTAGATCATACGGTTTCCCGAATCCTGGACATGCAAAAACCCATAATATTATCTCTTGCTCCTGAAATAGTAAGAAGTTTAGTACTGTTAGTAAAATGTGGTTGCGATAGAAGTAGCGGTCATTCTCAATAGAAGCAACCGTTTTCGGAGTCCACCTTAAAAGATAGAGATCTATTTTTAACATCCATGGTTTCCTTGCAGTTGTTTACGCAATTGCCAAGAGATGAAAAAATAATTTTGTGGCAAAATCCACGTCCATCGTCAACAAGATTTTGTAGGCCTCTTCAAATTTAGTTCTTGCAAGAAACTACTAACATTTCACAGCACGAGATGACCTACATACAAAATCAGATTGACAAGCTTCAACCAACGACATGGACTTCTGAAGAAGAAGGAATTAAAGTTTCTGTATCTCATACTTGCGTTATGTTCATGATAGACGGAAAAATTTGTAATGCTATTATCGACAGTTCGTTTTCATAAAATGCTACATTTGCAAAAAATGAACAATACAGAGAAAGTTGTCGAAAAGCAGGAGAACAAAGAAGCTTTTAAATTTAGACTATGGACGTTGCATGCCTGGATCAGATGCGTCGAATGTTTGCTTCACGTATCCTACCGCTTAGATATTAAGAAATGGCAAGCACGTGCTGAAGATAACAGTAGTATAACAGAGAGAAAAAGGTTAATACAAAATAAATTTAGGACTAGAATGGGTCTGCTAGTTTATCAACCTAAAAGTGGAGGTGGTGACACAACAAACAATGGGAACACGGTGAGAAAATTTTTTGAGGGCCCAACTGCATCGCCTTCAACCACTGATATTGATGAAAATATTATTAGATTTTCAGTTATTCTGCAAACCATTTCATGTGGATATGAGGTCGATACTGATGCGTTCCACGAGTATGCTTTACAGACTGCACGATTATTAGTGTCCACATATTCATGGTATTATAAGCCAGCATCTGTCCATAAAATTTTAGTTCACGTTTCCACAGTGCACTTCTCTAAATCTGCTAGGAATTAGCGTAACTATTTTATCCATAATAAGGTAGATTTATAAATGTAAAACTGAAAGTCTCGGGAAGCATACAACAAAAAAATTGTGACATAAAGACTACTGCAATAGATAGTATTTCTACGAAACCTATCTAAATATTACAGAAAATATTAAACTTAACCAAACAGCACATAGAAATATAATTGTATGTATATGATTTTGTTAGATTTTGAAAGAATTTGTGATACTGTACATGATATCTGTCAAATATTTAAAAATTAGAAAGAAAATATAAGTAGCAAATTAGATATTGAAACAATTATTTTAATTTATATAGATGAATATTTATATCTGTAACTATATCAATGTACTGTAAACAGTTTTAACGTGTTATACTGTCTCTTTAAAGGTTCATTAAACTTGAAGTTATTTTCCTACTTACAAATATCTATCTTCTATTAAAAAACATCTACTTTCAGATTTTACTCGCAGAAAAATCTTATCATCCACAGCCACAGTTGTCCTTACTCTACAGTAAGTATTAGAGCCTGGAATATATGCACAAAATAGACATAAAATGTGCATGCAAATATGCACCATCAAACTGTTAAAATGCACTAAAATTCGCAAAATAAAAATACATGTTTTAAATAATTACTTTTATTTTACAATGTCGACACTTATAGGAATATTTTATAAACAAGAAATTATGATTAACATAAATTTTTGTTATACGTTTCTACACTGAAACTTACTATATATTTTTCAAAATTGTCAATATATTAAATATTGTGTTATTGTATATTAAAGTTAAACATTATATAAAAAAATATATTTTAAATTTAAATTTTACTATAATTTTAACATCAAATATTAATAAAAAAAACAACATTTTATTATAAACTGTGCAAAAAATATGAGAAGAGTCAATAATTTTCAAGTTCGTATTATTTTGACACAATATTTTTACGCACTACAGGACGTAAAAGTAATAAGAGGAGCAGAACTATCTACGAATCACAGACTCCTAGTAGCAGACACCCTAATCACAAAACCTACAAGAGTAATCGAGGAAAGTTATATAGGCATAAAAATAACAAACTTGGAAAACCCCCAGACGAAAGAAAGATACGAGCAAACATTAACGAGGAAACTAAACGCACTAGAACTAGAGGAGAACCAACAAGAACAATGGAGCATAGAGAAAAGATGGAACCTTTTTAACCCTACTCCAAACGGCCCAAGAAATATGCGGAATAAAGATCAAGCACAACAAACAAAAGAAGACTAAGTGGTGGAACCAAGACGTAAAACAAAAGATTAAAGAGAAAAGTGAAGCATGGCAAATCTTCAAAAGAACTAACACAGAAGAAAGCAAAATACATTACTATCAGAAACGAAATGAAGCCAAAGAAGCAGTAAAAGTAGCAAAGAGAACTACATGGAAGGAGTTTTAAAGAAAAATAGAAGAAAACTATGTAGAGAACCAAAAACAATTCTGGAGCGTAATAAAAATGCTAAAAGGAAACCAAGCAAAACCAACACGAAATATAACAAACCAAAAGGGAGATATAGCAACAACAACCAAAGAAGTCCTAAAAGTCTGGCAAAGACATTACGAAAACAAATTCCACAATAACCTGGAGGCCAATGATCAAGAAGCAGATAGAGAAATACAAGAAGAACAGGAAGAAGAAGAAGAAAATATAAAAGAGGAAGAAATCAGGATGGCGGTAAAAACAATGAGAAACGGGAAAGCAGCAGGGAAAGATGATATCGCCCCAGAATTAATAAAAAAGGGAGGACATATAGTAATGAAGTGGCTGAAAACAATCCTTCAACAAGCATGGGAAACGGAAACGATCCCATCGGATTGGCAAAAAAATATAATAATACCCATATATAAGAAAGGAGCCACCACAAACTGTGAAAACTATCGGGCTATATGCCTGTCATCAGTGAGTTTAAAGATATACTCCAAAATAATAGAAAAGAGACTGAGAGCCGAAATAGAAGAAAAACTAGAAGACGAACAAGCGCTTTCCAGGAAACAGACGCAAGACCACATACACATATTAGGCTAATCAGCAAAATGATAGACAAGAACAGAGACTTGTTTCTAGCATTCCTGGATCTAAAAGCCGCCTTCGACCAGGTGCCGAGAGAACAAATATGGAAAGCCCTGGAAGAATTACAAACAAGCCCCAAATTGACAAGAATAATAAAGACATGAATAAAGAACAATAGGAATAGTCAGAATAAATGGGAAAAGTCAAAGGAATTTAACATGGGAAAGGTATAAAACAAGGATAGCCTAAGCCCTTTACTGTTCATAGTATACATGAACAGTATAATAAGGGAAACAAAAAATGAAACTAGAAAATCAAGATTAGGGTATTACAATATGAATCCTACATCACACAAGACCTAATTTATGCGGACGACATCCTGGTAATGGCAACAAACACAAGACAGCTACAACACAACATAAATATATGGAAACGAAACCTCGAGGAAAAAATATATTTTAAATTTAACCCTCCTACTACTATAATTTTAACATCATATAGCAATAAAAAACAACCTTTTACCATAAACTGTGCAAAAAATATGAGAAAAGTCAATAATTTTCAAGTTCGTATTATTTTGACACAATATTTTTAATAAAACACTTCTGGGGGCTACGTGCTTGGGCATTTTAAACAGATACTGTTTTCACAAAATGAAATATATACTTCACAAACTGTTCAAAGTAAAATAAAATCGAACCATCACTTGGGCTGGTAAATATAGTTCGTGTATTTCTATAAGTTGGAAAATTAAGCTCCCTAATTTTTTAAATGCATTTTAAAATGTGTGCTTGTCGAAAAGTAATCCGGAATTACCTTAAGGTACTACTAATTCTTTAACAATAGAGCGAAGTGTAAATAGATATAAAATGAACCTTTTTGGAAGCTATTGTAAAGATATTTCAATGACCTCATGCAGGTATTTAACAAAAATAAAACTAATTAAAGCATCACAGGAACTTAAAAATACAGAACAAGGATTTTATATGTTTTGTAAATAAATCAAGAAAATTAATGAAATAAACATGAGTACCCTTAAATACGCAAAATAAGATTTTGCGTATGAATTTATAAAAAAACTAAAAATATGCATGGGTACAAAAATATGCATGCCTACAAAAATATGCATTTTGCATATATTCCAAGTTCTAGTGAATATGATCTTTAAGAAACAAAAAAAAATGTTTTGCAATTACAAGATGTAAAGTAATTCTTGACTACCTTTCGTGTCCACTCAGTAAAACGCAATAAACCATACACGACTATAAACGGAGAAAAAACAGCTGCAGTAGGAAATGCCAAATCTGGAAACATAAAACCCAGACGAGTAATGATGCGGAAACGCCTCGAATGGCGGACAAACTAGCCGGAAAGGTCTGAATTTTCCCGTGCACAGCGTATCCTGCATGCAAACGGAGTGCCTAAGATGTTAGGCGACCCACATTAGATGCCGGCCGACCCTGACAAGCTGCAGCCAATGACCCGGCTCACAATAGCCACCAAACCAGCACCATTAACTTCTCTTCGCCTCTCCGGAACCTTCTTGCGCTCGCCATCGGCCATCCATTACGATGACACTACATTTGTTTACAAGCGCGTCGGTATTTTGACACCGCGCTCGGATGGCTCGCTGGTTGCCCGCCGTCGGCCGGCCCAGCCCATCCGGGCTGTAACTTGAAATTTGATAGTAGTATCGCGTTTGCTTTGTAGCTAGATGCGATCTCAAAAATTTCCGGTAGTTATCTCAAATTCTCCGCGTAAAAAATCACGAGAAGCTTCTCTGAACCAGATTATGGTTTAATCGCTGTTAGACATTATTTAAGTTTAAGATTTCATTACATTTGATGTAAGAATCAGATGGCTAAGTTAATGGAAATTGGATACCGATCAGGGAAAATAAATACTACTTTATTACACAAGATCATGCGCTTAAAACCGGCTTCAAACGCAAGCTAGAGTTTTACAAAGTTAAACTTTAGTAATAACGTACTGTACACTACAGGGTAATATTTTCAATATCCGTGTTACAAGTGGTTACCACCTGCCTTGGCCAATTTTTCTACTCACCAAAGCATGTTTAGGAAGGCGTGTTATAGTTAGATGAGTTTCCGACACGCAACTTCTTATATGTGGATTTTGAAATTTATTATAAAAGAATTGTTCGCTTTAAGTTTTTCTATAAAGTTTTAGAGTAAGTATTAACATTTTTGCATATACTAACATATTAGTTTTACGGCCCTCAATAAACATGTCATGATTCTGATACGTCATGGTTATAAAGGGTGTTCGATATAGGGTGCCGAATTTAAAAATCCAATAAATTAGTCAAATCTTCATAAAAGTTGTTATATTTAACATACTTGTAATCAGTACAACCTTTTATTTACTTATGAAACACGGTGTCAGACATATGTCCACCCGCACTGAATTTGCATGCGTTTATGCCTTCCGGAAAATTCTGATAACTCTATAGCAAATGTTTGACCCGATGCCTCCAATAACGTGTATGATTTCCGCTTTCGATTTCAGAATTGTACGTGGTTTGTTAGCGTGTACATGTTTAAGATCGCAAGACCTTGCCGTGCAGAAAAATTACTCGTTGCGAGAATTTTTCGTGGAATAAGGCAACCGTATTGTGCGAATTATGGTAGGTCTTCATCTTGCTGAAACCAAAGATCATCAGTCTTTATAATCTCAAAAGTAAGCTACAACCGGTTAGATATCATGTTACGGTTCTCTAATAACGGCAGTTCCCTTATCATCTTCAAAAAGCACCACACCACACAGTCGTTTTTAGTAGATGCATTTTACGCTCTTGGGTTATTCGAGGATTTTTATTTCCCCAAACCGACAGTTTTGTTTGTTGACGAAGCCACTCAAGTGAAAGTGCCGCTGTCAGTCTCCCCACAACCCATTCAGCAGATCGCCTCCATTTCCCATGATCAGCAGGCTTAAGTAGTTGGATGTGCATATGGCAAAATTTGATATAACAAAATTGTCGGAATGTGTAACTGCTGTGAAGGCCAGCGAATTTATTTTTTAGCGCTGTCTTGCACAACCACGATTGTTGCTCTGTTTGACGAGACCGATTCCGCTCATTGATACTTCCTCGTTAGTTTTTGAACTGTATATTTGTTGAGTGCTTCGGTCCTCTGCGTATCACTTTCACCACTTTGGTAAAATGTTTTAACAATAAGAACACATTGCTCCGTTCTAAACTGTTCCGTGACGAAAACGAATCAAAACAAACTGATGTACTGGAAGAACAACCAGTGCTAAATTAATCAGAATGATAATAGATAACAGAGACGATAAAAGTGGGCCTGCCAATTTCAAAAACCATTTCACCGGAATCAAATTTGGTGCATTTTATGAAACACTCTCTATATATCCTAAGAATTACATAAAATTATTATATAACATTGCCTTTTTTGTAATATGATATTGATAAGACTGTTTTTTTATTTTTTAATATGATAATTTTTGTTTAATATATTTTAAAGAAGATACAAAATTAAATATCAAATTAAAGGGTGTCCCAGAATTAACGCAAGATTTAAATTTGCCGCCATTTATGCAGTAAAGTGTTGACAACCCTAAAACAAAAACAAATCGACAGCTGACAGTTTAGGGTTAGTAAAAATGGAGCGTTACACGATAGAACAACGTGTCTTCATTATTGAACAATATTTCAAAAATAATGAAATTTTGGCGGCCGCTGTTCGAAAATTTCATACAAAATATGGTCGGAATAGTGTTTTAATTTCGTCAACTGTGAAGAGATTAATTGAAAAATTCCGAGAGAAGATCCGTTGGAGCCAAACACACTGGTCGTCAAAACAAGCCGTTCAAATGTCAACATCGAAGCAGTGCGTGAGTGTCTGACAATCCAGGAACCTCAATTCGGCGTCGTGGACAAGAATTGCAAATTTCAAGAAGCTCTCCAGCGTATACTCCTAAAGATCTGTGTCTCCATGCTTACAAAATTCAATTCACAACAACTGAAGCCTAATGACCATGACAGCGAAGAGAGTTTGTTGAATGGATTATTGAGCATCAACAAATGGATGCTGATTTTCGAGCAAAATCATAAGCGACAGCACATTTTCACCTTGATGGGTTTGTTAATCGCCAAAATTGCCGCTTTTGGTTCTGAGAACCACATGTGATTGTCGAAAACAAATGCATCCACAACGTGTCACTGTTTGGTGTGGATTTTGGGCTGGAGGCATAATTGGACCATACTTTTTAGAAAATGAGGCTGGTCAAGCAGTGACTACTGGTGCTCGATATCGCGACATGATAACACAGTTCTTTTGCCGAAATTGATGATATTGATGTGCAATATGTGGTTTCAACAAGACGTGATGCCATACAGCCCGTGAAAACTTACTGCATGAGACATTCAGGTCGTGTACTCCGTTTCGGTGATCAGAATTGGCCCCTAGATCGTGTGATTTAACACAGTTGATACTTTTATGGGTATAAATACAGGTCTATGTCAACCGCCACAACCACGCGTGCATTAAAGGAGGAGATTCAACGTTGCATCAACGAAATTCAGCACATTTATGCAGAATGGTCATGGAAAATTTCGACAAACGAGTGCGTATGTTGCAAAGCCTGGAGGCCATTTGCCGATGTTATTCCATAAATAACCTACCTAATGTACTTTATGATCAAAAAATTACAATCAAAGACTAAATACTGTGTTTTCTATTTAATTCAAATCTTGCGTTAATTTTGGGACACCTTTTATATACCAATGTATTGTATATTATCCATCACATGAGCTTATTCTTTTTTTAGTACTATTCTAGCGAGTGGGACTCAAGAAATTTTTCTTATAACGAAATTCAATATTATAGACGAAGTGGGATATCAGTTCGATTCTATGGAATTCCTCCAATATCTATCGGATTTTTAAGCCTTACGTAGCCTACAGCAATGTAGTCTAATAATGTATAATGTGAAGTATAATGTTGGGTTCAAAATCTCACGTTCTCAGTTCTCAAGTTCTGCAGATTAGTTTCTACTTAACTATCGGTTTGGTCTGTTTGCACAGATTATTAACCCAGTATTTAGCTTGCTCTTGCGTTAAAGTGCAAGTAACAGCTTATTTTCTATCGGAGTAGTTTATGTTTTTATGATAATATTTCGACATCTTTAAGTAAATCTTCTAAATGTACAGTATCGGTCAAAAATACATCAATCTTTAGTACTTTTGCCGTAACTTCCGTTTCCTTATATGTTACGCTAGAATTTTAGAGAATTTTTTCGAGGCATTTCACATGGTTCTTCAACCTATTTTAAAAAATAATAATAAATGAAATGGAACAAAACTCAACTGAAGAAATCTTTATGCAGCAAAAAATAATTAAAATACAGCAACTAGAGAAGTATCAAATAAAAACACCGGAATAGCTTTAAATCACCGGGAATCAAATAAAAGTGAACAACAGTTTAATGAATAGTTGCATAACTTTTGGCATCAATAGACGGTCTGGAACCTGTAAGGCATGGAGTATGAATTGAGGAAAGGGGGATGTTTTTCTTTCCTCTCGAGTTAGCATACTTTCATCTGCATTCTTGCACTTCTGCCAACCAAACGACGCTTCAGCTCTGTCCCGATGCCAATCGAGGAGGGTCACACAACATCGAACGAACCAATTCTGGACATGCTTCGAACAATTTTTGGGATCATTGCACTAATGGAAAATTAACCTTTGCCCATGTTTTGCATGGCATATAGACGCATCGTGTTTTTGAGTGTTTCTTATTCAGATAGCGATCTATAACGCCATGGATTCACGTGGACCCGTACCAAGGCCGGAACCACAACGTTCCTGTCGAAAAGTCTCGAGGTAGTCTTGGGACGACCGACCTTGGACTTCTTCACAACACCACTTTGTATTCTTCAGCGCTTCAGAAAATGAGAAATGGTGGTCTTGTGGATGTTGAACTGTGCTTCACGCTCACGAAGAGTTCGACCATTGGAAATGAGCTTTCGGATATCTGGGGATATATTGCGAGAGCCAAACTGCTTACCTATACCTGACACAACCACTATTATTTAAAAAATTCAAAAAAATATGAAAACGACGCGAAATACGAGTTCTTTGAAAGTCAATAAAATTGTGATTTTCACTGATTGCAGTAATTTTTACACCACTATCAGCAGGCGTCAGAAAAGGTCAAAAATATTGCACGAAAATTAAAAAAGCGCATCAGAACATGAAGTTATGAGGAAAATACCAAAAGTTAATACATTTTAGACCGATACTGTATTAGAGGGGGCTGTCCGGATCGATACTGCATTTGAAGAGTGCTATCGTCGCCAATGAATGTTTTATACCAATTTTGAATTTTGATGTTCAAACCACATTATCAGCCCTTTGCTCTAGTTTTCTATAACACAGAAGAACGGCTAAAATTTCAAAATTAGGTTTGGACACGTTGCCTACCCTTTATATTCAAATTAAGAATAATCTTCACGTTTCTTTGCAAAAACTGTAACTGATATTTTTATTAGATTTTTTACTTTTTATCCACATTATAGCAATAATTATTACTATTTTTTAAATTATTATTATGGACCAAACTTCTGCAGAGCAGATAACTTTTGTACCTCAATCGTCACTTTGCAGAAAACTCTGCGTTCTTTTTCAAACAAAATCCATTAAAATATCTTTGCCTTTTCACTGATTTTGACAATAGCTATGTCAGTGCCTCAAATGTATTCAAAAGTACATCCAACTTCTACTAACTCAAGATGATGCATGATCTACTTTATTGTTAGCCACTAATGCCCGAATTACTTTCAACTCTGTTATCACATTTATACTAAATTGTAATTTTACAGTTTTGCTTTTACTTTGTGATTTTTCTTGTATATTGCAGTTATAAACGTCATAAGCCAACGTTACAAATCTTCACTTAATTTTAAATCTTGTGTAATCTTGTTATTCTATTATACATATTTTTTGCATTATTTATTTCTAACCATTTAATAAAGCGTGATTCAAATTGAACTTTAGGATGATGTAGCTGAATAAAACACAAAATATTTAACAATCCAAATTCTATTGCTACAGTGTCCAGTGCAGACTTAACAATTACGTATGAAATATTCCTATAAATGCGAATCCGTTTCAGCTATTACATGTCTTTTAGCCCTGTAATCGTAGTTGGTTTGTTGACATAAACTCTTTCCGTCAAATGGTCCCAAGGCAAAAAGTCTAACGGAGTTAGATCGCAAGACCGCGACGATCAATCGATGTCACCTCTCTGCGAAATAACAAAACCAGGAAATTTGGTTTAAAGTAAAGTGGGTATGACATATGTCTCCATTTTATTGAAACTATGTCATTCAAATTCAAATCGTTGGTATTATTAAAAAAGAAGAGTTGATTAATATCTTCTGATAGCGTATACCACTGACAATAATAGTGTGAGTTTTGTATTCAAAAAGTGCAACAACTCACACCAAACAGCGCATTTTTATGGATCTATTAGTTTTTAGTGAATAGCACGTAGATGCACCAAGCCATTTAAAGAGAAATAAGCCTTATCGCCCAATATAAGTTTGTAAGTTAACGAATCTTTTACATGTCAATAAGAATACTACTTGTTTTAAATATTTTTTCTAAACTACTAATTGCACGTTCATTTGACACATTATTGCATCCAAATAATGGTCAAAGTTTTCTCTGCGGAATCGCAACTGATTCCCTGTTTTTATAATAAACATGTATGATATTGATGCGTTGTATACACCGCCATGATAACTTTACCATGTGTTTAAATACCAACTGTACCGATTCGGTTTTCACAAAACACATTTGGATTATACTATTATTGCTCAATTGTATGTGAAGTTTTCTGACATTTCTTTTTTCTTTCCTATAGCCCCTATTTGAGTAACTTCTCTTTCTACATTTTTGGAGACCAATTTTACTTATCTTTACTTTAATAATATAATTTTCTTAATGTTCTCAACTTTTGTTTTTTATTTTATAGCCATTCAATATAAGTTTATTATATTGCCCTTGATGTACCTTTCTCTGCATTATTTTAAGTAAATATAGTGTGTTTTGTAAAATTTTTGTGTTAAATGGAACATTTACGCTAAATTTTATAACTTTTGTATATAAAAAAGATAGAAGGATATAAGTTGTATTAGGGCTGTATTATAAAAAATAAAAAATCCATTATACAAGAATTACCTAAGAGAAAATTCCAATTTCTTTTTTATTATAACGATGAATAAATGGAGTTCAGTGCAATATGTTTTCAAAATGACTATCTTTACTGGAGATGATTTCAATCCTTTTCTAGAAACTCTCAATTGTAGATTTTCTGATGTCTTTCAGAAATGGCCAGAATCTCTTCTGTGATGCGATTTTTGAGTTTGTTAATAGAGTGGGGTTTGCTCCGATAAACGCTATCCTAAAAATAACTCCATAAGAAGAAATTATATGGGCTTAAATTGGGGAAATTTGGTGCTACCTTCTATCTTTCGAGGAGCGTCCAGACTTATGATCCTCTCTCCAAAGACTGAGGATGTCAACGATACTTGAGTGCAATGGGCGATGGTTACATCTTACTAAAACCCGTATTGGTTAACTTGTCTTTTGTCTCTCTCAATTGGAATGAATTTCTCGAGAACTTCTGCGCGATAAACTTCTTCATTCAAATATTTTGTGAGAAACAGTCAACAGAAAAACAGTCAGTGGGAAATTTCATACCATACACTAACTTCCTCTGGGTTCAATTGACGGTTCTGTTTATATGGGTTTTTGGTATTCCAATATCAGTAACTTTGTTTGTTGACATAGCCATATAGTTAAAATAGGCCTCATCCGTGAAGTAGGCGTGCGTTATGTCCAAATCTTTGGCCCGAACCATCTCCATGACCACTTTTGCAAAAGTAAATCTTTCGCCAATATTAACCTCGGCCAGAGGCGTCTGCAATTAAATCTTATAAGGGAATAGATTCAATTTCTTGGTGATGATGATGTGCATAGCTGGGTGTAAACCCAGTTGAGCTGCGGCTTTAGAGACCGAAGTTCTAGGCTCTTGTTCCCGAACTTGTCCTACGGTCTCTAGAGTGGTCACGGTGACTGGTCTGCCCGTTCTTAACAAATTGTTATCCGGTACTTTCCAATTAGCTTATTATAACTTTCTAAAACCTTTACCTTGCCATTGTAGAGACAGACATGGTAGTGCGCTTGAAGGCAATTAGCGGTCCACTAGCACTTCGGCCCCTCTCGTAAAAGGCGGCCATAATAAAGACCCTTTCTTCTGTTGAACAGCTGGTCTTAGCTGACGCCCTAGCTGGGAAACAAAATCCCAATCATTAACCTAACTATAACTAACATCAAACACAAAATTGTCTGAAAACTTTGACCATGGTAATAAAAAAACTCTTTTGCGCAACATAATGAAGGCCTTTTATATGTAGCTACTGCTCCAAGTATATTACGACAAAATTTTTTATTGATATTAAGCAAAAGTTAAATTATATGGATAATTCTAGATTATACTGAAGACTAAAATTTTAAAATGGTCAATTTTTTAATGCCTACTCGACAAAAAATTTAATTTTATTTACCTAATTTGGCGAGTCTTTTAAATAAGGCCCTCTATATAAGCAAAACGTTATTTTTGAAAGTTTACTCGTGTTGTCTTTTTCATTCTGAATATGATTAAAAATTGTTCTTGGTTTTCATTATTATTGCTTGACTTTTTTTATTGAATTTATTGCAAATTTACAATCTACTCCGTCTACAGAGTAATAAGTAAATAATGTGACGGTGTTGCTAAATGTCATGAGTTGGGCTCCATCCACTGATGGGTCTCCAAGATTCACTCGACAAGATCTTCAGGCCACTGCCTTTTGAGTCTCCGATTTGCGGGTTGGAGGTTGTAGAGGTGGCGATGAGTTGATTGGTGTGGTTCAATATGCGGTCTCGGCTAATGCGAGCTGAAGTTTTGATGACATCTTTGATGAAGGGAATTCTGAGATCGTGGTGTAGAGTTTAGTTACTGATGTACCATTGAGCGTTTGCCAGAGTACATATAGTCTTCGACTGAAAAGAATGTAGAATCTTGGTATTGGAGGGTTTGCTACATCCCCAGAGCTCGATTCCGTAGGCCCATACAGGCATTAAGATGGTTTTATACAGTAAAATTTTATTTTCGATGCTTAGTTGCGATTTACGCCCGATGAGCCAATATAAATTTTTTGTTTTCAAATTTAGTTGCTGCCGTTTGGCTTTTATATGGGGTTTCCATGTCAGCTTTTGGTCAAGCTGGAGTCCTAGGTATTTAACCTCAGTTTTTATGAGAATGGGGTGATTATAAATAGTAACTTGTGGACAGGTGGAGCGTTTTGTAGTGAATGTGATTTGGGTGGATTTTTCACTATTTACTTTGATTCTCCAGCGATCTAGTCAAGCTTGTAGGAGGTTTAGGTGTAGTTGCAACTTCTCGAATGCCCGGTTAGGATTAGTATCAGATGACAATATGCCAGTATAATCTACAAAGGTGGAAATTAAGGTAGTGTCTGTAGTGGGAACATCTTCGGTATACAGGAGGTACAAAAAGGGTCCAAGGACACTGCCTTGTGAAACTCCAGAGTTAAGGGAGTGGTAGGATGATTGTGAGTTGTCAACTTGAACCTGGAGGTGTCGTTCATTTAAGTAGGATTTTAAGAGAAGATAAATTTGATGAGGTAACTTTCTTTTTATTTTATATAGTAGTCCTGTGTGCCACACCTTGTCGAAAGCCTGCTGCACATCTAAAAACACTGACGCACACATATTCTTCCCTTCCAGATTTTCTTTGAAGTAGTTAACTATCCTATGGCATTGTTGAATGGTTGAATGCCCCTCACGTAAGCCAAACTGATGGGACGGTATTAGTTCATCTGGTTGTGTTATTTCCTTGATTCTGTATAGCAGTAATCTTTCAAATAATTTTGATAATAGTGGCAACAGACTTATCGGCCGATATGAGGTGGTTTCATGTGGAGGTTTTCCAGGTTTAGCAATCATGATTATTTTAGCATATTTCCACTGAGTAGGGAAGTGAGAAATGGCAAGCATGCGATTAAAAATCGTTGTGATGAGTACTACTGCTTTTTTCGGAAGGTGTTTTAGTACTTCCCCTACTACAAGGTCGTAGCCCGGGGCTTTATATGAGCTGATTAATTTAATTTCCCTATATACTTCTGCTGGTCAAAAGGGACTCACAAGTAGGGATAATCGGCCAGGCGCGCATAAATATTCTTCTATTTCTGCATCAAAGTTTTGGTCATTAGATGTCAGTGGTGTGAAGACTTGGGCAAGGTGTACTCCGAAGGTGTGTGCTTTTTCTTCGTTTGATCTATCCCAGCTATGGTCAGGTTTTCTTAGTGGTGGAACTAGAGTAGTAGGTCTCTTGAGTCTTTTTGTAGCTTTCCAGATAGAATAATCTACTGGAGATAGGCTAGAGATGTAATGTCCGAATGTTGTATTTCTGTGTTCATGTAGAGCTTCGTGAAGACGGTGGGTTAAATTATTTAAGATGGTCTTGTCTCGAGGGTTTCTGGTCCTTTGTCATTTTCCACGAGCTCTGCGTTTTTCTATGACGAGCTGCCTGGTATGTAGGGGTATGTTATATGTTACTGAATCATTTTTGTATTCAGTCGGTGTAGCTTTCCAGGATGCCTTTTGGATTGGGTTTGTGAGGTACTCCACGGTTTCATCAATTTCGTTTGGAGTATGCATTTTGTGGGCTAAGCTTATATTACAGTTGATGTGGTGTTGGAATTGATCCCAATCAGTCGTAGCTGTACAAAGTTTTGGTATTGGGGTTTTATAAATAAGATTTGTACTCAAAGTAATTATTATTGCACTGTGGTCTGAAAATAAATTAAAGTTGCTTTCAATTTTGCTGTACACATGAGGAATATCTCTGGTAACTGCGAAGTCAAGCAGGTCGGGAATTCTGTTTAGATCTGACGCCCAATAGGTCGGTTCGTCGGTAGATATATATTTTAGATTATGTTGCTGTATGATTTTAAAGAGTGCTCGTTCTTTGGGTGTAATCAACCTGGATCCCCAGGTAGTGCTCGTCTTAATGGCATATTGCGTTCAACTTCATCGTTAATCCAGATAGAAAGTTGTTTTTCCATTTTCTCAAACATATTTCTTCTGGAACGTGTAATTCTTGTTGCAGAAGTCGTTGTGATTGTATTTGTTGATGATACGATTTTTTAATGCACTCCCGATATCAGACTGCCGCTCACCTGCATCTAATTGTCTGAGCACATGCATTTTAGTTTTTTTTTAGTTTTTCTTATCACCCTACTTTCTTTTTCTTTGCAATCACTCATTGTAAAAACTAAACATTGTCTTATTTATCACCTTAAAACAAAATATTATGTTTATATCTTCATACACACAGTAACGTTGACGACCGACTATAAAAGAACTGCGATGCAGCAAATATACGTTTGTACGGCTGTGGTACGCGCCGCGAGACTGCATGCGAGTATCAAAGAGACAAAATCGTGCGCGATTTCGGGAAATCCCAATACTACCGCGTAATACTGAAACAGTGTTAAGCAGAGCAGCGTTAAGTGGGGTCATTACTGTATATCAATAATAGTATAATACTCTGAAATTCTAAATATTCCGCAGTAAAATACTTGAAAGTGTACTTTAACACTCAGTTAAATTCCGTTCACGATGTAACTCGACATTTTTTAAGTAATACATTAACAAATTAAATTTGCTACACAATTTGAAGAGAATTACCTCATATAATGGCGTCATAGCACGTGTTGGAGGTGAACAACACTGTCAACAGAGTCGAAACTGTTTCTTTATATTTTGGAGAAATATTCCCCTTTCATTGTTGTCATTAGTAATATGTGATCTGAATTACACTTCAGGAAGTTTTTCCCGAATAAAGTACAAAATATTAAACTAATCCCAATATTATAGCTGTTAGTGCAAAGTATAGTCCTAGTAGTTATATATGAAATATGATGTCGTTCAAATGCCCTCCATGATGCGACCATTCTTTTAGTAAAGCTTTTCATAACGCTTTTCTATAAATGCTACTCTATTTCAGCAATTACATAACCGTGTATACTTTTAGCCCTGGGATCGTAGCAGGTTTGTTGACATAAACACTTTTTTTAAATAACCCTATAGAATAAAGTCTAATGGGATTAAATTGCAAGACTGCGGATTAAGTGTTTCACGTGCTGTGTGATATCTTGTTGAAAGCACATGCTTTAAGCGGTTTAAACCGTTGGTTTCATTGAAAAATAATTATTTGGCAGTTCTCAACAATGATAGTAATGATGGCGTTGTCAGCTTGGTCCTCAAAAAAGGAGGGGCCAATAATTCCTCCAGTTTACAATACACACCAAGCTGTATATTTTTGTGAATGCATTGGTTTTTCGTAAATAGTACTTAAATTTTTACTACCTGAGATGTGAAAACTTTGACGATTTAAAAACTATTTAAATGCCAACTCAATATGAGTTTTTTTGCAAAAATCGTCAGCTGCTCTAAAACCCAGTTCTCAAAGGTACGGCGTTTATGGTGGTCTTTGATAAATTTTACAAAGTTTTTAGATACTAACTGTACGAATATAAACTTCAAACGTTTACTAAACGTAAACAGCACTTAATTAAAATTCTTTAGTTTAATTATAATTATTTTTTATAAAAGAAAGGTATTTTTAATTATTTATATTATACCCGTTATAATAATAATAATAAATTACTACATTGTTGGTCGTTTAATAATTACCAATGATTAGTGTTTTTTTGTAAAAACATAATATAAAAACGTGATACCGTAAGATGCAAAAGAAACAAGAATCAGCGATAGCTTACAGAGTACTATTGTTGCCTTCTTATTTCTTTGAGCTTCAGCACTTGGACTTGTAATTTTCTTAATCTACTGCTTTCGCATTTGAAAGCTGACGACCATACAGCTATTAATTATGTACGAGTTTGGGAGCAAACTGCCAGCTGTAATTTGCGTCCGCGCCTAATGACCGCGGTCCGTGCGTAATAAGAGCAACGTGTGCCCGAAAGTGGCTGTGCGTATTTGCATCGGCAGCCTTAGTGCGCCCTAGGCTGACGAGATAGGCCACAAAAAGCGCAAATTCGCCGTTAAAAAGTTAATCGAGCCCCCTTCCGCGAATTCCTCAGCTTTTTGCCGGCCTTGTCGCGTTCATGTCCCAAACCGCAGCTACAAGCTTTTCTTCGGCTCCATTATGTGGTCCCGTCGCAGCCAGGAAAGTTATTACATAAATAATCTGAATATCAGAATTTCGCGTTCTCGTTTTGCTTTTAGGCGAGCAAAATTGCGCTACGTGACGGTTTTTCCGAATGTCTGCTTTGTCGCTGGTAGTTCTAAGTTGATATGTGTCTCGAGTTTATGTTGCTGAAGTCCTTATATTATTCTTCCTACGAAAGAGTAGAATTTATAGTCATCAAGGATAGTTAAAAATAAAATATTTTAATTAGTTATAAGTATTAATGTCTTTTTAATTAAAGGTTTTTCGTTTTATGAATTGTAGTTGTAGATTCAACATCAGACCTTTATTCAATTGATTGTTTGAGAGAAAAGATCTTTGATCAAACATAGAAATAAAGTTATAAAGTTATGTTAGGAGGTAAATTATAAGTTTACCCTGGTAAAAATTCTTTATTCCTTATCAAAACCAATTATATACATTTATTATTTTTTAATGTACTTGTCATATACAACTTAGCTTCTTTATCTGTCCTTCATAAGAAATTACCCAGTGAGAGACTAGTATACAGCAAAAATGTCAAAAGCTAACTGTAAAATTTGCTGAAAACCAACATACTATTTAGAAATAATCAACCTTTGGAATTCTTAAATTTGCATTGTTATTATTTAACAATATTGTCTGTCTTCTCTAACTATAGATATCGTTCTTAAAATTTCCAACACCATTTTTGCACTAAACTGTAAACAACGTTTCTTTGTATAATGTTTACAGTGTTCTTTTTTTAATAGTGCGCGTCATACTAGGCAAAATTGTTAACTGTCTTATTCTTATTTAAACAATTATCTTTTCTCGGAGCGTTTTATTGTTGTTCAGTAAGATTATCAATCGCTTTAGATTTTTTTTCTGTCTCCTCGCACTATAAATATTGCAAAACCATCAACAACAATTTTTTATTACAAATTATACAGCGTTTTTTGCTTAACAATTATCTCATAAATATAATAAGGTGCTAATTAAATAGATGAAACCATATCACATACAAAATACGTCTGATAGTACTGATTGTGTGACTAATTCCAAAAAATTTGTTTAAATAAAAATATGTTTATATCGAATATCGTGTAAGTATTTTTGAGATCCTGATTAAAGTAGGTCTACTGCAAGAAAGCGATCCTCACTCCAAACATAGAAGAGAGTCATGTCTTAATCCTAAAATCCACACTCATCCTACATCTAATCCAACCTAAATTCCTTATCCACCTACCAACTCGTTTGGCCAACATGGCATGTTATGGCTAAAAAAACCTAAATAGAAATGACATATCGAATTTAAAAAATATATTACCCTAGGCGAGTAGAGTAAGCTCAGAATCTCGCACTTAGTCCCATTTTGGATTTTTATTTTTGGGAGGGAGGAGCATAAAGGCCATAGTACCCACCAATCGACAGAACCTAAAACAACAAAGATGGAAAGAAACAGAGTGCAACATTAGGAGATGAAGAAAAATTAATCGAATTGGAGGCGGAAATAAAAAAAGTGGACAGTAATATGTAAGTCCGGAGAAAAGAAGAAAAGTGTGTAACACTAAAAGCCGACACATGATGTTTACTAAAAAACACGGAAACAAGAAGGAAGGCGAGTAGATCTTTTAATCAATAAAACTATAATAGACAAGAGTAGCCAATATAGAATCATATTAGAAGAGGTAACTTCAATAGTTATTGATATAAATAAAAGGTACAAATGTAGGATTGTTTAAGTACATGCACCGACATCTGACCACAAAGAAGAAGAAGAAGCAGAGAAATTATATGAAGTCACCGAAGCGATAGAAGCCAACAAAACGAAATACAAAATAATAATGGATGAGTTTAATGCAAAATTATGGACCCGGTAAAACCCAAATGAAAACACGAAAAATAAAATCGACTACTTCTCATATGTAATGACAAAAACACCACTGTATTTAATGCGATTAACGAATAATAGTGACTTTTGGATGGTAAGAGCAAAAGTGCGCATTAACACCTAGAAACAAAGAAAGAAATTAATGTTAAAAATGAAAAGATAAGTAGACCAATAAGAAATAAATAAAGAAAAGCCAAATACAAACATATTGTACAGAAGTATATAAAACTAACAAAAATAGAACATTCAACAATATCGAACTACCAAGGATTAATAAAATTATCAGAAAAAAGTAAGAGGCTACAAGAGAAAATTTGAGAATATATCTGTAACAAACTGTTAAATGCATATAACACGAAAGTAATATTAAAATTTAACTAAATTATATTTTTATTAACAACCAAACAAGAAATACAAAACAGTTTATAAATGGAACTGTTGCACGAGTACAATTTTTCTTTTAGTATTATTGTCTCCTTTTTTCAGCTTCGACGCACATTTCACATTCTTAATATTTCTACGTTCCTGCATCAACGTTTAGGAAATCACTCCATGTTTATTAAAAGTTCAAAAAAGTCACTTTAGTTCTAAGCTAATCAGGTTCTCATTTAGCTTAATCTTGATTTCCTTGAGTAGTTTGGCATTTCATATTTAACACGAATCGATAAACTAATTAGTGCTTTGCAAAGGCACAATAAAGATTGCTAAATTATTCCAGAACAATTTCCGAAACTCCGTTTACCGAGTTCAATTTTTATGTTCGTATTGCTTGACATAGTGTCAAAATACATGTCTGTTAGCTTGTTATAATTTTTCATTTTTTAATTAATTAATTAACTTCAATATAGCCAACGTTTGTGCCAAACCCGTGCCTTCGTTTCTTATTCTTCTTCCTGACGTTTTTTTTGTATGGGTTCGTCGTCTTTAGCTTTTATCTTTTACAGTCCTCCCAGTTCTATTTTTGGAGGTCTGTTTCTACCATTATCTTTATTACATAAATTTTCCATTTGTAGCATAGACGTTTTGTTTGTCTTTTTCCTCTCAGTGACTAATTGAAGTTTTTCGGACACCTGTGGTCTTGCATTCTTTCTACATACCCATACCAACGAAGGGATCTATTTTCCAGGTTTCTGGTAATGGATGAAGTTATTCCAATTTCTCTCCATACCTTTTCTGTTCTACATCTTTCTCGTCTGGTAATTTGCAGAAATTTTCTGAAAAAGTCAAATTCGACTGCTCTCATTTTGTTTTTCAGGCTTTCTGTTACTGGTCAGGCGTCTCCCCTATACAAGGTAATGCTTTCAATTATACCATGAAATATATTTTTCTGAGTTTCTTGTTGTTTCATAGAACTCTATGCAATGCCCTAGTTACCGTTGTTTCTTGACTGCCCCTGTTGTTTAAGTCTTCTTTCATTGAACCATTAGGCGAGATAATCGAGCCTAAGTATTTATAAACAGTGTAGAATGGTCACGTTTCTAATGCGTATGTCTTGTTGTTCTCCGGCTACATATCCGTATTCTATCTTGTTTATGTTAATTTTCAGTCCATAGTTTATTAGTTTGTTTTTCAGTGTTTTAATCGTAAATATAAAATATTTTCTTTGTTTTCTATTAAATTATTTGGTTGTCAGCAAAAAGCAGATGTTTTACATCTCTGTATTCTATAATAATTCCTCTTTCTTCGCATTTGTGTTTCCAACTATCAACCATTTTATCAATGTATAGGTTAAATAAGAGCGGCGATAGTATATATCACTGTTTTAAGCCTTTTGTTATTTCAAGATTTTGACTAAACCTTTGCAATTTTTATTTTCGCTGTTGATTTTGTATAAAGTTGTTCTTTTATTTTTAATCTTCCCATAACTGACCAATTTTCAGATCTAGGTACACTATCATATGCTTTCTCTAAGGCTATATATCTTACATGCATCTCGATGTTTTTGGTTTTATGTTTTCCATAAATTGTCTAAGGGAAAATTTATTGTCTAAGCATGATTTATTGAATCGAAAGCCGCTCTTTTCTTCTGCAACTTCTTTCATATATTGTTGAATCTTGTTTTGAATTATTCTTCCAAAGACTCTTACAGTTGAGGTAATGACGCTTAAACCTATGTAATTATTAAGTTTTCTACTTTCCTTATCCTATAATAAGGAAAGTAATATAATCGGCGGAAATTTGACCTACCCAGTTTTTCACATTTCTGGGCGAATTATAGCCTCAGGACTCCAAAAAAGTTGTTTTGAGCCATTGGTTCGTGTGTGTGTGTGTGTGTGTGTGTGTGTGTCTGTCGGTCTGTCAGTAAACAGGATATCTAGAGAATCGTAAGAGTTAGACTTCAAATTTGGTATGCAAGATACTTGTATGTAGGGGACGCAGTGCGAAGCTTTTGGTAAAAATCGGCCTAGCCGTTTGGTCGCAAGGTGCATAATCGGTCGCAAAGCGGTTGCGAATCTAAATGGTTGAAGATATAAAAAATTCATGAGAATAAAAATGATTTATTATCACGAGATAAACATGAATTTACAGTAAAAGTTGGTAAAATAGGAATTCGAAAAAAAAATCGGAGCCCAAAATTTTTGCCAGAATTACCCAAATAATAGGATAAGGAAAGTCGTGTGACGTTCACACCAGATTTTTTTAAAAATAGTGTATATGTACAACGTATTTTATTACACTCGGACCTTTCTCCCTTGTTAAATTTTACTAAAAATCCTCTTTAGGAACTTTTTCATCCATATTTCACTTACAGTTTGCTTGTCTCACCTGCAACCCTTTCTTTTTATCCAGGTTTGAAAATTGCAGTGGTAGTCAGTGAGCTCCTCAATCCACCCATCAACTACTTTTTGGACTTTTTGTTTCTTATTGTTTGTAATTGTCGTCATTCTTTTGCCTCTCTCAGAATCTTTAATACTGACTGAGGGTTTGGTGTGAAATTCTAAACGTTAAGTTCTACCCACCTGGAGTACTTTTCTCTTCTTTTTTAAGTTTGTTATAGTGCTTATTTTGAATTTATATTAGAGAGGTTTCAGTATTTGAAATACCACCTCTACCAGACATCTTGACGTATTAGTGGAGTCAAATTAGATTTTCGCTTCGAAAAAATTCCTGTTTCGCTGATTTTTTCGGGAACCTATTTGTAGAGATGTACAGAATAACATATTAAAATGTTGCCGCACGAAACTTTGTGCAAATTTTTTTATTTAACAATTAAGTTGCAAAAATATGGTTTTTCGGAAATATCTTGTTTAATTCAATTTGTAGCAAAAAACTAATAGCGCCAATCGAAAGAACGGAAAATTATGCGAAAGAAACATATATAACCTTTGTTACAATGAGCAAAATTGAGCAAGCAGTAAATTGTTAACTAACGCACTAAGTGACACTGTTATCGACTGTCTGCTAACGCGAAGAGCAAGCGCGCCCGAGCGCGCGTGCAGTTCGTAACTCAGTGTAGCTTTTGATTGACAAAAGCAATTGGACATTAAAAAGTAAGTGTTCCTTAAAGGATTACGTATGTTTAAACCCTTTTGTAAGTTCTTTTAAGTCTTCATATTCAAGTTGAAAGTCGAGCGTTGCGCTAAATCTCGATAATTTCTTTAAATTCGTTATAAACTAAGTCAAATAAACAAAAAAGATAATAATCGAATAGGTGAATAGTATACCTAAAGTGATTATTTAAAATACGTCATTAGTCAAAAAAATTAGAAAAATTTATTTTGCAACATTCCGATCTTTAAAATACGCTAATTTTCAAAAATTACGTTTCTCCCTTCGAGTTTCTAATTTTGACCATTTATATTGAAGTCTTACAAAATGATATCTATGTTTTACAGATGATCAATTTGTAGCTTATAATTTGTACTTTAAGTTGATATACTTTATTTTGTAATAATTATAATATTTCATGCTACTTTTTAAGGAAATAGACGAGAAAACGATTTCAGACCTCAAAATTTGGGGAATTTGACAATTAAAAAATTGTTATAATTTTAACAAAAAAAAACTTAATTTTTTTAACACAAAGGCAGAAGCTTATGCATAAATTGTCAAAATTTTAACTTGTTTTTTTTTAATTATTAAATGGTAACTGATATTGCAAAAAAACTTAAAAAATTCGGCTTTTTGGAGATAAAAAAGAGTTTTAGGTAAAAAATTCAGAACAAAACGGCTATACACGTGACTCTATGATATACACGTGTTTTCAGGTGGTCTCAAACGTGGTGGAAGAGACCTTACGATTCTCTTCGAAAAAGTACGTTAGTCATTCTGCGCGTTGTTGGTTTTTATTACCTCTGTATTTAATACATTTGTACATTTTTTTAAATAAACGCATTGTTAACCCAACAAATATTATTTTACTAATTTAATTCTTGAAAATAAATTTTACATTACTTATTACACCATTACTATGCCAACGCTATTCATAATATGTTCAACTGTTGTGAATTTTCCAAATATGTCTTCAGATTCGTAATCAGCACACCCAAAAAACCACTAATAATAATTAAATTAATTTTCTTTTTTCCGGTTAATTTTTTATTTTTTAGTCGGCCATTTTGTATCCGCCATTTTGAATTTTGCAAATCTGACTTGAAATTCGTAATCAGCACACCCGAAAACCCCTAGAAGTAAATTTTCAGATTTTTCATTGATTTATACTCCATATATTCAATTTTACAAGTAATTTGTTTTTAATAAATAAATAAACAATTTGCCCACTTTTTCGGGTGGCAACAATTTTTTAACGGTATTTAGAAGCTAATGGAAAAGGTTTTATAAAAAAATATGGAAACTGTAATTATTCCGAAGAAAGATTCCACCAATAATGGTACGGCTCTAACACCCCGCGTGGAAGCATGGCCTGGAAATTGAAAGGTTAAGGCTCTCATACGTTTACTCAATGTGCGCCTTAGACGACCGCAATTAATACCCCTTGTTCGAGTGACTGCAGGTACTCAATTATTTTTAGTAACTGAGTATAAGCCACCCGCCAGGCTTCAGAGAGCACCGGGAATTGAACCCGGGTCCGTCCGCACCGCAGCCCGCGCCTCAACCACTGGACCACTCTGGCGGTATCTTGACGTATACAATATATAAATAATAAATCTATTCAAAATTATATTTATCATTGTATAAAGATGTATATATATATATATATATATATATATATATATATATATATATATATATATATATATATATATATATATATATTATTCTTTATATAACTAATTTTTATATTTCACAAACCACTCGAAATAAAATGTATCCATCAATTTGTTTAGAACTTATTGAGACTTACTAAGTACGTCGTTAGAAGAAATTATATTCATAATTGCAATTAGGGGCAATAGTTTAGAAATATATATTGGAGATACAGCAAACCTCTAAATATAAAGGTGCTATTTTATACTAGCAGAATTAAAAAGCATTGGCTTTAATAAAAAGGATTATACGTTTTTTGTTCCATGAAATTATTCTTTATTTTTTAATAATTCATTATGTATTAGTATTGGTCTATCATGCATTTATTTGGTTTTATTAAATATATTTTTATCTTAGCTTGAGAGCTAATATTTGCAGATGCAGTCGTCTTCGGGAACCGTTTTTCATTTTCAACGAACTTAAAAAGTTCGTTACTTAATTCTATATGTCTGTCGGTCTGTCTGTCGCTGTCACAAAATTATGGATTTTTTAAAATTTTAAAATGGATTCTTATAGAAAATTTTACGCTGATTTCAAAATCGAAATCAAAAGTTTCTATCTCGAATAGTTTCGAGATATTCGACTTCAATTTCGGAAAATTTTCGACATTACGATTTTAAATGTGATTCTTATAGGAAATTTTACGCTGAATTCGAAAATGAAATCGAAAAAATTCTATGTCGAATAATTTTCCAGATATTCGATTTTGAATTTTCCCGAAATTCGAAATCGAAATCGAAAAGTTTTTTTAAGTTCGTTCTGGGATTGCTTACAGAGCAATCTCTTCGCTGGCCACATGTTTAACATATGATTTTCATACAGTTTTGATTACTATTTAGTTATTCTAGCTTATGTAGTATTTATCTAAAAATGTAAGTATATAATCCTTTGGTATGGTGTTATTTGCTATCCTAACGTTATTTTCAAAGCTAAATTAGAAAGGTTCTTTTAGAGAATTAAATTTCTCAAACTGTAGTCTTTTTATAGGGAGTTTATTTGCCTACGCCTCTAAGGAGAGCTATATGTCGTTAAAGAAGTCTAAAGTTTTCTTTGCTCTGCTATACTATTTATAGGATTTTAAATGAAAGTTTGAAAGAAATGTTTTTGATTGAAAATGCACTGGATTAAAGAAAATATGTTAGTTTGAAAATGCCTGGCAACTGATGTTGCGAGATTATTAATGATAAATAATTGTTGACTAATATCTCTCGTATTCAGTCATAGAGGGGTTTCTGTATTTTCATTTCCTCATATAATAACGGGGTGCGATAAAAACTGGAGGAATTGTTTTTGGATGGTAGAATTTGACTTTGTAGTCCGTTTATTTATAATATTTGCCAAATATTTATGGGTGCCCATATATTCAGCTAGATATTTGACGGTAGATTTGAGTTGTATATATTTTCTGACAGCTATTTCATATATTTCTTAGAACTCTTGAGGGCGGTGATCCTTGCTTTAGTCACTAAAAGTCTAATAGATCTGGTGATAAGAGATTTTATAACTTATGAGTTTGAGCAGGGTAATGGTGAAATTTGGCTTTTGAGTTTTTTTTTTTATTATAACCCATTTATTTACAATCTGTCCTAATTATACCATGGACAATAAGTAGTTGGTGTGTATATGAGCCAAAACATGCTAATGGACATGCAGGGTAAGGCTCCAGTAAGCCCCCCTATAATTAATGTACTATTCTATACTGCTAGCGAATGATTTGAATTGCAGGTACTTTAAGTAATTAACTAATTTATAAACTAATGGAATGGCACTGGAATAGCTTAATGTTCAAGAACAGCATTGAAAAGCGTTGGTAGTTCGTTTGGTTAAAAACGCTTTAGGCGTTTTGGGCGATCTGGTTCGTTCATTAGAGAATGTACAAGGTCGTTAGGGTGTGCTGTTAATCGGTCTTTGTATTTTTGGGCAATTTTCCCTATTTCTTCTTTAATGGTTGCATCACTTAAGACACTTAAAATCACTTTGTTCGGCACATACCACGGCGCATTAACTACAACACGAAGCACTTTATTCTGGAACCTCTCGATGATGGCCAGGTTGGTGTTGCTAGGAGTTCCTCAAAGTGAGAGACCGTAGGTCCATATTGGTTTCAGAATCACCTTATAGAGCAATAGCTTATTTTCTAGCGAGAGTACAGAGTTTCTTCCAATCATCCAGTATAGTTTCCTGTATTGTATCTCTAGCTGTTTGCGTTTATTAAATATGTGGGTTCTCCAGGTCAAGCGTCGATTTAGATGGAGTCTTAAATATTTTGCGGAGTCTGCGTGTTTTATTTGTTGTCCGTTAAGTGAGATCGGTGGACAGTTATCACGGTTCATGGTGAACGTTACATGTTGGGATTTGATTTCGTTTACTGATATTCTCCATACCTTGAGCCATTGCTGCAATTTATTCAGAGCGGTTTGCAAGTTGGAAGTTGCAGTATTCGGATTTAGGTGCGAAGCTAGAATTGCCGTATCGTCAGCAAAAGTGGCGGTTGTAGTTAGGCTTGTAGTTGGTAAGTCAGCTGTAAAGAGTAAGTAGAGGATAGGTCCTAGCACTCTGCCTTGGTGGACTCCCGATAGTATTGGGTGGAGGTTCGTGTGTTCATCTTGATAATTAACGAAGTAATGTCGATCCGTTAAGTAAGACTTTAGTATTTCATAGTATTGGTAAGGTAGATATTTTTTTTAATTTATAGAAGGGGCTCAAGTGCCATACTTTATCGAACGCTTGTGAAATATCTAGAAAGGCAGCGGAGCAATATCGATATTCATCTGGGTCGGTATGAATTTGATCTACAAGTCGATGTATTTGTTCGATAGTTGCATGTGAGTGTCGAAAACCGAACTGGTGCTTGGGTATCAATTCTAAATCATCTAGGATTGGTTGAAGGCGTTTTAAGAACAATTTTTCAAAGACTTTTGATAGGATAGGTAGGAGGCTGATGGGATGATAGGAAGCAGGATCAGTGGGTGGCTTTCCAGGTTTCTGAATCATTGTGACCTGTGCTCCTTTCCAAGCGCTTGGATAGTATCTGTTGGAGAGGATAGCATTGTATAGTTGAGTGATTGCTCGTAGTACGGTTTCAGGTAGCTGCTGGAGAATTTTTCCAGTGATAAGGTCAAAGCCTGGTGCTTTCTTGATGTTGATTTGTTTTCTAATTACTTGTACTTCCCAGCGCTTAATCGGTAGGCTCATTTGGAATGGAGATTCCAGAAAGTTGTTTATTTTAGTATCTTTCTCCGGACACTGGCTAGGGTATGGTTGGAATGCCTTGATTAGGTGGTCAGCAAACGTTTCAGCTTTATCCTTACTAGTACGAGCTAATTGGCCGTTTGATTTGGTGATAGGTGGTATGTGAGCTATTGGCCTTTTAAGTTTTCTAACTGGTTTCCACAGAGAATAGTCGGTGGTTTCAGTGGCTGTAAGGTTCGCAAGGTAGTGTTGTATGCCTTCGTTTTTAAGTTGTTGTTGAAGTTTCTTTAGTTTCTTTGTTGCCTGGTTTAGTGCTTGTTTGTCTGCTTCTAGACGGGTAATTTGCCAGCGTTTTCTGAGACGTCTTTTTTCGATTATCTTGTCTTTTAATAGTGTGGGGCAGCTGATAGTATAAGTAGTTTTCATCACAGGGGTGGCTTTCCATGCTGCTTGTTGGATTATACTAGTTAATTGTAGTACAGCTTCTTCAACATCATATTTGGTTTTCAACGGAACTCCCAGGTTCAATTGTTCAGTTATTATTGTTTGGAATAGGTCTCAGTCCGTTTTAGTGTTGTGAAGGACTGGTTGTGTTAGTTCTGAGTGGAGTGTAATTAAAATGGAAGAGTGATCAGCTGCAAATTCAAAGCAAGATTTGATTGTAAATTGTCTTGTATTTAGCCCTTTAGTTATACAGAAGTCAATTAAGTCTGGAATCTTTCGACGATCTGTTGGCCAACAGGTTGGCTCGCCAGTTGATAGGTATTGTAAATTGTTTGCATTTATAGCTGCCAGTAGCTCGCGTCCGTCAGTTCTTGTAATACGAGATCTCCAGTCCTGATGTTTCGCATTAAAGTCGCCGGCAGCGAAGAATCTGTTTCCAAGACTTTGGAAGAAATGTGAGTAAGTGTCTTTTTTTGTTGAATGTTTGGGGGGTTTATAGACGGCAGAAATTTTTAGGATTGCTGTTTTGTCTTCTACTTAGATGGTAGTAGCCTGGAGTTGTTCTGTTTCATATTTAGCCAATGCATGATGTTTTATGTTAGACTTTATAATAACTGCCGTTCCACCGTGGGCGGTTCCATCGGGATGGTTAGTGTTGTATATGCAGTAACTTGGAAATTTAATATAGCTTTTGCTGGTAAAATGTGTTTCTGTTATGAGCAGTATGTCGATTTGATTAAGTTCAAGGAAGAGTTTGACCTCTTGAGCGTGCAGGCTAAGCCCGTTGGCATTCCAAACTGCTATAGTTAATAGTTGGTCCATTATGTCATTTTACTAATGAGCGTGGTTAGGAGATTCATAATAGTCCCCATTTGTGTAATTAAGTTCATCATCATGGATTTTAGTTCGTCCATGTCGTTTGACGGGTGATTTAAGACCATCGCTTGTGTTTGTGAGATTGCATTAGAAGCCAAGTTTTGTGGAGGTTCAGTATTTTGTCTTGCTTGTTCAGCGTATGTGACCTCAGGGATTCTATAATTTTGAGTAGGCGTGCGGGTGTGTGTAACTGCGCTTCTTAATCTTGGGAAGAGTTTTTCTTGGACCTGCTTATATACTATGCATCCACGATAGTTAGCAGGATGACCCTCGCCACAGTTTACACATTTAAGACATTTGACACAACGAGATGTTTGTTGTCAATAGTTCTTGGTATGTCCGAATTTTTGGCATTTGGCACACTGTACCAGTGTTCTTTTAGCATGTGGCGGTTCAACAGTGATTCTTGTGTTCATGAATAGCGTGGTTTTATAAATTTCTTTGTTGTTGTCTTTTTGTTTCATTTCAACAATAAACATGGGGAGAAGGGTTTTGTTTAATTGTTGTTTAATATTCCAAATGTTAACTATTTCGTGACCAAGATTTTCTAGGTTCTGTTTTATTTCTGCGATGTCTGTTGAGTGATGGATATTTTTGATTACTACTCTGAATGTTCGTTCTTGCTTTGGTTTGTAAGTATGAAATTTTGTGCTTTTATCTAAAAGGTGTTTAATAATAGTTTTATAGATTTTACTTGTGTTGCTTTGGATTTTGACTTGCTCGTTGCCAAGTGCTTTTAATGTGTAATTGTTTTTGGTGATTTCATTCAGTAGTGTCGTTAGCGGATTAATGTTTTTGACATCGGATATGTAGATAGGTGGAGGTTTGGGGTCCTTCTGAACGATTGTTATTTGTGTGGTGTTTGTTTGGTTGTCGTCTATTTCAATATTTAGTGGGTCATATCTATTAGAAGTTTCAACTGGGTTGTCTAACCAATATTGTTTATTTTTCTCTTGCCTTTGATTATTTGTAGTGTCTTCGGGGCTCCTGGGTCTTTTTTTGTAATTGATAGTGTGCCATTCGTTGCCTGTCACATTACTAGCTAAGAGGCTCGTAGAGGGTTGATGCTGATTTATCAGGTACATATTTGTCATTGGTCCATGGTAAGGATTTGATTGGTACATGGGAGATTGGGATTGTATAGGAAAAGTTTGTTGTTGTGATGCATTATAGGTTTGATATTGAAATTGCTGTTGTAGATTGGTTTGGTTTGGATATGAATTATAGTTAGGTTGTGAATAGGACATATTTCATAATTTAAATATTTGCGAGGTTATTTGCGTTCAATTTAAATTAATTTGTTTATAAAATAACAAATAGTGAATGATACCTGTGGTATCAATGACCTCACGGTCAATGATAACGGTTAACACTCGTATTACAGCCGACACTTATCGCTGACGTTCTTTACGCTTCGAAAGTCAAGCACGAACAAATTAGGATTTGTAATTTGGAATATGTATAAAATGACTCGTAATTCTAATTATAATAGAAATTGTAGGCCTGACTTTAACAGCAGGTAGAGAGTTTTGGGGCACTTATTATCGGAGCGTGGCACTCGACCGTCCGCTCCGAAGCACAAGCGCGGAATGGCTTTTGAATAGGAATTGATACGGATAGGTTTTCTTCTACACGATTTTGTGAATGTTTGAAGTATTGATTATTACAAGACAGTGTAAGAAAAGAAATAATTTTTTGTTCTATTTCTGTAATATATTAAATGTTTATATACATTTAATATGGAGAAAAAAAGAGTTCAGGAAACGTATATATAAAAATAGTCGGTTTAAGGTATCAGTCAAATCTGGTTTGCTATAACAAATAAAAGTAAATAAAAGCCATAGAAGCACAGTTGATATGACATTAATTTATTTTAAAAGATATATGTAATGAATAAGTAATGATTATTCAAAAAGAGAGTATTGCAATTTAAATTGTAAATAAATTTTAGCAAGTGCAAACCTCGTAAGTGGAAATATTAGCAACCAAGAAGACAACTTGTAAACCAGGAACCAAGAATTTCACGCAGTTTATTGCATTTCTTGACTAACACTTGACACTATAAATATTTTATTTATATATTATGGATTACAATGAAAATGTAAGTTTTGATTACAAACTAAATAACGAATGTACATACAAACGAATGAAAAAATTCCAGTAATTTGCTTACTCTTTTATTACTAATTATCATAAGTATTCTTTGCATTTTTTAAGATAATGTTTGTAATAAAACGTATAATTGTTTTCTTGTATACAATTAATAAAATTATTCGGAAACATTAGTACATTTGGTGTATATCTCAAATATAAACATTTTAGTTTTTAAGTAAATTTCTATTTTTTCGACAATTAACAGACTTTTTAATATAGATTTTTAAATGATTGACAGAGTAGTTGTTTATTTTTATTGTATTGCGAGATATTCCCATATTAACTATGTTTTGCAAATCCACCATAGCAACGTTAACTTCCATTGCAAGCTTTATGAACCGCGTAATGTTTGTGATTAATGGCACATAAATGTTAGGTAGTGAATAAACCCAACATTAAGTGCTATAAAACAGGGTGGATGAATTTTCACGGATTACACGGACATGTTTATGTTAAAATTAAGTAGAATCAAGTAGTTGCTGTACTTCATAATTATATTAGAAAAAAATAATAAACTTCTAACAATTTTCATTGCTTTCCCAGACCTGATAACCTCGAACTTGCAAGTTCATGCCTGTGCCTGACAGCTGCGACAAGCCGAGATACAATCTAAATTATTTCTCGTTATGCAAGCTTTGGTAGAAAAATTCTGGACAGATGCCGTTACGCTCGCATAATAAGAGCAAAATGAAGTTGTCGCAAGCAAAGCAAGGCTCTGCTGCGCTGAAAAGCACATTAAAGCCGAAAAAATTATCTTGCTACTCATCTTACGGTAGGTTTTATGGAGTTGAATGCCATCTGACCCAAGCGTTTTCAGGTAAAAATACACCTGTCCGTCAATCATAAGTAATCCTGTTGTTACAAAGTGGACCGTTTGTAGATGCTTACTGCTAATGTACTCTTAGGGCCTTGCCATTCACGTATTGTTAGTTGCTGTCAGAAAGATTAAATAATTTTAAATATAAATGCAATTGTACTTTTCTTAATTTGGTTTTGGTACTTTTTTGGGATTAACCATAATAGCAATCAAAAAAAAATAACCAATATATAATATTCTATAAGACAAGTTAATGTAGTGTTACTTAAATTTTTTTGCCATCTTGGTAATTAATTCTGCACCATTTTATCAAAATACCAAAGTACGGAATATCTTGGGATATGAATCATTTAAGATTTGTATTTGGTATTGTTGTAATGAAAAGCTTGTATACGAACAGGACTTGAGAAGTAAAACAGAAAGAAAGATTGTTTAATTTAGAAAACTAATCGACGTCTTTTTAAGAAATTTCCGCCTTCTCTTTAGTTGGAATCATATGAGAAACCATACAAAAAACATGTAAAAAAGATATTAATTTAAAAAATGTTCTTATAAATTATTTCAAATAACAAAACCTCTTCGGGATTTTAATGTAATGGTAGAAACCTAAATCTTTCGGATTTCTTATTCGGATTGTGCTTAGAGAATAGAAGCCTAGTAAATAATTTCTATTCTAAAACATCACTTAAATTAATTATTATTATTAAAAAGTATTTATCGTGATTGTTTTATATTATTTTAACATTTGGTAACACACAACACATTACTGATCCCACCAGAATATAAATATCACATATAAAGTTGCTAATTGCAGCACAAGTGATCTGTTTAAATATTTTCTGTTGCACTTACTTATTTTATGGCGTGTTGAGTTTACTTTTAGATTACCTAAGATGTCAACGTTTCTATTAAAGTAGTACTTTTTAGAAATCTTTCTATGGATTGTATCGATGAGATGGCGGCAGTGCCCCACAGCTGAAGGTTGTAAGACCATATGGGTTTAAACGCATTTAAACGCAACTTGTAAACTAACACTTTGTTTGTAATCGATAGTTTGGACTGACGGCCTAACAGCCAGTAATGCACACGGAATTTGAGCCCCAACTGTTTCCATTTATTCCTCAAGTGAGTTCTCCATGCCAATCCTTTATCCAGGTATAATCTTAGGTATTTCACTTCTTGAACCTGCACAAGTGGAGCATTATTGATACTAACTGGTGGGGTAATCTCTCTGCATTTTGTGAAGGTGATATGTATGTTCGCGTCATTGATTTTATAATATATCGTATAAGTTGCAATCATTATATTTTACTAAGACTGTTTTGCCGTCGGCAAAAGTAGCGCTAGTAGAATGGTTATTTCTAGGAAAATCAGCTGCAAACAGCAGGTAATATACTTCCTTGCGGAACATCGAATTTAATTGAATACAGGTCTGTGATTTCTTGACCATGTTTGACTTGAAAGAATCTTTCTGATGAAAAATATTTCAGAATAACAAAATAATTGTGGGGAAGTAATCTTATTACCTTGAATAAGAGCCCATCGTGCTGCACTCTATCGAAGGCTTTGGCTGTCGTCTAAGAATGCAGCAGTGCAATATTGCTTATCTTCAAATGTTTGGTTAATGACTGACAATTATGTGAACTTGTTCAAGGTCCCTTATGGAAGCCAGATTGGTAATCCAGAATAAGTCCCAGTTCTTGGCTATAGTCTCTTAGCAAGTAATTTCTCCAATAGTTTCCCTATTTTCTGGTATACCGGGTTTAAGTATTAAAATCATCTGCGCAACCTTCCATTGAGTCGGTACGTAGCCCAGCCTTAGAATTGCGTTGTATATGATCGTTAACATGACTACACCTTTACAAGGAAGTTTTTTTTTTATAAGATGTCCGGTGATAAAGTCAAACCCTGGCGATTTTATTGGGTTTAAGTTGTGTCTAATTAATTCCTTTATTTCAGTGACTGCAAATAAGTCTGGTAGGGGTGACATTTGGTATGGTGCGTCGAAAATTGCCTTTATCTCAGCTTCCTCTTCAGGGGACAAGGTTGATGGTAGAGGTTGGAAAATTGATTTGAGGTACAAAGCAAAGACTCCAACCTTTTGTTTATCTGATCTTGTACAAGTGCCGTTTCCTTTTTGAATTGGGGGGATGGGTTGGAGTTGCCGCTTGAAGTTTTTGGTTACTGTCCGTAGTAAGTACACCGAGACCGGTGTGGCTTCTAGGTCAGCGAGATAGTCTTAAAAGGATTTGTTCTTTAGGCTTCTGATTAATTCTTTAAGTTTTGCGGAGGCTTGGTTGTAGCGTCTGTTGTCCGAAAAAAATTGTGTAGACTGCCATATTCTTTTCAGCCTGATTTTTTCGGCAATTTATTTCTTTATTACTATGGAGCATGGCTCATTGATTCTTTTAATGGAAATTTCTAAAGTAGCTTCTTGCGGATACCTGAATTACTGTAGAAACTCTAGATCATCAGTGGTTTTTAGTGGCACCCTCAGGTCTAGTTAATTTTCCAGTAGTGCTCTAAAATAAGTGCAGTCAATATTTTTGTTAAAAAAGTTAGGCGAGGAAGCTTGAGAGGACCTAACTGGAGTTTTTGTACGACTTTGTATAAAACTTTACCTCTTCCTAGAGGTGAAATTGGAGAGCCCCAAAACGGATGTTAAGCATTATAATTGGCCCTTGTCATAAATCCGTTACCCTGTGAACAAGAAATAGTTCGGTGGACAATAACCAGCAAAGACCGCCAGTGATCCGTTCCAGTCTTTTATCATTATGCTTGTTGCTTGTAGAAATTCTTCTTTGAAGTCTGGTAGTTGATAGTGCTTAATTTGTTTTCTAATTACAATATCTTGCATGTCTATCCGCGTTAGGATGATAGGTCGCATAGATGAAGAAATTCGGGATTTTAAAAAAGGTTTTATCAGAGAAGTGTGTTTCGAGTTAGAGAGACCATTGGCGTTCCAAAAAACCATTTTATACATTTTAGCCATTTTTAAAATTTAATTCTTGCATAAGGAGTTTGATTTGATTAGTAAGCTCATTTATGGTCTACTGCTGAGCTTGAATAGTTTATTGCGTTGCCATTATAACTGAGGTTAGGTCTCTTATTTGTTGGATTGCTGATTGTCCATGGACAAAATACTGAGGTACGGTACTAAACGGTTGGGTATTATTTGGCTTGTTGGCGGTTATAGCTCCATAGGTTGAGGACTGTTGCATTGGACGTGCCGGTGGTGGTTGGTTTTGGTAGATTAAGTGAGGAGTTGACTGAGTACCCGGTGAGTTGGCGAGTTAGGAGAGATTTTGATGACGTTGGGATATTATGTCAAGATACACTTTGCATCCTTTGTAGTTCGTGGGATGTTCGACTTTGCATAAAACGCACGTAGCTGGTTTGCCATATTTTTTATATTTTGGACAGTCCGGTGCATTTAACGCAGCGTGCTGGACGCGCACATCTGTCTCTTGTGTAGCCATAGCATTGGCAGTTTTTATATTACGGAATTTGTGGTTTTGCCTTAAGTTCTTCGAACTACTATATCACGGCATTTCCCAACGTTTAATTTTAAAAATGTCTTTGTTATTGTCTTTGCGTTTTATATTTATAAAAAATATGTTTTTCTTTTGTCTATTTTCTTTGTTTATTATATTTATGATTTTAGTAACCTCGCATCCTTTGTGCTTTAATAAGTCAGTGATGATTTGGAAGTCGGTAGAGTGATGTAGGTTTTTTAACACCATTCTGCATCTCTTTTCCTCTTCTAAACTATACGTGTGTTTTGCTACTTTGTGAGGATCGAGTACGTCACGTTGTTTACTTGGAGTTTTAATCTGTTTGCTTGTAATAACTGATACAAATGATTTTCGATATTTATGTGCGTTTCAATTAATTTGCTTAATGGGTCTAACGCTGTGATATAATGTATAATAAAGGGAGGGACTTGGACTTTAGTTTTCCTTGTTGGTTTGTTATTGCTGGACTTATCTGAATCGTTTCCCTTAACAAGTGGTAGAAATCTTGTTTTTGGTTGTTATAGATTTTTTGGTAAGCTATACTAATTGATTATCGCTTATTTTTTCCTTTTTTTTCTTGGTCTAACTTGCTGGAATTTATTTAAGATAATTACATCATCTTTGTTGCTTATCACTGACATAATATCATCTTCATCGGAAGCAAAATGAGATTTTTGTACTAATAACATATGCAAAGTAGATGGAGCAGTTTTTGATAAAACGAGGCGGATTTGTATAAATTTGGTTTTGAGATATGTGGGACCTAGATGTGGTTGATAGAATTATTTCTGTTGATGATAACCATAAGGAGCTAAAGGTTGAGCCTGTGTGAACATTGAATTTGAATTTTGGAAATTCTGATATGGTGGTGACGTTTGTAGTTGTTTGTTAATGAGCAGGTATATTTTTGTGTTGATTAAGATAAAAGTTGTTTGGGTTTTCTGAACGGCCGCCGCTGTTGCCTTGTATTTCAAAATTTTTACTAGGAAGTAATTTACTGCGAAATTGTAAATATATACAAATGGTTTAGCCGATAATAACGACAACAGCGAAATAAATACTAATAGTAAAAATGCAAGCCTGACCTTAAATAGCACGGGAAGCAGTATCTCGAAGCACACAAACACACGTCCACTGGCTTCGAAATGCAAGTGTGGAATATGATCGGTTTAAATTTAATATGTCGTTTACAAACAGGGCGAAAGAAAACTAAAGGAAAGTATAGCAAGTAAACGCATCTTTCTAACAAAAACTTAGGAGGTAAAAAAATATTTTATTTTAAACCTTTAAACCCATTAGTGAGGTAAATATGTTTAACGTTGCAGGTAAGAATGAAATATACATACCTTACTACTGGCGAACCTACGTACTGGCCATTTGAGACAAAATACCAGATCTGTTAGACTTATTTGTAGAAGAACAAAATACATACAGATAGAATATAATTTTGAGCTATTGTCAGGTCATAGTCCGGTTATTGCAACATTAACTACCTGATAAATAAATTATTCCTACTCTTTTTACAAAACAAACAAAACTAGGATAACTTTAACTAATACATGGAAGAACATATATTTTTAAATCAGAATCAAGCAAAACAGTGAATTAGATGACCAGCAAAAAGGCAAAGAATATAGACAACATTTTTCTTTAGATATGAAAGTTTATAACTAAAGAATGCAGACCACGAAGTAGATGGTATACACCACGAAACAATGCCGACAGATTTTTTATAACAGATTATAACAAAAACTATATAGTCTTAATCTCTTTATTTAACGACAATAGTAGTTGGGAAAATTCTCCCAAGAAAAAGCTACAATATTTTGTTGAACACCTTAGTAAAAATCTTCACATTGTACACATTTTATACAAATAACAACCACGGTAAATCGAAAAATTTCTAAAATTACATCGCGAAATGTTACTACCAGAGAAGTTGCAAAAACAATTCAAAACGTAAATCAGCACAAGGCTAGATTATTACAGGAAAATCACTTAGACAATACTGTCTACTAATCTAAAAATTTGCACAAATCGTAATAATCGATAAATCTGGTAAACCAACAATTAAAGTGTGTGTTTTCTCGCCAGATTAGCCTACTGCCGATCTCAGTAAAACTTTTACTGAAAAAAGTCAAAATAAACTGGAACTGTCCGTTACTATCCCTAGTTGTTAATCAAATTTAATAAATCACACTTTAAAATACAACAAACGCATATAATTGTAAATAAGACCGCAACAAACTTGGAGAAAACTACGATATCCACAGCAGCATTATTTTATGTGGCGCAAGCGTTTGGCAAGGTATGTCTGCTGTATAAAATGAAAAACATCTTGCCCAGCCTGTACTATTTACTGCTAAAATTCCAAATCAACAAAAGATACTTTTAAATAAAATATAACATTATGTTACACACTCCAACAACTGTTAAGTGAAATCAAATGTACCACAGGAAAGCGTGTTTGGTCCTCTATTGTATCTATAATGCTTTATAATGCAGATCTAGTCACAACGAACATTACAATTGCAATTTCGCAGATAACACTGCCATGTTAGTAACAAATCACGACCTAGCCGTACCTTCCTAACAATTACAACGTCATTTGAAACTCCTTCAAGACAGGTTCAGAAATTTGAGAATTAAAATAAACCAGACTATATCAATATAAGTTAAATTCACCACAAAACATGTAATTTGTCGCCGATATATTATTAGCAATGTACAAACATCAGTTCAAACTAAAATGAAATATATGGAGCTATATCTCTACTAATAGCAAACGTGGCAAAAATATGTTAACACAAACAAATGAACTTACAACTAAAACAAATGTCTTGACTCTTGTGTCGTAAATCAATAATATTCCAGAAAAATAAAATTATCGTGTACAAATACATAATTGAATGTGGACAGGGGTTTTTAACTGTGAGGTTTCACTAAACTTTCTCACACAGAAATTAGCTAATAATTTCGATCGAAGATCTATAACTAATACACTCTGACGTCCCAAATTTTTATATATGTTGCCTTTTATGCCTTAAAGTAGATACGGACCAACGGATGGTTGTTATTATTAGTATAAGATATATAAGCTTTTAAACTGCGATTGAAATTTTTATATATAAAACTGCATGGTAAGCAGTAACAAATACAACAGTGTTTGGGATTGTCAGGTAAGAATTAAAATTTTATCAACAAAATGTAGATCATAATTACTTAAACTTGCAGTTTACTGAAGTTTATAATCCAAGCAAGACTAAATGTTTGTAGATAAAATTCAGTAATCAGCCATTTTCATCAAGGTATATTTTTTCTTAAAGAAGTCTGATTTGTTTTCTTTATGATTTTGGAGGGAGCCTATAAAAATGATGGATTTTTTACTAATATCGAACGAAGATGACTTCAATTTTTTAACCCGACGTCATTTATTTTACTGAGTACATTTGGATTTTAGTAAAAGTAGTCACTTTTTGGTTACAATCAATTATATTATGAGTTTTTGTATTTTTCTAGTTGGATAAGTATCAATAATAATATTTAAATAATAAAAGTTTTAGTAGAACCATATAAATAGTAAAGAAAATAGTTTAAATCGATGTTATATACTTAATGAATAAAAAAAAGCCCACCAAACTTATTAACCTTAATTTCATGTGTAGTTAAAAAATTTAGTATTATAAAAAATGTGCACATCAGTCGATCCTATTCTGTCTTCTAGTGTTATCTAAAAAAATTTCAGTAATTTTAGAATAAGTCCCGGGCATGACGAGGTCATTCAGAATTGAATTGCAAGGCACAAAATACAGCTCTGTCATAGTATCTGCAAATTATTTTCTATGAAATAACGTGAAAAGTTACTGTTTTGATTGTAACAATAAAGAATTGCACACCAAGAAGTTTCTAAATACTCAATATGCTTTTTTGTTCTTCAAAAAATTTGTGTGATTTCTTTGTCTACCATCTACATTAATTAATCAGTAAAAAATCAAAAAAAAGGACTCTTACATCGCCTGATTTGCTTAACATGTATAACAATTCAATAAAAAATGTTTATTAATAATTTAGAAAACGGAAACTATAAATAATATGAAGCACTTCTTTAACCATAACTGTATATGCAGCAGAAAAGTTATCATTCATATAGTACATTTTATACATTTTTAATAAGAAGAAAAAGCATAATAATGGATAACAGATTTATAAAATATCTAATCTTTTTTTATGGGAATTGGTAAAAGATTTTGTAATTTTATGTGCAAAAGTAAAGAAAAAGTACTCGCAAAAAAAGTGAATACAGCAGCAGTTAAAAATAAAATGCAACAGTTAAATCTTGTGGTTACCAGACTATGATTAAATTTTGAATGTATAATAATTGATAATAAATCGCATATGGTAATAAACTTCTAGCAACTACTAGGCTACACGTAGGTAAGAAAATTACTTCGGAGAATTCAAGAAAAAAATAAAGTCTAAATGTGTCTAATGTATTTGGTATGATAGACGATCTACTCCTATGAGTTCAAAAATCAAGGTTTTATATTGATTGGTATTGTGTATATTAAATGATGATTAAAACATGGGTTAAAAAGTATCAAACAAGCATTAAAGGATCTTAACAATTTTGAAAAAAAACAGGTTTCAGTAGCAAGTTCAATTCTCTAACAGTTTATGTAAGACTCAGTAAGCCGTATTAACAGGAATGTACGCTAATTTATCTGTTTTAAAAACAGCAACCAATGTAATCTTAAAAAATTAGAAATTGCATTTTAAAAAGATAATAGAATATAATGAACATTAATAAATATTTTTTTAATATGAACATATTTCTCTTTATCGGGATTTTATCTCGCTTGACATATAGGCGTTCGACCGTTGTAATAATACGAGCGCGTGCTAACCCGCCATCGAAAGCGCAGGGAGAGATAAATAAGTGTAACTTGATAAACCGTAAGATGAATTTATTTGTAAAAAATACAAACATATCAATTTACTTTAAAATTCCACGGAATATTTCTCTCAAATTCAATAATATACAACAACCAACTATTAAATATTCCGCCAGTAATAAACCCAATACAATCAAAAATTCAGAATAACCATCTACGTGAAATGCAAGAAATGTGTCAAAGAAGAATAAGAGAAAAAGGCAGGCAACCAGCAGAGGATGAATCTACAACCTCGAGGAATAACCAATGCTGGTTTGTAATCACCAACATACATTCAGAAGTAAATGTGAATGAAGAAGAAAACATGGGGCCGGCGAAGAGAGCTCTGTAAGCAATCCCAGAACGAACTTAAAAAAAAACCTTTCGATTTCGATTTCGAATTTCGGGAAAATTCGAAATCGAATATCTGAAAAATTATTCGACATAGAATTTTTTCTTCATTTTCGAATTCAGCGTAAAATTTCCTATAAGAATCACATTTAAAATCGCAATGTCGAAATTTTCCCGAAATTCGAAGTCGAATATCTCGAAAACTATTCGAGATAGAAACTTTTTGATTTCGATTTTGAAATCAGCGTAAAATTTTCTATAAGAATCCATTTTAAAATTTTAAAAAATCCATAATTTTGTGACAGCGACTGACAGACAGACAGACCGACAGACCGACAGACCGACAGACATATAGAATTCAGTAACGAACTTTTTAAGTTCGTTGAAAAACAAATACAAACAAAATGCTGAACCAAACCCTCTAGTAATTTTTATATCAGACGAACATACATAACGTTACTCTTCCTACTTAATGAATTAACCAAATATAAATCTCTGTTAAAACCCTTATATTATAAACAAGTCACAGAATAACCTCCAGAAAGTATATATCAAAACAATTAAAACGGTAGTAGAAACAAAAACACAAATTTTTATACATATAAACCCAAACAAGAAAGAAACCTTCGAGTTGTGCTCAAAAATCTTTACTCATCGACAGATATAAATGACACAAAACTAAGTCTGTAAAAAAGGGCATATGGCACAAACATATTTAATTAAAATGAACAAGTGACAAAAACAGTACAAAAAATGCACAGCATTGACTATGTACTAAATAAATACAAATAAATAAATATATAAAATAGATTTGTCATGAAGCACCAAAGCAGAGTTGGGGGCACCACTCGTTAAACGTGGAATACTCCAATATATGCGATGTCAAAAACTATTGTAAAAATACTTCAAGATGCGTTAAGTGCAGAGTTGAACACCTGGTCAGAGAATTACCCAAAAATTTAAGAGTTGCAAATGTTAAGTGTGCAAATTCTAATTAAAACCACATAGCGAATTACTAAGGCTGTAAAGTTTACAAGCAAACCAGTTCACAATCTACAAATAACTTAAACGAACTAAATAGGTGATGAACCTCATAGATGAAATATCATGGATCAAATACTCTAATAAGCTAATAGTTTGTCACAGGAGACACAGGAAGTAAACCTACTTATAAAAACTTATGACATAGACTTCTTATTTGTGTCGAAAACTCGCTACAAGTATTAGGTGTAAAAAATAAGTTCTCAGCTTTTTCTGCAAAATCAAAGTTTTATTTAAAAACAAACAAAAAAAGCTTAAGTATCAAAGTATTCTCCATTGGCATCGATAACCTTTTGCCATCTTTCGGGTAGCTTGCGAATTCCCTGGTGATAGAAGCTCACCGGCTTCGAGACGATAAAATTATCGATGCATTTTCGGACTTCTTCTTCTGTTTTGAAGTGGGTATCAGCCAACTGATGCTGTAACGACCGAAATAAATGATAATCGAAAGGGGCCATGTCTGGGCTATACGCCGCATGTGGGAGAAGTTCCCAGCCTAACGCGAAGATGTGTTCTTGCGTCGCCTTCGCAATATGTGGTCGGGCATTATCATAGAGCAGGATGACTTTGCGACTTCCTTGTCCAGTAAATGGCCTCTTTTCTTCGATTGCGTCGCTCAAATTAATGATTTGCTGTTGGTAGTGATCCGCCGTAACTGTTTCACCTGGTTTCAAGAGTTCATAGTACAGCACACCTTTCCAATCCCACCAGATACAGAGCAAATTCTTTTTGGCGTGAATATTGGGCTTTGGAGTCGATGTCGAAGGTTTGCCAGGGTCTACCCATGATTTTTTGCGCTAATAATTTTATGCAAAAAATCCTTTTTTCAGTTCCTTGAAAGCAAATGGAGTGCGGTGTTACGCCGTCGATTTTTTTGTCTTCGGACAGTTTATGCCGAACCAATCTGCCTTCCTTTTGTATCTTACCCATTGCATGCAAACGTATGGAAATGGCTGGCTGAGAGTGAGTGACGCCAAACTGTTCTGCAAGCTCTTTTTCAGTTTGCGCATTGTTTTGATCCAGCAATGTCTGTAGCTCATCCGTGTCAAATATTTGAGGGCGTCCAGCGCGTGGTTGATCTTCAAGACTAAACTCTCCTCCGTGAAATCTGTTGGTACCATTTTTTGGACGTTGCATGACTTACAGCATTCTCACCATATGCAGTACAAACAATTTCGGTGGTTTCAGCAGCGTTTTTCTTAAGATGAAACGCGAAGTGGATAGAAAATCGAATATGCTCTTTTGCGATTGCCATCGTGAACACAGCTGATTATTGAGGTTATATGCATCACACGCCAAATCGCATGATGTTTCGAAAGACCAAATGTCATTGCTTTAAAACCGCAAGAGGGCGGACTAATACGTTACATGTAAACGGTAATTTGCGTCCTGTGAAATCTAAAGCTGAGAACTTATTTATACACGTAATAGAAATTACTTTAAAATACCGAACTATAACATATTTAGCATTAACTACATCAACGAAACTACACACGGAAGGTCTGCCGTGATTATCAGACAGAACATCTAATACTATGAAAGAATGTAGACAAAACAACAGTTAAATTACTAATGTAACGACTATAAATTATTAGGAAAAATATAAATATCAGCACTATACGGCCTACCTTGATACAACAACAAATATAATAAATATCTGAAAATGTTAGAAAACTTGTTTCTAGTTGGAGGAGGATATAATACAAAGAACACATACTAGGGATCCAAACTCACTACTAACAAAGAAAAACAGCTATTAAAAGTCATAGAAAATAATAACTTTATCTACTTATCAAGACATCAGTCAACATATTGGCCTTCCGACCGCAACAAGTTACCTGATCTCGCGGATTTCTGCGTAATCAAAGGTCTCAACCCTAAAAATAATGAAACAGACTAATTCCTATAATTAACATCTGATCACCTACAAATTCTAATAACATTTTTAGTCAAAGTACAGGAAATGGTAGAGGTACAGTCACTTATAAAAAAGCAGATTCAGAGCATTTCCACAAAAAATGGATACAAACATAACGGTGGTTATACCAATAAAAAGGAAAATAAATATCAAGAAAGCACTAGCAGAACCAACCAACGCTAGATAAAGACGAAAAACGTGTTTAACAATAATAAAGTGAAAAATATCAGAAAATGCTGGAAAATTATAAGTTTAATTAGTAAGATAAGACATCTTATACAGCAGGTACCTCCAATGAGATCAAGCCAAAATACTTGAGCAGAAACGAAAGTCTGAAAAATCACAACTTTCGTTTAACAGCTCGCCAAATTCTTACAATCATTTCCACATTATCTAACGGTCACAGAAAAAAGTAAATTAAAAATCATACGGGACTCTTTCTAGACAAACTTACCAATATAAAAATTAGGAAAAGCGAGTTAAGAATAGTATTACACCACGAAATAAATGTTAGATAGGCTTTGGGTTATGACCTCATTATAGATAAAGTACTTCAAAAACTCCCCAAAAAAGCTCTAAAAGCACTTGTATGTATCTTTAATTTAATTTTAAAAGTTAAATACTACCCGTGTCTGCGGAAAAAAGGACAAGTCCTGTTGATTCTCAAACTAGGCAAAAATCAAAGAGTTGCATTATGTCGCTCTATAAGCCTATTTCTAATTCTTCCTAAAGTTCAGGAGAAAATTATACTAAAACGACGAACATTATAGATGATAATATGCTGCTACTTACCCAGCATTTCAAATTCAGAAAAGAACGGCGAATATTCGGCGACATTTTAGGTAAGACTGCAAGAAGTATACAGTGACCAAGGCAATTGCCTGGTATCCTTATAATCGCTGAATACAACAGACTTTCCACAAATCAAATTAACGTCAACAGCTACATACGTATATGAAACAACACTAATTTTGCAAACAGGAGTCTATAAAATCACTTAAAAGTGTTTAATAAAGTGGTGAATTAAAGTAAATGAAATAAATAGAATGATGGCGGGCTTACGGTTAGGAAAGAAACATACTGCTGCCACACTGTGTGAAAACCAAATGCCATAAGCAGAGACAGCTAAATACCTAGGCGTTCAACAAAACAGAAGGCTAACTTGTCGAACCCACATTTTACCAAGAGAAAACTGGATTATCGGAAGATAGTTGAAATTGTCAACAAAAAATAAGCTGATGATTTAAAATCCATATTAAAAGCCACCTGAATCTCCGAAATACTTCTATGGAATTTAACCTCTGCTATAAAAATATTACATTTTCAAAATAAGGTCCTTTATGTAACAGTAAACACCCCATGTATATTTTCCAAATGTTCCCCTACATGCCGACCTAAAACATATGAACGATTCGTAAAGAAATAACTAAATGCAATGCCAAATGCAGGAGTGAGTGAACCCAACATCCAAACTATTTGCAGCCATGTTGCTACAAGAAGAAAAAGAACTAAGAAGATTAAAAAGGTTAGAACCATTTCGAAGTTTTATCCATAGTCCATAGAAGCAACGATTATACAAAATAAAATAGATATAAAAAATATCATATGTGTAATTTCGGTTTTATAACATCTGTCGACGCTGTCCGATCTCCAAACTTCTTTTCCACTGCAAAAGCAACTAATAGAACAGCAATATAAGAATCAAGAAACTGAAGAACAAAGTGGGTACCAAGCTAAACGTTCATGTAACAACAATTTATTTTTCTTAAACAAATAATGGGGAAGAAAGCGTAGGAAGAAGCATTCATCTCCTATTCATAGATTTAACAAAATCATATGACAATGTCCCCGTAGTAAAACTATGGCAGACCTTAGAAGAAATGGACTTTAGCAACGTACTCATTAAGGCGCTACAGGAACTCTATCAAAAAACAATTATGAAAATTAAGATCGTTGGCAATACTACAGAAGGATTTGTAGCAAACAAGGGACTTAAACAAGGTTGTTGCCTATTGCCAACCCTGTTTAAGATTCATATAGAATATATTTATTTAAGACAGTGGAAACGCAAGTGTACGGACATGAGCATACCGCTAGACAATACGCTACAGTTCGCGGATAACCAAGTTCTAATAGCAAACGACAAAGAAGATCTTGAATATATGACACGGAAAATAAAAAAAGAGTATGAGAAGGCGGGGTTAAGTATGAATTTAGATAAAACTAAATATATGTATACAGAAGAACAATCGGAAGACATAGAATTAAAAATGGAGGGAAGATAGCATTATATAATTACAAATTTCTAGGCATAAGAATCGCTAGCTTGGTCCCGTGGTTGAGGGGTGGGCTGCGGTGCGGACGGGCCCGGATTTATTCCTGGAGCTCCCTTATGCCTGTCAAGTGGTCTGTATTTATTTCGAACGAGGGGTAATAATGGCGGTCATCTAAGACGCGGTGCTTGTCACATCGCTCCGCATCAGAGATGGTGCGCGACGACTGGGCACAGTTCGCAGGCTGTGCTCCCATATGGGGCGTTTAGAGCCTTACCATTAGGTGCAAGAATAAAGCAAGATGGATGAGACAGTAAAAAAATAAAATAAAGAACAACAAGAGGAATAAATGCAATAAATAAGTATATGGTGGAGTAAAGAAATAAGCAAATGAAGAAAACTTCTATAATGCTACAATTAAAATAATAACGCTATATGGGGCTATATGGACGGAAGCTAATAATAAGAGATTGACTTCAACAGAAATGGACGCCATAAGAAGGTCTTGTCGCATATTAAGGATATAAAGATTTCTTAACAAAATAATAAAACAACAGGTCGGGTTAAAATATACCATAATAGAAGAACTGGATATGAAACAATTAGTGTGGTACGATCATGTCATGTGATTGGGAGAGGAGAGACTACCAAAGGCAGCATGGAAGTGGCGACCCTGAGAAGAGGAGGGGAGGAAGACGCTGAACATCGTGGGGAGAAAACATCGGAGAAGCAACGTGTGCAAGAAACATCCAGGATAAAGATTGTCAAAATTGAGCGCAATGCTAAGAAATATCCCGCTATAAACAATAAGGATAGCACATGAAATCCCCTAGCCGCCGGTTCCCTCTGGAAAAAACAAAAGGGACAGCCAAATTTGAAATAGAATCCGGATCTGCGATCAGAAATTCAAGAAAACCAGTGCTAGTGGCCTACAAAATAGCCCCTTTCACATTTATATGCTAGTGGCTACATTTAAGTGAGGGAGAAGGAGGGCCTGCACTTCTTACAAGGCGCGAAGCGCCTCAACGCACGTCGCTCGAAAGCTTTACCATCTCATGCATAGAAGTATACATTAACAAAGCCGCGAAGTAGTAAAACTAAACTATCAGTAAAATATTTTTTTTATTGTAGTGAACTTACTGGCACTGCATCCTCAAAGGCTTATTGTGCCTACTAACATGTACTTATACTAGGACGTCACATGAGTTTCCAGCGAGACTCGAACTCACTTCTCGCGGAAGAGAAGCAATGATCGTGTCCGTATGAGCCAAAGCGACAGCTCAAAGATCTTTGTTGCGTTTTGCAGTTATCTACATTTTTAAAACCGAAAATAATGTTTCCTTTTTTATCTAACGATTGCTTCAATTTTTTGATCAATACAACAATCTCAGAAAACTGTGTTTTCACCTTCTTTTTTAAATGCAAGCGCTTTGGCGCGCAGCTTTAGTTACTGACTGCTACAAGGTGATACAGTTCGCTATTCCCACACATGCATTTTTTGCACTGGCAGCACTCGCTCGCTCGCCGATAATTTATATAATTTATGCACTATTTTAGCGCTCGTTATCAACCGATTGACTTCAATACGCGGCTACGTGTAAAGCATAACGAGATAGTTACGCGTATGTCTCAATCGGCGCTCGGGTTGCATTAGCGCAAATACAGGCCCGACCGCTTCTCAAATAACATAAATAATAATAAAAAGCAAGTGTGGTAGTAAACCATATTTCCGCGGCCGCTACGGCGCCGTCGGCGGAAAATGCAGCAGTTGCATAAAGCAGAACTTGATCTGTGTGTGAAATCCGTGCCGTACTCGTTACCACACCCACGTTTAAGGATAACGCGGCTGAAAAATGGTCGGTAAATCCGGAGCTAATGCCGCCATTATCGGCGACTGTTCTCATTACAGTTTAGCGGTTATTACCCGGCGCTGCAAAAACACCGGTTCGGATTTAAAGCGTTTTTCTTTGTCCTTTAGTTGCACTTCAAATAAAGTGCTCGTCATCACATGAAAAACTTTCATCGACGTAAAACACCATCGTGCAGTTGCCTAACAGTCAGCGTGCTTGTTCTGAAAATGCAATAAAAACCAAAGCCATTTTTAGAAGTCGACCTTAGTACAAATATGGCTCTGTATACATTTGCTAAAATTTAAAACGAATATGTTTATTATAAATAAATTAGACCTTTTAGTATACTAATTCAGTGAAGAAAATTTTACATGCTAAATAGGTATTATAATATTTATTAAGGCAATGAAAAAGAAAGCTGTACGTTATATGGATGAAAAATAGAAAAAAATGGGCAAATATGGGGTCCAGTAGAATTAACGCCGCTTTTCGAAACGGCAACTTTGACAGAGGAGGCAAATAGCGCCCCGGTCCCAATCTTTTCAAGTAAAAATTTATTTAAGTACAATGATCTGCAGGTCCTGATGGAAGCCCATGCATTTGGTATTAACAACCGTTTATGGTAATATTAATGTCCACCTTCCATAAAACCATAAATATATTGTAGGCCTAAACCTACCTATTCAGCTTAGTACCCGTTTTTCATTTTCACCTGCTCCCTATTTAGTTTTTTTAAAACACGGGAGTAGGGCGGCACTTTCAGAGTTCGCCCCGGGCGGCACATACACTAGTTACGCCACTGGCTGGTGGATCAAAACATTGACAGTTATATACATAACATTTTTGTGTGAGTTGATTTCTGTTCTCTGAATTTTTGTATGCTTTTAAGTTTCTATATATAAAAAGCTGATAATATTATGGGCCTAAAAAGAGTGAAATGTCAAGGACTGTGCTCACCATAAAAACAAACTAGAGATAATAGCTCAGGTAGAAGATGCTGTTAGGCAGTATGGCTTGAATTGTTTACGGTAGTTACAATGTTAGCTAATAACTTATAATAAAGAAGATTCAAGCTGCTAAACGTATAACGGAAGTCACAGCTGAGAAACAAAGATATGCCATCTATAAAAAAATGGAGAGATTACATTTAGTTTGGATAAAGGAAAAATGGAAAATATGTAATTAGTATGACTATCATTAGGTATCAATAGGTAGCAGGTACACGCACTCCGTGATTCCAACGGAGTCAAGTCTACTTTAGGGATGTACCCTACCTTGTGCAAGCTATGACTAACCCCCATCCTTAAATACCGGAACAAATCATGTCCTGAGCTGCAATCCCAACAAACATGTAGATATAACACCCTCCCCTCCCTCCTTTACCTTTCCTACACAACATGCCTGGCAACCGTGGCGTTTAATTCCAAACACTCTCTAAATGGAAATGCCAATTTTAAGAATACAAATACCCCAGGTGGGTAGGGCTCCTAGTCCACAATCCCACACTGATCAAAAGTCAGTCAGTCAGCCCCATGGATTCTGGGAGGAGGGGGACAAAAACTTGGCAAATCATTGAAAGAACACAAAACTGCTATTCCTTGATATTGCAACTTATAACATAAAAACATTGTCATCCTGAACAGAAACTTATAGAACTAGAAGAGGAGCTAAAAACTCTAAAATGGGGCATACTTGGATTAGCCGAAGTACGACGACAAATAGAAGGATAGACCACTCTGCAATCAGGCCATGTCTTCTACAATGCAGGAAATATTGACGACCCCCAGGGCAGCGTAGGCTTCTTAATACACAAAAGGCATTATAAGAAAATCCTAAATATAAAAAGTATTTCACCTTGAGTCGCATTTATTGTGTTAAGACTGAATAGCAGATACGATATAAAGATTGTCCAGGTCTATATCCTTATATCAAAACACGAAGACGAGAAAGTAGAAGTATTTTACGAGAACATAACAGCTGCTCTTCAAGAGACGCATTGTCATTATAACCTGGTAATAGGAGACTTTAATGCCAAAGTAGGCACAAAAAGCGACGAAGCTAGAAACTTCAATAAGCGACTTTGGCTTACACGATAGTAGAAACGAATGAGGCCAGATACTAATAGACTTTCTTCAACAACTTGTACATTATGAACAGTTTTTTTAGGAAAAAGCCTCAGATACGCTGGACGTGGGCCAGTCCCGATGGGAGGACAAAAAGTAAAATCGATTTTATAATTACCGACAAGAAAAACATTGTCAAAAGAAATTTCATGCCCACAGACTTGTTAGAGCAAGTGTAAAAATAAACTTGAAAAATCAAGATTGATGCGTAAGGCACCATCATCAAATAAGTGGATACCATCTGCGGATATCGAATAATTTAAACACACCTTAGAAATCAACCTGGGGAAAAATACAAAAAAGGCAAATATATAAAGACATTAAACACCAGCATTATAAAGTCAATAAAAAAACAAAAAAACTGCATTGGTTAAAAAGAAACAAAAAAAAAACAAGATAACCCAAAAAACAAAGGACCTTATTAATGAAAGAAGACAACTGAGAAAAAATATTAACGTACACCCTGATGAACAAAACTGAACAAAAATATAGTTAAATAAATTAGGAAAAATATAAGAAAATTCAATATAGAAAGTATTAAAAAGACTCATTTCAAAAAACAAAAATAGAAAAGTACTTAGACAAGCTCTCAACGGGAAGAAAAGAATTCTTTAAACTTAGGAATAGAAACCAAGCCATTACAAATAGACAAAACTGTTAATCATCGTAGAGGAGTTGTACAAGGAGCTGTATGGAAGCAGACAAGCAAGGGATGAATTGCTACTACAAGAAGAATATGTGGTAAACCAGGGATCCGAAAATATGCCAGACATAACCCTAGCGGAAAAGCTACCGGATAAAATGAGGTGGCGGTAAAAGATATAAAAATTGGAGGAAACAAGCTCTTGGAGAAATAATCACAGTTATTCAATACGTGCATGCATGATGTCATCACTCCCCAAGCTTGGAACAACGCTACCCTAACCCTTTTACAAAAAAAGGGAGTACAGCAGACATCACAAAGTATAGATCAGTCAGTCTCCTCTTTCATATATATAAACTGTTTATAAAAATTATAGATAAACGTTTAAGCAACAAACTAGACTTTTATCAACCCAGAGAGCAGGCCGGGTTTTGAAAAGGCTTTGGTACAAACAATCATTTATTGGTATTGAAGATCCTTATAGAAAAGGCCATCGAATACAACAAGCCCCTGATACAAATATTTATTGAAAAGCTTTCGACACCGTAAAACGTCCAGCAATAATTACAGCCTTAAAACAGTGCAGCATCGATAGCAGATATATCAAAGTATTGCAATACATATATAGCAACGCAACAGCTACAGCTAAACTCCACGAACCGACCAGAACTTTTAATACTGAAAAAAGTATACGACAGGGTGATACTATATCTCCGAAGTTATTCACAGCCTCCTTAGGGTATGCATTTAAATCTTTAAACTGAGATAACAACATCGGAATAAAAGTGGACGGCGAGTATTTAAATGTTGACCGATAACATCGGAGATGCCGCAAAAATGGTAAAACAGTTAAAGGAAGCCATAGAAACAACAGGTCTGGAAATAAATATGGACAAAATTAAATTTATGACTAATCTTGTACAGCAGGAGAAATCAGTATCTCGGGACAAAATATAACTCAAGTTTTTAACTATAAATACCTTAGGCCATGAAATCAGACTGAGCAGAGATAATCAAACCTGCGAGATTTAAAGACGAATAGGTCTGGGATGGGCTGCCTTCGGCAAGCTCCAAGAAACGTTTAAAAACAACGAAATATGCCTAAAACCGACGAGTGTTTGAGCAATGTGTGGTGCCAGTGATCACCTATAATGCCGAAACCCTGACTGTTACTAGAAGAGTAATCCATAAACTGAAAATAACCCAACTTGCAATAGAGGACTCACAAGACGAGACAGGATCTCCAATAACACCATACGCTTAAGAAAGGGGTTAAAAGACGACGTAAAACATATTGCGGAATATTGTGGAGATGGGTCGGACATGTCGCGCGATTTAAGGATAACAAGTGGACAAAGCGGATAGTCAATTGGCGCCCTAGACAAGACATACGAAGTAGAGGCAGACCCCTAAGCCGATGGACAGATGGCCTAAAACGGATAACCCCCAATTGGATAGCAAATGGCCAAGATAGAAAAATATGGAAGACACTAGAGGAGGCCTATGTTTAACAGTAGACAAGAGATGGATGGTGATGATGATGATAATGATGACTACCATTCAAGAGAAAGCTAAAGAAATTATTAAAGAAATGAAAAACAAACTTTGAAAAGAGATCTGACGTTAAACATGTGGTAATGTACAATGAATCTACTATTGTTGAGAAGATCTGTCTCAAATTTTAAGAATTCGTTAAAAAAGAAGAATATTTTTAGCACAAATTTTCTAATGTGATGAAATTAGTTAATTTTAAAACCGTATATCCAACCGTACCTTCATTACGAAACATAAGAAAAATGTTCCTGTGCATAGCCCGTAAAAGGCATATTCACGTTACTTTTGGGAACTAACGCTAGTAGTGATAAGAAACTTCAGTATTCAAAAAAAAATATATAGTTAAAGAAACACTGTCTCTGATGTAGAGATGGAATGAAAGGACATGGATCACGTAAGTTCAAAGATTATCTCTAGATCAATAAATTGTTATTGGAAGCATTGTTACTATTGGACAATGTCCAGGACCCAAAAGATCTTGAAGATAATTTGCTGAAAAACTTTCCCTTGCTGGCAGTTTACCACTTTGTTGTTTAAGCCAATGGATCGAGAAATTATTGTGAATTTCAATAAATAGTACACTTGCACACTGTTTTGCCGGTGTTTTTAAAGCATGCCACCTCTCCTAAACGCTTACACTAAAAATGTTTTGAAAAGAAAAATTTGATATCTTATAAGCTATCTGGTTCATTCAAAAATCATTGAATGGCAATTGAATTCTGCTTAGCGAAAGCTGTCCTTAACTTGCATTCAGGGAGACGGAGATGATGTCCCTAAAATAATGGATGAAATTGGATCAACTGCTAGCAATCCCAATAATGGAGCCTGAAAATAATCCGACAACAGAAGAACTCCGAGAATTCTTGAATGAAAACACTCCAATAAACCCAGCGAGATCTGTTTTCTGAAAAAGAAGAAAGCGAATGAGGATCAATGTCTAGATCTGCTATTAAAGATCTTTTACGTAAGTGGGAGGATGTCAGAATGACTGTCCTAGAATGGCACTCATACCAGGTTAAGGTCAATAGCGTTGGAATTACAACTATTAATCACTTCCAAAAATTCCCAAGAAGAATAATGGATAGATTATTTAACGCCCCATAAACTGAAAAAAACATTACTAATAAAAATACAAAATTTTTATTTATGGTCTCACACTGTACATTAAAAAAACTCAAAGTTTTATCACTCCACTTTTAATAAAGTTGTACATTAATTAGGTATTCTTATCTCTCAACAGTTTTAATAACTTACAGATGTAAACAAAGTCACTAAAATCTACAAATAAAAATGCTTAAGAAGGTTTTTGTCTGGTTTTGAAAACTTTTGACGTCTCTCCGTACAAAGCTAATATGTGCGCTCTAAAGCCTGTCCCAATTTTCAAAAAGTGGCACAATCTTGCATCACATGGCGCGAGCTTTCCACTCCGCACCGTAGATAACTAACTGGACTGCCCACATCACTCCATACATCGTGCCGCCGCCCCCGCGAATTATTTTATCCGCGGTATATTTCACCGCGTATTTTTGCAACCGCCCACGCCGCCGAGCGATACAATGGCCGCGACGCTCTCCTGCAGCATCGGGCGGCCTGTCTGGTACCGAATTTCGCTTTGTTCCCGGAGCCGCGGCCCAGTCGGCCAGCTTGTTAGTCCGGCCCTGCTCTATGCGCTCTTAGAAAGCTCCGTCTGGCGGGGCCGGGCCGGGCTCGCGAATTAACTCCCATGACATGAAATATCTAGGATGGTAATTGCGAAAGCTTGTTCTGGAGCCGCGCGCGGGTAAATTTATCGCGGTGTTTCGGGAGATAAGCATCTGCCACGTTATGAGTGATTAATCGCGTGGCCGATTGTATATAAATTAGAGCCTCGGAGCCGTTCGCTAATAAAGGAATTTATTGATCTAATGGAATGATTTAATGTGGCGACCTACTTAGAACTGGGCTGCTGACGTCAGCGGATCATGGGCTGCTTTTATACGACGAAATTTAAAATGTCTGTTGCAGCTTAAAACAGTTTGGAGACGCTTGATAAGTAAATAATTAAAATAAAAATTTAAAACGCTTAGAAACTTAAATTTTTTTTAATAAACTTAGTGACCAAAAAGGAGATAAAACAATAAAATACAATAGAATGTGGTTGTATTGAACATTAAAAGTGAGAAAATGTGTAAATCTGTAAGCTCAATAAATAGATTACAAGTCTCCAATGATTTTATTTATTATCCAAAATACGCCAAAAAACTTGTTGAATGTTTATACAAAATTTTGTTTCATAAGTTCAGTTGATTTGAATTTGACTTGACATTTATAATGTTTTATGCTACGTACAAACCAGATAGTTACTTTTGCTAATTTTAGAGTACCTTCTTCTTCTTTGACCTTTAATACGCCCAGAATTGAGCGGTTCTTGTGCAAATTAATCCCGCTACTTCTTAATAACATCATGTTAACCTGTTCTTGCTCTTTCTCCCGATGGCCTTTCAGTCCACGGCCTCCATTTTGCTGTTCCATCTCTCGTCTTCCACCCGGGAAAGTTGTCCTGCGTAGTCTCACTTAAGACATGATGCCCTGTCTACTATGTTTATTATTTTGGTCTTATTTCTTATATATTCATTTCTTTTTCTGTCCCGTAACGATAAGCCCAGCATCCTGCTTTCTATTACTCTTTGAGATATTCTAAGTTTATTTAGCATTTGTTTGGTAAATGTCCAAGTTTGTGTGCCACATCTAATAACTGGCAAAGTACATTGGTTATATAACCCTTGTTATCAAGTGTAAGGGTATTTTTTTGTTATTTAGGATTTACTTTAATTTTATAAAAGCTGCCAATATGAGCTTTATTCGTCTTTCAATTTCGTTATCTTTGTTTTCCTTGTTTAATGTCACTGTTTGTCCTAAGTATGTATAGCCTCTTGAGTTTTCTAATTTTTATTTTTTGAGTGTTTTAGGCACGTAATTTCGGTTTTATTTTTTGTTTATTTTTAGACCTACCTGTATCGAATTTTTCCTCTAATTCTGTTATCATTCTTTTTAACTTGTGACCATTTTCTGCAAACAAGATTATGACGTCGCCAAATCTTGGGTGTGTAAGTCCACTCACATTTATCCCTCGGTTCTCCTAATTTTTCCTCTTCAACACTCCTTCCAGTACTAGTGTGAACAGTGGCGGTTATATCGTATTACCTTGTCTTATTCCTCTCAGCATCTCAAAGAACTCTGTAGTGTAATGGATTTTTATTGCAGCTGTAACATTCTCATATATGGTTTTTATTAACTTTCTACAGCGAAGCTTAAAGTAGAAAGTTAATGAGATTATCATCCTGTCTGCCTGTCTGTGTGTCTGGAGACAAGATAACTTCCGATCTATCCAACGGATTCACTTCAAACTTGGCATACACACATCTTAGGTCAGTATCTTTTATGGGACTTTCAGCGAATCGGTTAACGCCAACCGGAAGTGACCGTTATGATTTCGCACCGTTGTAGAAAGTTTCCTTTACGGTATTACACCGTTCTTGTTATGTTTGCATATTTATGATCTACACGGACTCCGCTAGTTCGCGTAGTATGGTTCAGTGTTCGACCGAGTCAATGCCTTTTCGTAGTAAATAAAGACTATATTTAAGGATATATTAATTCTATTCTAACATTTTTTCTATTAAAATTTTTACAGTCAAAAGGTGATCAAAGACTGAATTCTTTACGAAATGCTTCCGTTCTACAGGTTAATAGTCTTTAAGCTTTTTATTTATCCTGTTTGCAATTACTCTTATAAACAAATTATAAATCTGTTGTAATAGGTTGATCGGTCTATAATCCTGAAAAGGGTAAGGTCCTCCTTTTTAAAAAGTATTTATGGCATGTTTCCTTATTATATGTACTTATTAAATAGTATTTTCAGCTCCTTCTTTGTTCATCTCAGTTATTATCTCGCCATTTTCCGGGGCTTTATTATTTTTAATTTTACTTAAGACCTGTAATATTTCTTCTTCAGTTACTTCCGGAATATCTTCTAATTTAACGTTTATTAATTTTCTTATTTCCTGTCTTCCTAGAGGTTGTTGCATCTGGAAGCCATATAGGTTTTTGTAGAATTTATCTGTTATGCTTACAATTTTTCCTCTGTCTTTTGATTGTCTGAGTTTTTTAAGGTTATTATTTTCTTCTTCCTTTAGTTCTTCTTAAGCATCTCATGTTTTTATTATTTCTTATTAAATTTTCTATTTGTTGTTCATAAATGTGTCCTATATCTTTACGTACCATTCTTCTTGTTTCTTTTCTGACTTCTCGATATTCTGCTTTATTCTATTTGTTTTCTCTATACAGCCGTCTTCTTCATTTTAACATTTGTTTTGTTTCTCAAGATAATTTGTTCTTTGTCTATGATGTTTAATTAATTGTTCGGAAAATTTATTGATATTAAAGAAATTCTGCACCTCTTTCAGTTTTTCATCTAGTTCTTTGAAATATTTATCGTTCTTTTCTTTAAGAGTACATTTATTTATTTTTTCGTTTTGTGTATGTTTTTAGTTTTTTATTTTTACTTTAACTTTAACGGTGTTAAATGAGTTAAGGACTGATATAACTTTTACGATCTTTTTGGTGAATGAAAAGATGTAATCTATTTTATTTCTGGTTTTCCCGTCTGGGCTCATCCAGGTCCACTTTTCTTGAGAGTGTTTTAGAAAGTAGGTTTTTATGCCATACATTGTTTGGCTTTCCAAAAAATTACATAGTCTATGTCCTCTTTGTATCTCTCCCCTGATCCATGATCCTCAATGCATGACTCGTCTTCTAATAACTTTCTAGCTAGGACTGAGGGCTTTTCAATGTCTTCGTACATAATGTTCACTTCTTCGTCACCCTGTGTCGATGTTGGCGCATAAATTTGGATAATTTTTACACTGCATTTTTCTGATAGTTTTAATACTAAGTATGCCACTATACCTGATCATCCGTTGTAACTTCGAGCGTATATTTTTAGTTTTCGGCTGTATTAAGAATCCTATTCCCTTCTTGGCTTACAATTCTATGTCCCATGTCTCATTTCTTGATTTTAATGTTTGTAAGTTTTCTTCTTGTCTTTTTACTTCGCTTGGTCCCAAAATTTATTTTACTTAATTTATTTTCTAAGATATTAATGATGTACAATTGTATGTTGCTATGATGATATGGTGTTTTCCTTTAAGGCTTTTACATTTAGTATGCAAATTTTTGTCTCTCACAGAATCATCGAGGCAAACCTTTCTTTTGAAGATGTCGGATTTGGGACTTTGGTTCCTGCTCACTTAGGCTATTTTCCCATTTCTTTGTAAATTTGCCATATTCTCAGAGGTTTTTAGGATTACTACGCTATGCTGTCCTAGCCACTCATAACATGGAGAACAGACGCTGTTTGCAGCCACTCAGTCACACACAAGTTGATGGTGTGGTACTATAGGAGCCATTAAATTCATTATTTGAGGGTTTCCTCCTATAGCCTGTATATTTTACCGGGAAGTGGCCGCTTAAATAATAAGCTTCTTGGAGCCATAAATGAAAGTGAGATTTTGTCTCGAGATGAATATCCCAGAATAACTCGTAAGTCCGGCAATCCTAGTTATAAAGGTGATACACATAGACGTAAAGCCTATACATCCTTTTTACGTTGTAAAGTATATCAAACTTTATTTTATTAATGAATTTTTATTAAGTCCACCTGCAGTCTGTTTAATAATAAAGTGGCCGCTATAAGATTGAAAAAAAAATTGTTAATTATAGCTTCACACCTTTTTTCCATGCTTTTAATGATATTTTCTGCGTAATCATTTAGCAGATATCGTCAAATCTTCTTAATTTGAAATGACAGCTGCTTTATCGTGTACACATTTTCAATAGAATTAACATTTGGGATATTGTCGGATGTTCCATCGCAGTTACGTTATTTCGTTGCATCTACGCACTGAACAGTTTCCTGTGATGTTTAAGATCATCTTTTTCAGCACCCAACGTATACCATCAGAACCAAAAAACTTTTAAGCAAGCATTTTTGATAGTTTTTTTGCCGTTTCAGTTATCCGTAAACAAAACAAGCGAAAATGTGCTTTGCAGGTAAAGCAGAGCGGACACTATGCGTGAAACTAAACTATAGGGTTTAACGAAATTTTATTGAAACGAATGACAGTGAATTATATTCAAATGAAAGTGAATAGCCATAAAAATTTAGCGGCCGGAACCGAAAAATTTGCGGCCACTTCCAGTCAAACCGGTCTCGAGATTTTCCGATCAGGCTGACTTTTTGGCGTGTGAACTTGACCTATGGTCTTTAGTTGAATACTGAAGACGCTATGTATTTACATATCACAGATCAAAAGTTATAAGGCGTGACAGACGACGGACGTGACAAAAGTAAAGCTGGTCTCAAGCTTGGAAGCTGGTCCTCTAAAAAGCAACTAAAACCGGACTTAAGAGTACCCAAATGAACACTTTTGCAGGGTATTTTACTGTCCGCCAGAGAATCCTGTTACTATTCGCTGAACACGCTTTCGATAAGAAAGACTCGTTCGTGAAGATAACATTGTCCCAATCTCAATGCCAATTTTTCTTTGCCTATGCCAGTATTTTTTCACGTGATTTTCTAATAATAAAAGTTTCTTAAAAATCCAACAAAAAGAAACGTTTTTTTACTCAAGCAACTTTGAATCAAATTTAAAGAGATCCGAATTCCTTTCTTGTGGAATTTTATTTTGGCACATAACAGTGAGAAATTTAGCTTGTTTTCAAAAAATCCAAGCTCTCTACCAAATCTAAACCTCCAAATATCGCTTTACCTTCTTCTTAATACATAACTTCGAGTTCCGCATAATGTTGCACCCCCATAATACGCCGGCTTCAATCTTTGCCCATAATTTACTAAAAACACTGCGTTATATTGTTTTAGTAATTTTGCTCTTATTGTAAATATAACAAATTCACTAACATCAACAATACAATGTACCGGCAAAATGGATACTGGGCAGAAGAGTACAAAACAACAAAGATAGATATTTATTTACGATCTTTGTGTCTTCCTAACAGATTAAGATGCACGTTTATCCTTAACTTAAGCGTAGGATTTGTTTTTTAATTTTATATCGGATATGGTTTTGGCACCTGAAGTGGACAGTGAAAACTATGATGGTACCTAAAGATGACATTTTTGGAACCTAAAGATGACAGTCCACTTTTTGAAGTTTTTCTAATTGTTATAGCACTAGAAATCCTTGAATTCCCTCCTCAGCTACTCCCTGACACTTATTTGGGTACAAACATGTTATCTAGAGGTACTTAGTTAACTGAACTGCATTGAAAATAGAACAAAAAAAAGTACAATTCGAAATTACTTCAAATCAAACTTGTACCTTGTACTTACTTAATTGGAAAAATTCAGTACATAAATGTCATTTACTTAGTTTAATTAAGTTCTTCTAACTCCGGTACAGAAAAATTTCCCTTCAGCTACTAAATTTGGAAGGTGGCGAAATGTGGCCTAAAATATCGTCCGCCCATTTTTCTTCATTGCCTTCACCTTTGCGTCATATTGGAGAACTTCTATCACTACTCCAGAGAAGACGTTCTCGTCGTAGCGCATCGCTACAAATTCACCTTTCTCTTTTTTAATAGGAAGCAGCGACAATCCAGTGTTTTCGGCGCCTGAAATATCGTCACCCGCATCACTACCGCCTGAAGATGAATTTAGGCTTATCAGCAATTCATGCTCTGAATCTGTGTCGAGGAAGTCAAGCGATTTTCTTGCACGTTTTTTTGGGGGGAACAGTTTCCTATTGACATTTTTTAATTGTGCAGCTTTAGCTTTGTCTTGTCTCTTTTGTAGGCGAGCTACCAAACATGCTTTCTTTTCTTCCTCCTTCTTTTCCTTCCCAGCAGACTTTTTTTGTGTATACAACGTCCACTCTGCTGTCGTGATTACACTAGGCATTTTTTTCTCTTGACTAGCTTACTACCGTGTTGGTTTTCTTTAGCTTTAGTTTAGAAAAGACTCCTTTCGAAAGGTGATGGCAAAAGGGTGTTTGAACTTGTGCTTGGTGGTACCACAGCCGGATTTTCTGGTGATGGCACAAAGGTGTTTGAACTTGTGAACCACCAAGGTCCCTCAGCTGGATTTTCAATACCCACATCTTGACGTAGAGGATAGAAGTCTGTTTGCAGTGTGCCGGATTTTTCGGTCTCAGGTCTTTGTGTGCAGGCGATCTTCCACACTGCGAATGGACTTCTATCCTCTACATCAACAATCCCTTGGTGAAATAACTTCACTTTTTCGGAACCCACGCCTGATTCCAGTCAGTCCAAACTATCATTTTTCTGTACTCGCAAGCTATCACAGGAGCACTCGGGTTTCGATCGATTTGTACTGCCGTTGGACACCATGGAACAAGTCCACACTTTCTAAATCCATTCTGCAGAATTGAAGGATGTTTTATTAACTTTTAAGGGCCCAAACGTAGTTTTCGTGACGTTTTTGTCGTTGTACATACGATAATTTCGAACTTTCTCTCCAATTCACTTTCAAAGTTCGAAACACTGCCACGTCCATGGCCTGTAGTAAATGTATGGCATTTGACAGAAGAACACAATCACAATGCCCTTCTCTTTGCAAAATTGACTCAATTCCATTGATAAATGAGAGACGTGCCCATCAAGAAAAAACACTATTGGCCTCTCAATTTCATTTTTCAGCAACCATAGAAAAAATATGTTTGCCATGTATGCATAAAATAGTTGGCAGGTCATCCACCCTTTTTCTGACTTTCCTAAACCCGTCTTTTAGGACAGTGTCGTATATCAATGAGGGCACCCTCGTGTAACGATACACAATCATGGGAGGTGCAAGTTCACCAGCGGCATTGCCTGTTATCAGGACGATTAAATTTTCTTTTTCGTCGTTCCCAGCACATTGAAATATTGCTTTATCACTTTTAGCGGTCAAAACTTTCCCACCCTTCGGATTCAAGAAAAAAGCAGTCTCATCGGCTTTAAAAACACGCCGGGTTCCACACTCAAGGATGTGGACCACCCCATCTCTCTCCAAAATTGAAAAAAACTTTTTCCTGCCATGCGCAATTTTTTTCTTGCGTCACAGCAGCCGGACTCGTAGTCAAATTCTGACAAATTCTTTCTGCAACAACAGGGTGTCTGGCCATAAAACAATGATACAATAATTACCACGTCATACTGCCATATTTTAACTGGAGGCATCTGAAATTAAAATAGTCCCTTATGATGACACATTGGAACCTAAAGATAACACTGACTGTCAACTGAAGGTTCCCGTCATAATTACACATTTGTTTTCAAATATATTTCAGAATAATCTACAGCACTGATGTTTAAGCATTCAATTTCAATCCGAGTAAAATAACCTATAGTGGACACATCTGTCAACTTTAGGGGAGACTTGCGATTTATGGAACCTGAAGATGACAGTGTCCTGAAAGAGTACACCGAATTACGACATTGAGTGAAATGTTCCATAAACCTATTTTTCAATATCTGTTTTTGTCGGATGTGCTACCAAAACAAGTAAAAAAAAACATCATGTTTACATTAACCTTAATTACCGGAAGCACTTACCTTAATTTTTCCGCAAGGATTATTCAGAATTCAAGCTATTTTGCAAGTTGTCTTAAAAAAATTTTTTTGACACAAAGCAAAATGGCTTTGTTTACGCTGCTCATTTGCTATCTTCAATAACAAGGTGCCATCCTAGCAAATAAAAAAGCGCCAAATTTAAAATAATTTCTTATTTTTTTCAAGTTTTAACACCAAGTGCCATCTATTAGTGCCGTGTCCGCTACAGGTGCCGTTACCTTACGTCTATAAAAACTATATAAATAAATATATTTTTACAATATTTAAATAAAATAAAATGCAAAGGAGGTTAAGTTTCTCTCGATTAAAAATCTAACAAAAATTATTGATAAGGGTGTTATTTTATCTTTAGCTCATTTTTAAAATAACACCAGTGTAGTAACTCGACAACAAAGAAAAGGGCACTGTTACATAAATAAGCATACGAGCATTGCTAAAATTTTAATTACCTACTTGATAAAAATTTCAAATGCTTACACAAATGTTAAACCAGAGCAGGATTAAAGAATTCCAAGGCGTAAAGCTGTATAGAAGCACGAAGTAGATCTGACTATATAGTCCCGTTACAGAAAACTGAAAAAACAAGTTAGAGCCATTCAAACGCGCCTTTCTGCAAATTAAAATGTGGTGTGTTCGAATCTTAATCACGTTAAATTTTTGCACAGCTATAATTTGTCAAAATGCTTTAGAATATTGCAAGCTTGTTAGAGGCAAAGATCATTAACACCATCGATAATTAAAAGTGTTCTTGACGCTGATTAGATTTCAACAAAATTTGTCTGAAGCACTTTTTAGGGCTTAAATTTTAATGGGCGAAACTGGTTTTTTACTCTTTCCGGTCTGTCAATTTACTAGGTGTAATCTATACGTCAAATTGAACATCTTAGCGCGCATTGGTAAGGTTGTTTTAAAATCAAAAGAGTTTTGCGGGCACCTTCAAAATTTAAATCATTAAGACGAACTCTAAGGGATATCTTTTTATTTACAAACAGTCTACGAGTATCTACTCGTATTGAATAAAATTAGATGTGAGTGGGTTTTAACAACATGAACCACTAAGAATAGAAGGAATTTTGAAATGGCTAACATAAATTGAACAACTGACGGACATATATTGACCATGGAACTTTGGTTGAGTAGTTAATAATCCGACTTTAAAAAGAAAGGATTGCGTTTAAAAACAAACAGGTCCACGTTATTTGCCCATGAAGCTAACTTTTGTCAAATCCTATAAGGTGCACAGAAATCATGGGCATGGCTTAGAGGAACAATTTCTTTTAGTGTGCTCATAAATGATCACTATATGTAGTAGTAAACATGCTGCAAAGCTAAGCTTTGCGTGTCTTTTAGCAGAGACTCTAGTTCATTTGAAATTAATCTATCAGATCTGTTATGCAAAGGCTCTAGCTTGTCAGTGGTTGGTGAAGAGACCAACAGTAGTCAGATGACTTCCACTAGCTTTGCAGCTGTTATCGGAGAAGTTGTAAACGGTCTAGCTACTTCTGACAAAATCTGTACATTTTGCAACAAAATAATTACTAAGGTCAGTAAAAGTAAAAAACGTGCAAACCAAAGAAAAAGAAAACCAGGGTTTTTCCATAAGTCATATAAACAAAGTCAAGAAATTAGTTTTCTAATGAAAAAATCGTTAGAGAGTCATAAAAAGTATCTTTAAACTAGAAAATTGCAAAGAATTAATGTAAACTTGATTGTTGTATTAGCACCAGTGCGGTTACGTTTCTTGTAATCTGTTAACGTTATTTTAAACACAAGAGAATACCAGTTTTTTCGGAGTAACTTTGTAGAAACAGTAACTTTAATTTTACTGCTTATAAAGTAATGTCTCAATTGCTAAAAGAAATAAGTGATTTGTGCACCGTAACAAAATGAACTTGCGTGAAGATGAGCTGCGCAGAACTTATAATATAGAGGTTTCTCAATTTCCATTAACGACTGTTGTTATGCATCTTATGAGAATATACACGAGATTCTAATAATTGTTTATCCGAGGGCGTTATCGTCCAAATTACTACAGTAAGCAGATATATAAACAAGCAGTTTGGAAACGATTGGCTAACTCAAGCAATGCTGATAAAGATACAAATAAGCCTATCAAAACATTCTATGGTATTAATGAAGATAAGGTTATGATTATTTAGAATAGCTACTATAACAAGTAGCTAAGGAACTTCTACAAAGATGATCAATATAAGTTGAACAGAATACAGATAAATATCGAGAGGAAGACTTTGGTTGACTAGTTGGGATCAAGAATCGAAATACAGATACTAAATTCCTCAATTAGTTAGGCAATATTATTCCGAAGCAATCAGTTACCTATTTAGTTAAAAACACTATAGTTGCAGCAGCTGCTATCAACTGCTCCTTTACTAATTGATATTGTTGTAATGGAAAAAGTGATAGTAGGATATTTTAGCGTAGTACATGGTACCTTTGGATTGAATTGAAAAATATCTACCTTTGTATGATTATATTTAGTACAACTACTAGTGACTCCGCAGCTAGATTCTAGTCAATTTGAATGCAGCAAAACTTTTATGCCAACTAAGACTTGTAAAGTCATATTATTAAAATCACGCCTATATATGTATAATAGTATAACGTTTTATTTAGTAAGTGCATCAGTTATGACTCGAACACCTACAATATTAGAGTAAGATATTGCACTGATGTTATCAGTGGAGAAACGGATTATGCACAACCCAAAGCTGCATTCACGTATTTCATTTGATTTAATACTCATCCCAAAACAAACAATATGAGAGTTTTACAAAATTACTTTTATGTATCAAGTATTTCAACATATTAGGCTGACAACGCGAATAGAGGTAACTTGTAGGAGTAGCATAAAAAAGTTGAGTTGCTCAATGATGTTAACCTAAGACAACTTTTCCGGTTTCGAAACGAGGTATTTTAGAAAACGTGATTTGTACTTGTCAAATTTTGAATATGTGCTTGCAATCCTTTTGACCATAAAATAACCTTGAACAATGGCCCATTGATATATTATTTAGTATGATACATAAGCTTACATCCGCACTATCAATTGTTTGGCCGAAAAAGACAAAGAGCTAGTTTCTGGTAGTGCACTAATTTTCTATAATTCGAATCGGCATTAAGTATAGATCTATATACGAGTAATTTTAATAGCACAAGTTTCAGAGGACTTTTCAATAGTTATAGTTCTTCCAATACAAAGACGAAGTGACAATTTTAGTGTTGTTAACTCAATTAACGATAGTTATTTGATATTTTTTTTATTATTTTTGGTTATCCCTTAGCAATATTTTTCAATTGGCCTTTAATATTTTATTTGGGTCGATAAAAGGGTGATTTTTGAAAGAGTTGCTTCGAGAATAGGGGGCGTTAAAATCAGAAATACAAATAGAGTGATTTTGGATGTAAAGGCATCAACTTCTACTGAATTAACCACATTAACGGGAAATATAAAAGAATATAATTGATAATTTGCAGTAAAAAGTAGGTAAAGGAAGGGTCCCAGCACACTACCATGTAGCACTCCTGACTTGATGGGATGATATGTGAATGTTTACAGATTGAATTTTGTTTAAAAGTAGCGTTCGGATAGATAGGATTTGAGTAATAGATAATAGGGTGTGGGTAGAGTAAACTTTAATGTGTGTAATAGTCCGATATGCCACATGCAGTCGAAAGCTTGCTTTATGTCCAGGAAGGCGGCAGTGCATAATTTCTTCTCGTCAAGACCCTTAAGTATTTCATTCACTATTCTGTACGTTTGTTGGTTTGTGGAGTGATGCTCTCTGAAACCGAACTGGTGTGATGGTATTATTTCATTCAGATCAACTGCCTTTTCAACAAGAGTCTTTCAAATATTTATGAGATAGTTGGAAGTAAGCTAATAGGTCGGTATGATTCAGCATCTTGTGGTGGTTTGCCGGATTTGTAGATCATAATTATTTGCGCAAACTTCCAAGTTACTGGGTAGTAAGCTAACCTCATCATACTATTATAGATAGTGGTCAGTAACACTATTGCTTTCCTGGGTAGTTGTTGAACTATTAGAGGCAAGATTAAGTCAAACCCAGGAGCTTTATAGTTTTTTCCTTTAGATATTTCGTATTTCACTTCTGCGGGAAAAACGTTTAATAGACAATGTCATTGGCCAAGGACTGTCCAAGAAATTCTCGATTTCTTGATCGTTATTGTTTGCCTGAGGTGGACTAAATACTGTTGATAAATGCTCCGCGAAGATGGTTGCCTTTTCCTGTTCAGTTTTACCCCAACTACCGTCTTGTTTCTTAAAGGAGGGATATGGGCGACTGGTCTTTTGAATTTTTTCGTCGCTTTCCAAATAGAATGGTCCTCTTTTGATAACGTAGTAAGTAAGAGAGATCCCAAATTGATGTTATATTAAAGTAGTTTGAGGAAATACCTTGAAGCACGAAAAAGTCGATTAAGTTCGGCAGCTTGTTTTGGTCTGTCGGCCAATAGGTTAGTTCTCTAATAGAAAGATACGAGCAATTCTTGTTATTGATGACCCGCAAGTCTGTGTGCTTGGCATTCCAATCACCTCCTATTATAAATCTGTTTCCCAGCTGCTGAAAAAGTGTTTCATATTTTTTAGTTGAAATTGTATGTCTGGTGGACTATATATAGCAGCTGTATCAAAGGACCACGGCTGTCCGCTGATATGAATAATTGTTGCTTGGATTTTATTTGTTTGATTTGTAGGTATGTCAGAGTGCTTTATGGTATTCGAATAATTATTGTAGCGCCACCATGGACTATTCCATCAAAATGATTATTGTGATAAATTGTATATTGTGCTATTTGTAATACTGTCCTTTCGGTAAAATGTGTTTCCCAAATTAGTAGCACATCAATTTTATTGTATCAGTTTTATAGTTGATTAAACCATTTGCTTTCCATGAACAAATACGAATTGAAGGAAGGTCCATTAATTAGCTATTTTGTTTATGGCGGTAGACAGCATGTTTAATATCACACCGTTTTGATTGATAAGTTGAGCGAACATTGACTTCAATTCATTGAGAAAAGTGTTCAGTTGAGTTTCTAAGTTTTGTTGGTTTTGCAAAGTAGTTCCTTGTAGTGCTCCAGAGTATGACTGATTGGTTCTTATATCCTGCTCTATAATCCCTGTAAGTTGCGATGTGGGTCGGTTTAGAGTTTGATGGTTCATATTTGTAAGGCCTGCCTGTTGCCTTTTACACTGTAAACTGTGTACCCTTTATAGTTGGCTGTATGACTGCCTTCACAGAGTGTGCATTTAGCTGGTGTATCTCTAAATTTCTGGTATAATGTAGAATTAAGATTGTCTCCGCATTTCTTACATTTGTAGGGTTTTGTACAGTACGATTTTGAATGGCCGTACATTTGGCATCTTGTTGCATTGCATAATGCTTTTTATTATTTGGCGGTTCTACTTGTTATTTAGGAATTTAAGATCGTATATATCTTTGTTATTTGGTTATGGTTCGAGGTCAACGTAGAATAACATTAAAGGTAATTTGCTGATTCGGTGTCTTATGTTTATAATATTGCGGATTTTATGACCTTTTGTTTCCAGGTTTTCTTTGATTTCCGATGTAGGAATCGAGTAATGGAGATTACGAATTACTACTCTGTAAGCTCATCATTTTTCATTTGGTAGATATGATGAACAATTTTTTCATTATTTAAGTTTGTTATAAGTTTGCTATATGTATCTGGAGTGCTAGCATTAAGTTTGATATTATTGTTAGTTAGAGCTTTACTATGATAAGTTTCTTCTGGTGTGAGTTTAGGCAAGCTTTCAGTCAGTTTTTAAAAATCTACTACTCCATAGATTGGTGGAGGTTTTAGTATTTCCGGAGATTTTTTTTTTGTTCATAGTTGTTTCAACAATTTTGTTTGTTAGAGAGTTAAACCTGTTTGATGTTCTAACATTAGATGGCCCAACTGCATTTATTATTTTTTGAACATTATTTCGATTTTTTCTTTAACTTGCCATTCATGTTTATTCACAGAGATGTCATCATTATTACTAACTTGCATTGTTAATTTATTATTATTACTGGAAGTTTCATCTGCGGGGACTGCACTTATTATATTTTGTTGCTGGGATAATAATTGTGTTGTGGATTATTGATTTGTTGAGCGTTGAAAGGATATTGACTGTTTAATAGCTGACAGCTCATTTGTATTTGTGGGAAGGATAGCGGTGGAGCTGATTATGGCTGGAATTTTTGTTGATAAAAGAGAACTTGGCGGTCGCTGATTGCTGCGTTTGACTGCACTGATTAACATGAAACCGATTAAAGGTGTAAGTATGACTCATTTTGTTTGATAAGCGCTTGTGTGTTAATATTCGAAGTGTTTATTAATGTTTTTTTGATCACTTACTTGACAATTATAATCACTTGGCCTTACGGCCACAATTTGCCGTATATGTTGCGCACTTTTAATTTCAGCGAAAACGGGATGTTCTTACTCGTTGAAACTCAAGCGGTAACTTACATTTCAAATAAATGTATTTTTTTTAGTTAAGTTAACCAACATAATTATGCATTTTTAGTACATTTAGTATTAAATACACTTAAAAGACTGTGTTATTCAGTGTTAAATAGGTAAAATTAATTGTGACTAGTGTGTGAAGTCTCATAACACTAGAAATAATTAAAAACCAACCAAAAACAATCTTACATTTTTGCGACACTGATTAGGCGGTAGAGAAGTAAAAATTGACCAAACAATTATTCTGGGTTGGAATACAGTATAGAATATGTTAAAAAGTATGTTGCGTCACTTGTGGTTAGTGGTCACCGATTCTTATAGTTTTGAAAAACATTTTTTCTCTTGCTACCCTAACGATAACTGATAAAAGCCAAAGTTGGCCAACAGTTGTCTTCTAGATGCGTATTTCGAATGTGCCAAACTCTTGTCTTGTGGGAGAACAGTTTTTTATGTTTTGCTTCGGCGCACTTTGGATCACTCAACCAAATATTTCTAATATAATTTTCCATGTCTACCTACAAAGCATAATAAAAGCCTATTTAAAAATACTGGCGTAGAGATGGTTAAAAATGGCCTTAAAATTAAAATTTCTATTATGGATTGTTTTTCTGATAATTCTGTTGCATCAAAATCGGTAAGTATCCGGTCAAAGATGAGCTCCTATGACCATGGTCGATTGGAAATAAGACTAACAATATAATAGCTACTTTTTTGTTAAATAATTTTACAAGTAGTTGAAAGACTAATTCCTTTAGTATTTTTAGAACCATAAATGCGTAGAGGATTTTTAAAAAACTTATTGTCATTTTTTAAAAAATGTGACTATTATAATTACAGCTAGTAAGACTCTATTACTAAAGAACATCATTCAATAATACATTAACAACACTTTATAATCGGAACCCAGCTCTGCTGAAGAATTTTAGTTCAATGCACGGTTTAAAAAAACTACTGAAAGTGGTTTTAGACGTTTAAAGGTTAATTATCGCAGTGCAAAAACTTATAAAATAGGTTGACTGCCACTTATACTTGAGCGACGTCCAACGACATTTATGTGCTTATTTTGCTGCAGCGATTGTGATTAAGAAACCAAAGTGTTCATATGCATGCTTCAAAAAGGCAATTGGTTTTATTTAGTCGGGCGTTCACATATGCTCTTTGGAAACCACTATATATTCGCTCGGATCTTTTAATTTATTTTATAAAAATTAAATAGCAGTAATATTTGCATAACAGATGGACTTTATGTTAGAATTTTTGGTTGATAAGGTGTGCCTTTAAATGAGTGAGTGAAATAATTAAAAATTCAAATATTAAATAAAAAGGATAAAAGAATTGTTACAACATCAAACAGGAAAATATACAACTAGCAAATGAAAATCAACTTCTCAAGTAAAAAATAACGCAACATAAACAAATGGAAGAAATAGAAACATACAGTGTAGAAAATCAAGATGGAAATGATCTTCAACTAAAAAGAATGAGAATAATACTGAGAGGTATGAAAGGAAATATAAAAATAGAACGAGAGGTAAACAAAATCAGAAGAATAAAAAAAAAAACTGGACAAAAAAGATAAAGATATTAAAAGTATCAAGATTATTAAAAGACGACTTTTCAAAAGTCATTCAAGAGCAAAGAAAGGAATTGGTTCAATTCAAAAAGTAATTCAGTCAAAAGGTGACCTTGTAACAATCCGGTACAACAAATTAATAGTAAACGGAGAGCGGTACTACCTCAAACAATTAAAGTCAGTAGAAATACAAGACTTAAGTAAAGGAGCAGAAATTTAGATGCTGTAAATAAAAAGAAAATTGAGAGCTTTTTCACAATTCAGGAAAATCAACAAGAAGAAATAAGGCACATAAAAAAAGAGTAGAAAGGTAAGTCAAAAATCACCAGGAAAAACGCAAAAAGAAACACTAAAAGAGGAACTGCTAAAAATAACTAAAACTTTTTTCTTTGTTTTCAAAAAACTATTATGAGTAAAAAAGATCAGCAAATGTTGAAGACACGGGATATTCATAATACAATCAATTATTAATAAATACCAAAACAATCCTCATCGGCTGCTGGAACACTAGAACAATTCACGCGAGCGGAAAAACAACCAGATTGTACACCAAATAATCAAATACAAATTTTTTAATAGCTCAATAATCAATATCTATACACCAACCGACACCACCAACCCTACAGAAAAGGAAGGATTTTATGAGGAGCCACAAACAATACACGATAAAATGCGACGTGCCAAAATTGGGAACGTAAATGAGGGAAGAAAGGAAATAATGGAAAAGGAAGGAATAGGCAAAATAAATGAGAATGGTAAATTGCTTCTAGATTTTTATGACACAAATAACCTAGTGATCGGGGAAGTATATTCTCGCACAAACAAATTCATAAAATTACCTGGATTGGGCCGGGCGGAAACCCACAAATCAGATATATCATGTAACAATTAATAAAAAATTTAAATATTGTCTATTGGATGTGAAAGTGATGCGAGGAGCGGATATAGGCTCCGATCACTTTTTGGTGAGAGCAAAAATTAAAATTATAATTAGAGCAAATTATCATACAAAGCAGAAAAGAGTAAAATATAATATACAGTTACTGAAAGATAAAGAGGTATCAGAAGCTTACAGTAAGAAACTGGAAAAAAATTTGAATCATGAATTGGGTTTTGAAAACTTAAACATACAAGAAACGTTTAAGTATAGATAGTAAAAACTAAAATTAATTATACATACAATATTAGAATGGCATAATAAAAGCTTGGGTTTGTTGACCAGATTGTTATTGAATTGATAATAAAACCATTAATAAAAAAGACAAATTGGTATTTACTGCGTTGTATTTACCAAACGAAATAGTTATTGCAATTTCAATTACGAATTTTGTGCTCACAAATTGTAATACAAAATTTATGAGATTTTTTAGAATGCAGGTTCTGTTTCTAAATGCACATATATCAGTAAATGAGACGTCTTATCTAATTTATGTATGGAACTCAAAATTATAACGGCAAAATAAAATATGGTAATTTTATTTTTACTCGAAGTAATCCCATTCTTGTCTGTAGAATTTATGACATCGTTTACAGCATATAAATGATGATTTCTATTTTAACTCCGTGCACGTGTATTAAGGTTCAACAAAGTGTAAATGCCAAATAACAATATTTTAGCATTGTTAAATTCCGGCAGGCAGTCCACGCCAAATATCATTATTTATTACGGCCATATTGCATAGCCGTTCAAAAATATTTGTGTTTAAATTCCGTTTCTGCCAGATGCCTTTTCGGCTATTTAGAATAAATACGTAATTTACAGCAGTGGTAACATTTACATAAATATACTGCCAATTTAACTGGCTATCAATATAAATTTTAGCAAATTTAACTAATATGAAGAACAGTTGCAGTGCGCTTGTGATTACGCTTATTCATTAAAAAACGTTAATAAACAAGAAAAAATACATTATAAAGAGAAAAAAATTAGTGGTAAGAGAAAAAGCAAAATATAACAAATAATGTGTGCAAATACAAAGAGACATGTAAGGAAAACATAACTTAAAATTATAACTTCAAAAACAAACATTAACTAAGAACATTCGAAATATATAAAACGAAATGAAATAAACAAATTGGCAAAATAATTCAAAGAAACCACTCTTTGGTTTATATGTTGGTCTAAAAAAAAAAAAAAAATTATTAAAAACTAACAATTAGATAAATACATATAATTAAATAAAACCTAATAAAGCAATAGCTATACACAGAAATTAAATACAAGAATAAAAAAATCATAAATGCAGTAAAAAAGACTCATTTTCAGGATTTTATTATTTGTCTAATATTTAATGAAGATATAGATGACGAATATTTTTACACTGTAGCATTTTTTTATCACCAAAGTATCTGAATCACGCTCATGTGATAATAAGCACCGTAAATATGCCTGGTATATGATAATTTCAACAATTGTCTCTATGCCTTTTTTGTGTCCAACTTACCCCTATTTTAATTTCGTTGTGTGTTCTACGACATCAGTAACTTTCATTTCAATCATTTCTCTCTAATTTGTTCTGGTGACGCTAGCCACTTTTTTTCATGCCTTGTTGTTTTGGTTAATTTATTTAGATTTTTTTATAAAAGTTACATGGGTCAAAAGTAGAGCTTCCAACTATTGAATATTTTGTTTGATGTCCATGAAAGTATATATTATATATATATATATATATATATATATATATATATATATATATATATATATAGAGAGAGAGAGAGAGAGAGAGACAGAGAGAGGAAAGAGTGTATTTGACCTTCATTAACAACTATAACAAGTTTACTAAATAAGAGAAAGCAAAAACAATGATTAGTATCAATTATTTCAATTCAAAAATGAAGATTTAAAGAAGTTTTAAAAAAGTACCAGAAAAAATGAAGTGCAAATATGGGCCCTCTCGAAAAAGTGACAAAAACAGTTTCAAATGTTTTAAAACAGGATAAAACAATAAAAAAACGATACAAAGAACAAATTGTATATTTGAGAAGTTTTAAATGAACAAATCAAAAATTAATTACAGAAATCGCAAACATAAATAGCTCTTTCAGTCCCACATTTGGCACATAACACAATTAACCCACATTTCTCTGCGAGTGTCTTGAGAGAACTTTTCATCACAAATGATGCAACTTGCATCGCTCGATTCTGGTTTATTCCCATGGTTGATATTTAGATAATCATCGCTGTCCATAAGGGGAGGGTCGCAGGAGTCTGATAAGTCCGATGATTATTCGTATCGTTTCGTGGGTTAAATTTTCTTTTTCTGAAGGCCTTTGGTCTTTCCGCCCTTGCGTCCTGACCGGTCTCTGGCTTCGCAAAACTCAACGATCTCTTCTTGAGAGCACTTTTGTCAAGCGACTTAGTCAACTGATTCTTCTTAATGTTGGGGACAGGAGATATGTCGAACGGAGAAACTGCTTTTAAAGTTCCCGGGAAACTTTGCGGTGTTTCAGCAGCCTGATCAATTGGCATTGCTAAAGCCTGATGTGCTTGTATATCAGGATAATTTGAAGGAGAAGCAGATGATGTGGATGGTCTAAAGGAAGCAAGTGGAGGAGCACCTGATTCTGAAACTTTATTTGCTACTATAGAGCTACCAACTCAGCAGCTCTAAAAATAGCGTCGGTGAAGATGTAGCGGTTCATGCGGTATAACCCAATTACTTTGAACCCCTTTATTGCTATCTCAGCCGAATGTAGGTTTCGCCAAAAACCTCCATAACATCATACGTTGTGAGGAATCGCCTATTCTGTTTCAACCATACTCTCACTGCTTTCCTGTAGAACGTTTTTAGAGGCCCCACAGAAGTTTTATCTAGGGGCTGCAATTTGTGAGTGGAACGAAGAAAAAATGAGATGATAGTCACATGGTTCTTTCTTTCCAAGTCAATTACATCTGGATTTGGAACATGGCTATAATGACCATCCAAGATGAGTACAACAGGCCTTTGTTTATTAGGACATGTTTTCTCAATGAAGTAAACGAACCATTCGGTGAACAAATTGTTTTGAACCCATTCTGAAGAATGGGCTTTACAATTGCACCACCAGGGCAGCCTCTCATTAAAGCTTGGCTCATGTTTGTTCTAGGAAAAATTATCATTGGCGGGACATAATGATCAGAAGCGCCCATACTTGCGATAATTGTGATTGTAGCCCCTCTTTTTGCGGACGTTAAAGCTGCAATTTGATTTTTCCTTTCAACCCTATTACTTTGGGAATTCTGCTTTGGACTCAAGTTTGTCCTGCTTTTCTGTTTTTGAAAGGCGTTATCAAGCTATTTCTCTGGGCAAGTAAATATGCCATTTTTCTCAGGTCTGCCAAAGTGCACCAAAAAATTTTTTACTCCATCTCGAGTAGGTAAGAAACTAACTGCTTTTCGAGCTCTGCATTTAAAAATAGTTTCCTTCCAAGCCGTGCTTCTTAAACCGCTTGTTCGGGGGTTTATCAAGTTTAAGAAATATTTGCAGAGTACTACGAGGTACCTCAAACCTTCTTGCAGCACCTTTCACGGTAGACTCCTTTGCTTTCACAGCTGCGATGGCACGTACCATCTAAGATTTATCCCACTGATTTTTCTGGTTCTTGCCTTTTTGGTGCGTCTTCTTCCTCGGCATTCTGCCAACAACCAGAAAAAACGTTATTAGCACAATTTGGGGGAAAAAATAAAATAGAAAACGCTGCAATGTCGTTACTAGGTGAATAACCGGATGTATAGAATGTTACATTACGCACATTACCCAATATATTATAAAATAAAACTAACAGATACTTTGAGGTGAGATATATATAAAATAGGATAAGGAAAGTCGTGTGATGTTCACACCAGATTTTTCTGATTATAATTAAATATTCTCCTCATCATTTAGATTTAGAATACGGTTTTCTTGATCTCCTGTTCGTGTTGTGCCCCATCCGGGAGAAGTATGAGATCTGTAACTTCCTGTGTCAAAGATTTATTTTCTTTATAATTAGGCATTCGCCGTAAATCAGCTGGAAAAGGGTCTGATGCAAGTAATAATCTATTTAATAAGTCCTCATTTGTTGCCAATCAACACGTTTTCCTGGTATTGTATTTACGAATGTATCGCACATCTTTATTACAAGCTTCCTTTGCTTCCTCAGATAAATTTCCAATGGGCAAAAGAAATTATGAGTACTTCATGCATATGCAACAAAGCTTTATGAAAGGATGTAGGCATATAACTTAACAAAATGTTCAGCTGTTTCATAAGTATATCTTCTGAATTTTTCGATATTTATGAAAGAACCACTTGACAACACTTGCAAAAATGTTAAAAATTTATTAATTATGGTTACATTAAGTCCAGTAATCGACCCAGACACTCCCGGGTTTCTAAAAAACCTGCGAGCGGTATGTCCATCGTTGGTAGATCCGAAACCAACAGTCCAGTTTCATCTCTAAATCTTCTTATAATTTCATCTTTTCTCTTCTTTAATAATTTTTTTGCCATTACCTTATGTCCAATCGATATAACATGTGAATAAACCATTTGAAAACCTTATCCATTTGGCACATAATATATTTAACCCACATCTCTCCGCGAGTGTCTTGAGAGAACTTTTCATCACAAAAGATGCAAGTTGCATCGATCGAGTCTGGTTTATTCCCATGGTTGATATTTAGATCATCATCGCTGTTCATAAGGGGAGGGTCGCAGGAGTCTGATAAGTCCGATGATTATACGTATCGTTTCGTGGGTTGAATTTTCTTTTTCTGAAGGCCTTTGGTCTTCCCGCCCTTGCGTCCTGGCCGGTCTCTGGCCCCGGGAAAACTAAACGATCTCTTCTTGAGAGCGCTTTTGTCAAGCGACTTGGTCAACTGATCCTTCTTAATGTTGGGGACAGGAGATATGTCGAACGGAGAAATTACTTTCAAAGTTCCCGGGAAACATTGCGGTGTTTCAGCATCCTGAGCAATTGTCATTGCTAGAGCCTGATGTGGTTGTATATCAGGATAACTTGAAGGAGAGGCAGATGATGTCGATGGTCTAGAGAAAGCAAGTGGAGGAGCACCTGATTCTGAAACTTTATTTGCCACTATGGAGCTACCAAATCAGCAGCTCTAAAAACAGTGTCGGTAAAGATGTAGCGGTTCATGCGGTATAACCCAATTACTTTAAACCCCTTTATTGCTATCTCAGCCGTTTGCAATGTAGGTTTGGCCAAAAACCTCAACAACATCATAGGTTGTGAGTAAACGCCTATTCTGTTGCAACCATACTCTCACTGCTTTCCTGTAGAACGTTTTTAGAGGCCCCACAGAAGTTTTATCTAGGGGCTGCAATTTGTGAGTGGAACGAAGAGAAAGTGAGATGATAGTCACATGGTTCTTTCTTTCCAAGTCAATTACATCTGGATTTGGAACATGGCTATAATGACCATCCAAGATGAGTGGAACAGGTCTTTGTTCAGTAGGACATGCTTTCTCAATGAAATGAATGAACCATTCGGTGAACAAATTGTTTTGAACCCATCCTGAAGAATGAGCTCTACAATTGCACCACCAGAGCAGCCTCTGATTAAAGCTTTGGCCGTGTTTGTTGTAAGAAAAATTATCATTGGCGTGACATAATGATCAAAAGCGCACATACTTGCGATAATTGTGATTGTAGCCCCTCTTTTTGCGGACGTTAAAGCTGCAATTTGATTTTTCCTTTCAACCCTATTACTTTGGGAATTCTGCTTTGGACAATGGACAGGCCCGTTTCGTCCACGTTATGCACTCGGTCTGCTGGATATGAGTGTTTGTTGAAAGCGTCTGCAAATAGATCAAGGAAAGCTGTTACATTATCTTTATTGAAACCCAAAGCTCAAGTTTGTGCTGCTTTTCTGTTTTTGGAAGGCGTTATCAAGCCATTTTTCTCAGGTCTGCCAAAGTGCACCAAAAAATTTTTACTCTATCTAGAGTAGGTAAAAAAATAACTGCTTTTCGAGCTCTGCATTTAAAAATAGTTTCCTTCCAAGCCGTGCTTCTTAAACCGCTTGTTCGGGGGTTTATCAAGTTTAAGAAATATTTGCAGAGTACTACGAGGTACCCCAAGCCTTCTTGCAGCACCTTTCACGGTAGACTCCTTTGCTTTCACAGCTGCGATGGCACGTACCATCTAAGATTTATTCCACTTATTTTTCTGGTTCTTGCCTTTTTGGTGCTTCTTCGTCCTCGGCATTCTGCGAATAACCAAAAAAAACGTTATTAGCACAATTTTGGGAAAAATTAAAATAAAAAACGGTGCGATGTCGTTACTAGGTGCTTTATTAGAGGTAATTAGAGGGTAATATATACAATTGAGTATAGTGATCAATTGTCCAATTAGGTCGAAACTTCTGACCACCTTTTTTTGAACTCCTCATTAAAAAGTAGAATAGGAATGTCTCATAAACCCGACCCATTGAAACACCCCTAAGGGGGGTTTTCCCGCTTTATTTATTTTAAAGTGACTTATCTCATGAACGATAATATTTAGAGTGCTGAGACCTTCATAGTTGATTGGTTGGTCTAAGTTTGAGTTTCCAAAGTGTTTATGAGTTTCAACATTTGTATATATTACCGTTTCGCCCCCTGATCTTGTTTTAGGTCTTACTAGGTGAATAACCGGATGTACAGAATGTTAAATTATGCATACAAAGTAGAAACACTAAAATAAAATAAATAAATAAATAAGGATGTTGCAGATTATTTACCCTCTTTTATCCTCAAGGAGAAGGGGAATCGGGTAAAAAAATCTAAATATATTTATTGCTATGTTGGTTGTGCATATAAAATACCGAATAGCTGTTTTCCCGTAAAAAAATCATTGAAAAGATTTATGTTGTCTAAGAAAAAGATGGTGTAATTATGGGCCCCCCCTTCAAATGGGAACGTATATTTACATCAAGAAAGGGTGATTATATTTACACCAACCCCACCTAAGCAACATGACCACTATCACATTTAAACTAAAGGTGTGGGTGAGTAAAGGGGTGCTTCTAAAAGTAGCCTGGGATCTCCACTTTCCGGATATCACTGTGAAATTATTTTAAATTAACCACAAAGACATGAAAAGAAAACAAGTTCACATACTTTGGTTTGCAGTTCAGAACAAATTTCAATTTGCACAATAACTGACACTGCATCCACACTACTTGAAAGAAAGGTTCCAACTGCTCACTGCTATCTTACAAGGTAACCAATAAAGTTCTTGCTGTTTTTAATGGCCAAAAAGAAAATGATTTACAGAAAGTGTAGCCTATTGTTAATTCTCGAAGTAATTGCCATCGGCATCCAGCACCTTCTTCCAACGTCCAGCTGTGCAATTCCCTTGCGGTAAAACTCGCGGGTTTTGGACGCCAAGAAGTCTGTGAGTGCTTGGCGCAAGTCTGCTTCATTGGTGAAGGAAGATGATCGGGGAATGGAAGAGGTGCTAATCAGGTAACGCAAAGTCAGGTGAGTAAGGAGGATGGCACAAAGTCCACCCGCGCGACATGCGGTCTGGCGTTGTCATGAAGGAAGAGTACACCTTTACAATTCACCAGTGCTGGCTCCTTCTATTGCAATGCCTGTTGCACACGTTCCAATTGCTGCGAGTACAGGTCCGCAGTGACCGTTTGGCCCGTTGGTAGCAGCTCATAGTGAACTACTTGATGACCTGTCCACCAGACACAAAGCATAATCTTTCGTGGGTGCATACTTGTTTTATGTTTTTTATGATTCAACTTATAATGATTTTAGGTAAAAGTTTGTCCAATTACATATCTTCTTCCTTAAATACTAACTACCCTTACTTTAATTCTATGGTTAATCTTCTTTAAGGCGATATTTATTGTGGCGGACTTTAAAACATTCAATGATTTCTCCTCCTTCTTATGCAAAGTTGTTTTGTTTTGTATCTGTAACAGCTTCTGTAATTTATTATTGTGTTACTGTAAGTAATTTCTTAAAGGTTAAGTCATAACTTATTTTAGATTATTTTTTGATTTATTAGATGATAGGTTCTCAGTTTTACAATTTTCAGCTTTCGCTTACCGTAAACATTATAAGTTTTTGTCCTTTTATGTTTTTTTTATTTGCTTTAATAATTATATATATATATATATATATATATATATATATATATATATATATATATATATATATATGTACGATTTTAAGTCTTCCGACTTGCATATTCTACTCCAATCGTCACAATTGTCATCTTATTGCTTTAAATATTCTATCCTTCTAAGTTTTTCGAAAACGAGGTTTTTCCATTTTTTTAAGGGTTAGTGCAATGTTGTTATTTTTGGTTTCTTTTGTTTGACTGTTTTGTTAATCTTTTACAGCTTTTGGCTATCTTTTGCGCACGAATTTGTTAATATTATTACAGCATATAGTGTACTGTGAGTTACTGAAACAATTGCCAGTTTGTATTTATTAAGTTATAATTTCTGATACGCTTGACAGCATTAATAATTGATATAGCGCCTATTTAACAGAAGTAGTTAGTGTGTTCTTGCAATGTAGTGAATTATGTTTCTCTGTACTCATACATAAGTAGAGTCTGCTGTAGTAACATCTACCGTTTGCATCTTATACATTGTATAATTGTATTTCTCTTTCTTGGAGTTTCTAATATTAATTGTTGGTATGGTAAGTAATATATTTTATATGCCTTTTTGTGGTTCAATAATTAGCAAATTAACAAAAAATATGAGCAATTTTGTTTTTCAGTTCTATTCTTAATATAGATTATGACACGTACTTTATAATCTATATTATTTAATTTTTTTTCTTTCTTTGGTATTGTCAAAATTATGCATATTTTGTATAGCAACCGACAAGCTCAATCTTTAATTGATGGGTGTGATAAATTTTTTTTTCAGTTTTAAGCTATATGTCTAATTTTCTTTAAAAGTCAGGGGTGTGTAGAATGTTTTATTGTATTGCCCTTATTAGGTAGCTTCTTATAATTTTGTATTTACTTTTAATTTTAAAGATTTTACTATTGCTACCATCGTTTTAAATCTGTAAATTTGTTTGTAAATTTTGATACTTCGGTGCACTTTCTTATATTGTTGAATTGTTGACTCTGTGCTTTATCGCAACTATTGTTTGCTTGGTGTCTTTTTATGATTTCCATATAATTATTTAATATTAGATATTTGAAATATATTTGTATATGTGTCATCGTTTTTGTTTGTCCAATAATTTTAATCGATTTTCTTTAATATCTAATGCTTCAAAAGTAACACTGTAAAATACATTTGTAACATTTATTCTTTCTGCGAAAATTTACTGTCTTGCCTTTTTTATAACATTTTTGATTGCAATTTTCCAACTCATCGTGATTTTAGAGCTTATAAATTGTGCAATCTATTCCTTTGTTGTTGTTTTTTTGTTTTAAATCTTTCTTAATAAAATTGTATTCATTCTTTGATGTCTCTGTTTATTTTTCTCTACATATTTACACTTCTAAGTTGCAATTCTAACCGTTTTTATAAGCCGACTTGCTTTGTACTAATTTATCTATTCCAATTTTTTTGAGCTTTTTAACAAAATAGGACGTTTTAAGATTATTGAGGAACTAACTATCCGAAAGGTTGAGTAACTGAGAAGGTTTGATTTCTCCTATTATTAGTTTTCCGCTCCTTTAGACAAATGTATGTTCTTAAAACCGTTATCCGGATTTCACCTGTAACCCTAGGCAAAAGTCTGTATTTGGCGCTATCAACCGGAACCAGTTAAAACCCAGTTTTTCAACGAGGTTGCTTGTCTTTTTGTTCTTTTTCAACTTGTTTTTTTATATTTTGCTATCATAACAAGAATTAAAATAAAATTTTAAATTGCTTGCACGACAAAAAACAATGAGAACGAAATTAACTGTTTAGGTTTGTACCTTAACCGAGCATTGAAATCACCAGGTTACACCTGTAATAAAATTAATTTATTTTATTTCGAATTAAAATAATACATATGAAGATAGGAAATTAGGACAGCGCACATTTAAAGCGCCTTTGTTCCTCCTCGCTATCCCTGCACGCACGCGGAGCCGTAAACCTCGCAGCAACCGTTAAAATCTCCAAAAATAATCCAAGGCGAGGGCTGCCGCAAACAGGTTCCTTGGCGGCTTTCGTTTGCCGAGGGACTGTTGTGTTGTGAGCTCCTCTTTTTTTTAACAAACGTTTCTAGAGACAATCGCCGAGCATGGCCGTCTGCGGCTACCTGCACAGGTGGACGCGGCGGCCGTCTAGCGCGAGCGGCCGGATGCTTTACATATCTGGATGTGCTAATATTTTGGAGGAATCCATCGTAAAATTGCCCGGCGCACGCCGCCACCGTTATTAAATGCCGCGCCTAATTGTTGGCGCAATTAGGCGCATTTCTGGGATTTTTGGGGCGAGTTTTCGGGGGAAATTAAAGTGGAAGTGGCGCTGAACACGCAATTACCTTTTCTTAATTAAACATTGTTTATTGTTTTGCAAGTATTTTATGAGCAAATAAAGTTACAATTTAAATTTAAAATTGTATTCATGATTGTTACGATTAACATAATCACAACGATTATGTTAAACTTTACGAGTGTATAATTTACATTTGGCCACTTAAAAGTATGTTTCAGGTTTGTTGTACTTGTAACTTATAAATAATTTGTGTTTACTTAACTACATATGTAAGATGCCCATTGAGTGCCCCAATTTTATTCTTAGGCTGTTTAGTGTGTTTATTCTATCTATTTAAAGTTGTGTGCGTAGATTTGTCTATTTGTTGTTAACTAGGTGTTTGTTATCATTTATTAGTTGCTATGCTCTGTTTTAGTACACTTAAAGTACTCTTTTTTAGTTATTGTTAATTTCGCGTAATTTAACTTAGATCTGCTAAATTTGTTAATATTAGTTAGTTTCGTTGATAAATTATTTTGTGTCTTAAGTAACATTAGTTTTATTTCCTTACTAATATCCTTGTTAACTGGATACCAGGAGTGTCAGAATAAAATCAATAGATAGAAAATTTATACAATAAAATTAGACTTCAGAACGTTTTATTATTGGAACAATTCGAATTTTATTGCTATTAGTGTAAAGTACAGACTTGTAAGTTACGTATGAAATATTATATTAGCCAAATAACCTCTAATAACTCCGTTGGTATGCGACCATTCTTTAGAGAAGATTTTCATAACGCTTTTCCTTGAACGAGGATTTATTTTAGCAATTACATATTTGATATTCCCCGTAGCTTTGAAATCGTATTAAATTTGTTAACTTAAACCTATATAGGCCCATAGAAAAAAGTTTAATAAGTTAGATATTAAGACTGCGGTGGGCAATCGATGTCACCCCTCTATGAGATAACGGATCAGTAAAATTGGTTTATAGTACAGTGAGTGCTTCACCTGCTGCGTGACATGTGGGTCCATGTTTTTAAAACAACATGACATTTAAATTCAAATCGTTGGTTTTATTGAAAGAAATTTGTTTAGCATCTCCCGATAACGCACACAACCGGCAGTACCTACGTTGTCAGCTTTGCTCTCAAAAAAGTACGGGCGAATGATTTCTTTGGCCCACAATGCACACCAAACAGAGTATTTTTGTGAATGCATTAACTTTTTATGAATAGTACTAAAATTTTCACTATCCCAAATAGTTTTTTTTTTGTGTAAAAATTAGCATCAACTGCTGCCTCTCAAAATCTCAATTCACAAGTGTACGGCACTTCTAATAGTCTTTTGGGAATGTTGCCATGTACTTTATTTATATATGAACTCCACAAATGCAAACTTTCAACGTTCACAAAATGCAAACGGCGCTCATTTCAAATCCTAAAGTTCAATTTGGATCACCCTATACTACAGTTACTCAAATATTTAACTAAAACCAACTACTAATACTTAATTGAACGTCGTTTACTGTTTTACAATGTTTAATTTTGGGTGTTGATTAAAACATCTATCGTTTGCTAGGGTAGATTCTTCCATTTTTCTTACGTCGATGCTTTCAACTCTTTTTTGTTGCTGAGCTCTTCTGGTCTTTAAAACTACTGCGTTTATAGCAAAAAGTCAAATGTGTTCCTACTTTTTCCATATAACAGTTATTGCGCTCGATGACAAGAGGCACAATCCTCCATGAAAATAAGAATTTTATGACTAAAACAAATAGAAATTACCACACGAAATTTTAATACATTTTGAGTGCTACCACACACAATTAAACGAAATCTACCAAATGCCAAATATCTCGCCAACTCAAACTTTCTCATAAAGAAATGACAAACCGTTAGAAGTTATCCAAACAAGAACGCACTTCTGTTGCTCAATTTGGTCGATGGTTTTTTTTTAGAAAAGTGTCAGAATTTTTTCATGACGACGAATTTATGCAATTAGCGTTAAATGGTGCTCCTGTTATTTTCTGATACCTGAGCCAATTCTGTCATTGTTTTTGGTGGGTCTTTAAAAGTTTATTCTATTACTGTTCTATTTGTTCATTTTGAGGTCCTGGGGCAACGGGACTAGGTAATTCTGATGGTTTATTTCTTCTTTTATATTGAGTAATAATTCAATGGACTGCCGGCGAGGATATTTTTAAATGTTTACTTATTTGGGGAACCCCAATCAGCCTGGCTTATGACACGCCGGTAGTTGAAATCATGTGGATCTTTGCTTCCAAATATGAATTTATTCTAGCACTTTCACTTACCAACTTTTACTTAGTGTCTATGTTATTTTAGTGTAAAATAAACAACTTTGTATTTCAATTGTGCTTACTATTAATTGATTGAATGAATATTATCAAATCACACACATAAATAATAAAGTGCAACAATTATAATGATCACAAAGATTTCTTGGGGTTGTTTATTCTTCTGTTAGTACTATCTACATTTTTTCTTTTGTAACTTAACAGTCTATTAACATCAATCAGAAAAATGTAACCAATTTTTTTTTGGCTACATAATATAGAATAATAAATAAAAATTTAGTTTTCGACAATTAAAAGGGCCATAAGTTGCCTCGGGATTAATAAAAGTTGCTCAGTTTTTAATCTTTTTAAACTAATATAAACCTGTATTTATTGCATGTTTGATAAACACTAAAAATACATATAACATTAATCCGTTGTATTCTTTAGAAGATTTTTTGATATTTTTAAAATACTTAATGGTTAAATTACTACGTTTCCAGCATACGTCCTTATTTGCAAATGCACTCCTTAAACGTTATAAAAATACGCTAAGGTTATATCCTTGTCTGCTAAACCTTACATTAAAGTATTTAAATGTTTTATTATAATCATAGGTATTAAAATTAGAAACAAATTGAGCTTTAGCACAGGAACTTTATGTAAGGGCAACATTTCGCAAATTATTTAATTTAAATTTAGAAACTGAAATTTTGCAACTTATTTGACAATTGCAAATTTCCAGCGGCTTTACTCAAGTAGATTTTGAAATTTAAAAAAACCATTTTGAAGAAAAAAATAAATTCTAGGAAATATAATTTACGAAAATTTTTTCGTAACTTTTTTGCAAAAACTTGAAATCATAGATCAAAATATAATTATTTACCTTTTTAAGGTATAGTGGTCATTCTGTAATAAAATAAATAATTAACATAAACGAAACTACTGTATAAAATTGACACTATCTTTTTAATATGTTATGAGTTATTGTGAGATTTTAATTTTTATATTTTGACCTCCATAGAAATAAAATTGGAGAAAATGTTGAAAACACGTATATATTTACTCAGACTAAAAATCTATGTATACTAATTGTAATACGCAAGTAAGATTTTAAACAACATCAACAGAACCCTTCGTAACAAACAAAGGAGTAAAACAAAGGGACTCTTTATCCCCAACTATATTTAATCTAATACTAGAAGGAATAATGCGAAGAGCTAATCTAGACAAGAAAAATATCACGCTTAACTAGATACAAATAATAGCCTATGCAGACAACATAGCAAGCATAGGAATAAAAATAAGAAACTAGACAAAGAATTCGTTATGGAAATAAACGAAACCAAAACAAAATACATGAAGATAAGGAAAGAAACAGAATACACACAAAACCATTTAAAAACACAGAAATACACTTTTTAGAGAGTCAATAGTTTTAATTATTTTGGGGGTCACAATGGGACATACTGGAGAGAATAAAGTAAAAGACAGATTTCCGAAAGGAAACCAGACTTACGGCAGAAATAAAACTCTACTAAAAAGCAAAGCACTAAGTAAAACAACAAAAATAAAGTTTTATAAAACCCTGATACCATAACATATGCATTGGAAACGATAGCAATAACCAAAAAGGAAGAAGAAGACCTAAAAATCATAAAATGAAAAATAATCAGAATAATACTAGGACCTAACAAAACACAAGAGGGAGAAATAAGATTAAGAAGAAATAAAGGAATAGAAGAAGAACTTGGAAGGGCAAATATTGTCAGATTTATAAAAACACAACGACCACGATGGATTCGACACATCATGAGAAGGAAACCAAGGGAAATGATAAGGAAGTCGCACAGTGGGCACTCTTTGGTCTCAGGAAACAAGAAAAAGATGGGAAGACGCCCTCGAAAGACATAAAAAGGTTGAAGATCGAACTGCAGGGGTAGGAAGGAATGGAAGAAAATAACTGAGACCGCCAGGATCAACAGCAAATTTTGAAAGATCCAGGAACAAGAGGATTAATCCACCTCAATATTAGGATTGGAAACGCCTTGGATCTCTCTTAGTCATAATTCTAAGAATTGGACGTCTTAATGATAATAATGAATGATGATACTAATTGTCATGCATCGTTCTTTGTTATATTGTTGAGGCATATTACATAGAAAACTATGTTTTTGGTAATTGAGAGTGTTGTAAATAAGAAAAAAATGGAAAATTAGATTTATGAAATTTGTTTAAATAATACTACTCAACAAATTAATACATGAGTTTAAAACGCTGATTATATTTATATTACTATATGTGTAACATACAATCCACGAAATATCTTCAGAAAATGGAAAAAACTATGTAATTTGGTAACACAAATGAATGTAGTTATAGCGAGTACAATGTTTCAACATAAGAAGGAACATAAAATAACGTGGATGATACCAGGGAGGACCGAAGGGAATCAAATAGATCATATAATGATTAAAAAGAACAGGAAGGAAATGATAAAGGATGTAAGATCGTACAGAGGAACAAGCCTAGACACGGACCACCAGTTACTAATAGCAGAAATGAAACTAAGGATAATAGAGAATAAGAAAGGAAGAAGGATACAAAGAAAATGGAATACAAAAGAACTAAGAAGAAATGAAAGAAAACAAGAATACGAAGAAGAAGTAAAAGGCCGCTAAAGAGAAAAAAGCAAGACAGTAATATAGAGGTTGAATGGAAGAATATAAAAAATAGTATAACAAAAGCGGTTGAGGAAAAAATAGGAAGATATCAGAGGAAGCAAGGAAAAGAGTGGTTTGATAATCTTTGTGAGATAGCAATAAAGAAAAAGAGAGAAACAAGATTAAAATGGCTACAAACGAGTAATGAAAATGACTACAGAGAATATAAACAAAGGAGGAAAGAAGCATCAAAAGTAATAAAAGAAAAAAACCAAAAGTGGTTAGATGAAATGATGGATGAAATAGAAAACGACAACAGAAGTAATACAAAGCTATATCAGAAAATAAAGAAGCAAAAAAAGAAAAGGAATAACTTAACAAACATAGATATGAAATAATGGAAAAATACATGAGGGAAACGACAAGAATAGAAGTAGACATAGAAAGTGACAGAGAAGGAAGGAACGAGGAAATAAAAGTACCATCGGAGGAGGAAATACATGAGATAATTCAAGAGATGAAACAAAGAAAAGCAGCAGGGCCAGATAACATATGCAGTGAATTGATAAAAAGCGGAGGAAGTGTACTGGAGAAGAGAATTTTTGAACTAATGAGGCAAATATGGAAAGAAGAAACAATGCCGCAAGAATGGAGGGTAGGAATAATAGTGCCGATACCAAAAAAGGGAAATTTAATGAGATGCGAGAACTACAGAAGAATAACTTTGCTAAATACAACATACAAGATACTCACAGCACTGATTCTAAAAAGAGTAAAAGTAGAAACAGAGAAAAAAATTGGACAATGCCAGAATGGATTTAGACAAGGGAAATCGAGAATAGACGCACTATATGTGATAAAACAAATAGTAGAGAAATGTTACGAGCAAGATACGGAAATAGAAATTGTATTTATAGATTTTAGGCAGGCTTTTGATGCACTCAATAGAAATATGATGAAGGTAGATGCGAGAAATTTAGGAATACCGGAAAAACTAATAAGACTGATTGAATGACACTGGAAGGCGCAAAAGCTGCGGTGATAACGTATGAAGGGATATCGCAAGAAATAGACATAAGTACAGGAGTTCGGCAGGGGGATGGATTGTCGGCCACACTATTTAACATAGCAATAGAAGGAATTATGAACAAATGCGATGTAACAGGAACAATAATTGAGAAGTCTGTACAAATAGTAGCCTATGCAGATGACATTGCGGTGTTAGCAAGAGATAGGAAAAGTTTAGAAGAAACAATACAGATCATTGCAGGAGAAGCTCAAAAAAGAGGGTTAGAGATAAATCAAGGAAAAACTAAATATATGAAAGTAACAAGAAAAGAAACAAGAAGAAACGCAAGAGATATAGAAATTGGAAATTACAGAATTGAACAAGTAGATAATTTCAAATACCTTGGAACGCTAATAAACAGAAGAAATGACAGAAGGGAAGAGATAGATCAAAAGATACAAGCCGAATATAAGGCATTACAAAATGATAATGAATAACGAAACAATAAGTAAGCAAACGAAGTTAAGACTATACAAAGTGGCAATTCGATCGTAACATACGCTGCAGAGAATGTGTTTGACAAAGAGAGATGAAGAAAAACTAAAAATTTTCGAAAGAAAGATAATAAGGAAGATATACGGGGATACAAAATAAATGAAGAGCAATACAGAAGATTAACAAATAACGAAGTAGAAACAATATTAGAACAGAAGAATATTGAAAGAGCAATGAAAGCGAAACGAATTAGATGGTACGGGCACATAAACCGAATGAGTGAGGTATCAATAGTTAAAAGGATAACAAAATGGAAACCATCAACAAGATCAATAGGAAGGCCAAAACTGAGATGGGAAGATCAAGTAATTGGGGATATCAGTAGTATGAGAGTTACAAGGTGGACAGACAAAATGAAGAACAGGAAAAAATGGAGAGAAGTAGTGGAAGAAGCGAAGAAAAACCCCAACCTGTGAAGAATAAAGTGTAGTGGAGTGACGACCCATTGTGCTTTTAAAAAAGAACCAGTCTATAGAGCCCAAAAAGGGCGGCTTCAACTCCAAAGAGTGTTTAGCCTTATATATATATATATATATATATATTATTATATATATATATTATATATATTCATAATATTCAAGTAAGATAATATATATACGCTTGTAAATTTACATTTTAACTGCCAGCTTTGTGAATTTTCAGATTGCTCACTATATGCTTTTTATTTTTTCGAACCGGAGAAAAGTCGACACTGACTGAGGCTGTTAAGGATGCAGTTATAAACCGGTTCAAGTGTTAATCATGAATCATTCTTCACGGATGGAATTCACTACGTACCCAAACAACAGGATATTGTGGGCACTTTACAGAAAAATATTGTGTGAAATAACCTACACCAATAACACATTTTCTATTTGGTTTCTTTAATTTTTGCTTTTTTCTTATCTAAGCCGTAAGGATGTCACATGGGTTTTTATTGGAACGCGCCTCAAATTACTTTTTTCATTTTAATTACATCCATTTATGCAGGGGTAAACTCAAAATAATTTTTTTGTGTCTACTTTAATAGAAATTTTAATCTCTCTTTTAAAAGCTGCTGGAAAATATAACAACTTCAAATGATTTGCATTTGTATGGATAGTTTTAAAGTAAGATTTACTATAGAGGAAATGACTCGATGCTTGGTGGCACCATTGAGTATTAACTTATTACTTGAAATGGTTACTACAATAAAAAACTAACTAAAATAACTTTTGCATTTTTCCATTTGCTTGAAAGTGTTTTTATAACAAAAATACCTTCTTCTTCTTATTGCCCGTCTCATTATGAAGGTTTACGATCTATATGACTGATTTTGTCAATATGTCAATGGATTTGCAGTCAAGGATATCTTTTAACAAAAAATTTTTCGGTCTCCGTACTGACCTCTTTTCCTGGATTTTCCATTAAATAATTAAGCGGAGTTTTATATTTACTACCCCGCATGACATGCCCAAAGTATTGTATTTTTCTTTCCTTCAAAGCTAATAGAGCTCTTTATCGGTGTTCATTTGTTGGAATAGTTCGGCATTTATTATTCTTTTTGTCTAGGCTATACGTAAAATGCGTTGGTAGACATAGATTTTGAAAGATTTTATTTTTATTTCTGTGGTGAAATCTAAAGTCCATCATTCGCATCCATACAGAAGGATTGGGAGTATTTAGCATCGTATCATTCATGAGCATAGAGTGAGGTTAAAATCTGGTCTGGTGAAAATATTTTTCATGCTTGTAAGTGTTCTTCGAGCTTGTTCAATGCGCGACCGGACTCTTTTCTGTTATCTACATTTTCATTAACAAGAGTTCCTAAGTATTTAAAATTGAGTACTTGTTCTATGATGCTAACTTTTATTAGCAAAGTTACTATAGTGTTAGTTTTTGATAGATCCATTACTTTAATTTTAGATATGTTCAAGGTTAAACCGTATTCTTTACTACATTTCACCAATCGATCGACCATCATTTGCAACTCTGTTACATTGGTTGCTATTATAACTATAACGTATGCATAACAAAGATTTGTTACTCTGCAATCATTGATCACCACTCCTCTAATGTTTTCGTCTAAAAATTCTTTAAATATAGTCTCAGAATACAAATTGAAAAGCAGTGGAGAGAGTATGCTACCATGGTGAACACCTTTCTTTATGAGAATAGATTATGAAATTTCTCGCTCTATTTTAATTTCAGCTGACTGTTGCCATTGAATAATGATAGTAATAGTTGTAGATCTGCGTCGTCTTGTTTCGCAATAATTTTTAATATCTAATCATGCATTTGTCTGGTTCTGTTATTCTTCCATTTTTTATGCATCTCTATAGCATGGGTCACTTCTGCTTTAGAAATAGGTGGGCCTTTGTTTCTTTTTGCGTCATCTAGTCGCTCAATTGCATCAAACCCGTTATCAGCGAAGAGCTGTTCGACGTATTTCTCCACGTTATAATTTTTTCTTGAAGGTCTACTATGATCTTATTGTCTTTATTTTTGAGTATTGATGTTTGGTGTTTTTTATTTGTCTGTATCATGTCTTTGATCTTTTTATGACTGTTAAACGTATCGCATTTGTTCTGGAGTATTTCTATTTTTTTGGCATTTTCCGCCATCCACAGTTCTTTAGCGTTTCTACACTTTCGTCGAATTAGTTTGTTCATCTGTTTGTATTTATTTGCATTCTTGGTCTTATATTTTCTTCTTTCATTCATGAGATTTAGTATCATCCATTGTTGTTTATTGGCATTCTTTCCTGTTCCTATTGTGTTGCTTTGAATATTTATAATGTTATTCTTTATAATATCCCAGGTTCTTTTAACTTCGGTTTTCTGTTTTATTGGAATTTTTATTTATTTATTGGGATCTTAAATTGGTGATCTAACTTCTTCTTCTCTTTTTCTTTAATCTCTGGTATATTGGTTTTTCGTAAATCTATTCTCTTGGTTGTAGGCGCTGTCTTGACTTTTAGAAATTGGCGCATTTGAAGTCTATAATTACGGGATTGTGATCCGAGTCCGCGTCTGTGCGCGGGTAGACCTTTAGTGCTTTAACTTTTTCTTAATTATAATAAAATCTATTTGCTGTTTCCTTTTCTGTCTGCTGGCGATTTACATGTATATAAACGCCTTGAAGACAGTTTGAGGAAAGTCTTAGCTGAAGCTGCTGTTCACTGCAAAATTCGACGAATGCGTCTCCTTTTCAATTTTGCTTACCTAGACCGTATTTTTCTATTACATCGTCTTTCTCTCCAGCCCCTATTTTCGAATTAAAATCACTTATAATTATTGTTAGTTTACCTTTTTTACTGACTTTTGGAGTATTATTTTCTTCATCTTAACCTTCTCGTTTGTTGATGCGTAAATTTGGATAAAATTAATAATCCTGTGAGAGGTTTTTAATCTTAATAGTATAATTTGTTCATTGATGGGAATAAAGGTGAACTAATTTTGCTATTTGAGGTGATACCATTATCGCGACTACCTACTCATATTTTGAGTCGCCACGCCCAGAGTAGCACATACAGGCTGCGTATATTCCAGGTTGTAATTAATACAATGTTGTTATAAATTTGTAGTTTTTTTATATATTTGTTCGTGAACGAGAGGTGCCCCGGACTGAGAGTCAATTCTATATTTTCGGCAGGCGTAAAGATACATTTGAATAATGATAACATTAGTACAGTAGTAATTCCATTTGTTTTCGGTACCGCAGTACGAAAGCCATTGATGTTGTCACAGGTGTGCCTTCTGCTATTCAGTACTACGCTATTTTGAAGTCATTCTTCTCACATCGTATCTTGATTTTGACGAAACTGCTGCCTTTCGTCGGGTCGTAGTGTCACAATCCGCAAAATCCGTTGAGATTTTTGACTGGGAGTGTCTGAGATCGAACCTTTAGGGACGTAATTCTTCTATAGCCTTGATTCAGTAGAGGCATAATTGCTGCCTTATGCTTTCCTGGAGTAATGAGTCTAATATACCCTGTTGAATCAGCCGCCCATTCTGGGCCAGACGCTGTTACTAATGTTGGTTTATTTCCCCAGTACTCACCATATCTGGTGAGAATTCGCTTATCTGCCACCTTGGGAGGCGCCGATGATGGAATAGCACCCCGCGCGGGGTTACTTAGAAATCATAAAACTTTATAAACAGGAGTTAATTTATCAGAAAGATTTTAGAAAAATTACAGATCGTTAAAAAAAGTTGTCCTGGGCCGTTTTGCTTAACATTTTAGTAATATTAATGCATAATGTACAAAAATATTTTGTAGGCAATTTGAAAAACTGTACCCCAATTATTTTTCAGATATGCAGATATCCACATAGATTGTAGTATTCCTCTGCGCTATGAACTGTTTAAATTCCAAAAAAAAATTTCGAACAGTCAAATTTAAGAGCTGTATATTATTTCAAAAATAATATCACGCGATAAACATAGGAACTATTTGGAGATTATAAGTGTCTAATGGAGGCAAACGTAATTTATTGTACAAAGTAACCTTTCTCTTATATTGTTACGCTTATTTAATCTCTTAACGTTAAGTATTATAATTATATTCAGAACACTATTTTGAGCATATTATGGAGAACATAAGAAATAATGAAATGAGTGTGGTTCTACTATAAAGAATTGGTACGAAATGGCATGAATACTATTGTATAAATCACTTTACTATTAGCAGCAAATAAATAGAATTATTGCCGGATGTACCATTTTGTCGGTAATTGATATAACAAGCAATCATTATCCCATGACAGTAAAACTGCAGCAAATTAAAATACCAAAATAAACGCTATGACGTGAATTGACTATTGAGGATAATTTTAACTTTAAAAAAACAATCACAAATTCATTAACATAAATTTTTTCGATAGGTCGCACTTATTGGCATTAGAGCCCAAAAGCTTATTTCATCTAATAAGCTGCAATTTAAACACAACAATGTCATATTCATTGATAAAAACAATACTGAAATTTGCCTGGGCGTTGGGTCCTGGATAAGGAAGCTTTCGCTCTTAAATAGTCTCCTACAACGCGGTGTTTGTTGATGTTATTTGATAGTAGGCCACTCTGCACCACAAAAATGTATTGATGGAAGTAACATAAATATAAAAAGCGCAAACTTTATGTCAGGCAAACAAAAATACATAAACAAAACAGCCAAATTTTTTCGTTGGGGCGCACTTACTGGAACTGCAGTCTGAAAGGCTTATTGTACCTACTAACATGCAACCCATAGATTTCCAGCAAGATTCGAACTCGCCCGCGTGCCGGTCCCTGGACAGAGGATTATTGCCCGTGACCATTAAGTTATATTGGAGGCCCAAACTGCTTTGTTAAACGGAAAGGAATAAATAGACTCATTAACAGAAAATACAAGAGACTAGGCAATTAAATAAATATTAAAACAGCAAGGTTGCAACACAAAGTAGATAGCAAGCAACACATTTGTGAGAAAACAGAAAATAGAATTCTTATAAAGTATCAGTAACTTTGCGAATAGTGTGGAATATGAAACAAAAAAAAACTAACTAAAAACACAATATTTTGTTTGTAAAGAAGAATACATTTGGTAAACATACAAATAAAATTTTAAGATATAAAAGTCTTTTCCGGAATTTTGCAATCCAGAGTCAAGCAAAACCCCTACAATACACTATATGCCCAAAAGCACACAGGCAACCCTCTCAAGAAGTGGAATGGTAGTTACGCACCTTGAAATGTTATAGATCGAAATAAAATTGCAGGTTGTAGCATATGTAGATCATACACGTGCGTCATACAGTCGATGAGTAAGTAGACACAGTTGAACAATTTTGAACGTAGTATGATTATGGGGTACTATGCTTACAACTGAAAATGACACCATTATAAAACGGAAATCCCGGGATGTGAATGAGCCACAACATAAAGTGGTAGGCGCATAAACAATGAATACAATCGTCTAATTCTGAAGAAGATTGTGATAAAGAATTGGATATCCTTGATTGCAACGATCTCTCGTAATTTACAGTGTTTCTGATGCTATAGCCTCAAGACCTTTAGTCGCGAACTGGAAAGCATGAACTTTTACAGTCGTGCAGTTTCCGAGAAACCAAACTTAAACACGATCAATGATAAACAATTGTGAAATACCTACCGCCAGTAAATTGTGGAAGAATGGTAACAAGTTCAGTGAACTGATGAATTTCGCTACACGATCTGACAATCTGCTGGCTGCGTCTGGATTTGACGAATGTCATGAGAATATATTGTGCCAACAGTCAAATTTAGTGGGAAAGATATTATAATTTGCGGTTCGACCTAAATTCTTTAATTCTTGTAGCCAGAATTATGAAAACTGAGATAGACGTTTTGACAATCTGTGCCATTAACTCCCTGGTAACAGTTCTGAAAAGGACCTTTAATGTACCAATAGAATAACTGTTCTATCTACATAACAAAGGTAATTCTTTGGTGGTTTGAAGAAATGAGTGTTGAAAAATTGAAAGAATTAGAACATAGATACTGCGTTAGGCCAAATCACCCATTTTTTGTGGCTGGACTCACTGCAGTTCTTATGAAGGAATGAAAGGCACTACGAACATGTTGCAAAAACTAATGGAAATTATTCTCAGACAAGTGCAGATTGTAATTGATGCTGAAAGTGGACCTGTGTCCTATTAATACATATCATAAGAGCCTTTGATTTTGGCCGTACAGCGAATCTCATTAAAAAAAATTATAAAAGTGAACAAACATCAGGGAATTACAAAATTAGACAATTTTGTAACACACATCAGCAATTATTGATACTTTCGTTGCCCTTACAGGTTATCTTAAATAATATAGTTAAATTAATTTAATTAATTTAATTCAATAAACACCTTACACGATATTATTGAACACAGAGAGTTTGAATCCATCTGTATTTACTCTGTGATATACATTTGATTTGTTAAAGTCAACATGTGGAACTATTTGAAAGCATATGGTTTATGCAAATAAATATGAGTATCATAATTTAAGCTATTTTACCTCGTGTAAAAGCAAAATACTAAGGACAATGCTGATTCTAGCTGTAGATCAAAATAGTTGTGTTCTCTTATCATATTTTTTGTTTTAATTCATAATGGAAAAAAAAATAGTTGCAAAAAACTAAGTGTGCATTAGACCATGATTAAAATACTTAAAATCTGGTATTTAAAACCATTTTTTACTTCTTAAATAAAAATTATAGGGGCGAATTAAGAAAACAAGTTAAAAAATAAAGTTAATAAAGTTTAACACAGACACTGACACACTTTTAAGTTAACCAAAAGATATGATAGAAACTAAACAAAAGTATGCAATTGGAAGACGCATTAGCACAAATCCTCAACATAAACATACTATTCACAGTTATGTATATTTCGCACCTAAAACCAGAGCAACAAATGTATGAAAATGTTAACAATGGTTTAAATAAACTTTTCGCTTACATGTATCTATAAGCAAAATAAAGAGTGACTTAAATTAAACTTTACGTTTTTTATAATGTTTTTCCACTAATGCGGCTGTATTTCAGAAATTACACGTCTGATGTTCTTTTGTAGCTTTGTAATTGCAGCTACCTTGCGGACATAAACCCTGTCCTTCAAATAGTCCCAAAGAAAATAATCTATAATCTAGTAGCATTTATAACAATATTTTATATTTAGCCCTTTGCGTTAAACAGATGAATCAGAATTTAAAAACTTGCTTTTATGATACACACTATCATTAATAGTGGAATACAAACGTAATCGCCACTCCTAACCACAACAAGTTAGCCCAAAAATGAGTCAGTGCCTGACTACTGAAATACCCGCACTGTTTCAAAGCTGCCAATTACAGAAAATTGATTAAAATGAACGGGAATTTTTGACAGTTTTATTACTGTACGTATTCGCTGAATGAATAAGAGTGGGGTTAGATCGTAAGTTCATGGTGGCCAATCAATGTCACCTCTTCGCGAGATAACACAACCAAAAAATTTGGATTGAAGTAAACTGAGTGTGTGATATGTGACTATATTTCATATCAAAAAAAATTGTTTAACATCTCTCGATAGCACACACCATTTACAATGACAGCGTTGCCAGCTTCGTCCTTAAAAATGATTTCTCCAGCTCATAATGCATGCCAAACACCGCATTAGTTTTTTTTTTTGGGAACAGCAGATGAATTTTCACTACCTCAAATGCGAAAATTTAAAGAAAATCGCTCGATATATGGTTTTTTTTAAATCATCATCGACTGCTGTGTTTTGTAAAATCCAGTTCACAAATGTACGACGCATCTAGTAGTCCGTTTCTTTAAGTTGGTGAGTCAGTTGAATTTTATATGCCTATAAATGCAGATTCTTTGTTAAAATGCGTCGCGTAGTGCCGTATAGAAGATGCAATTGCTATAAACGGCGACGAATTGACGTGCTTAGTTCTTCATGTGCGCTATCACTTACTCGAACAATATTGATACTTGAACGACCATTGCGTTGATAGATATCTCTTGCTTTATCAATAACATTATTGCGCCCAACCAATGGTCGAAGTTTCCTTTGCATAATCATAACTGATCGCCTGTTTTTATAAAAATCTTGTCTTGTTTTTAGATACCAAGTGCACAAAAGCAAATTTCTAAGTTCTACAGAATAAAACAGTGCGCAGTTAAAATCCTAAAGTTTAATTTGGATTATCCTATACAATTTGAAATTAAGGTTTATGGAAATGGGCGAGTTAAAAACCTTTTATTATATAAATCTCCTTAACAAGGAGGTTAAATTAGTAAGGTTAATGTTGTTAAATTACAAATCTGAAGCACAATAAAATATTGAAGGGGTATTTGAAGTACCTCTTAGATGTTATTGTTTTTAAGTGCTTTTTTTATTACATATAAATGTCAGAATTGCGGTGTAGAACTAGGCACAATAAATAGATGTTATCCTAAGTCTGAAACCTCCGCTTCGTCAAAAATGGAGTTTCATTGAACAGTTCAAGCTTCCTCTACCTGCTCTTTTCCAAAATAAGGCAACTCCGGTTATTCACGTTCAAAATAATGTGTTTGTGCGAAGTAGGCGAGCAAAACCAAGAAAACCGAGTAAATTCTTCTGGACCCGGCTGGTAGTTCGTCCAGGCCCCAGCAAATTTGTCTCCGAATTAGTCAATTATGCCGGCTATTCCCGGTACGCAACCGAAGCTTTAAAGATGATGTATAAGTGCATTTCAAGTAACTGCACCAGCGATAATGAGGCTTACTGGCCCTGCAGCTCGCGCAACGAGCGTGTGTGGTCTCGGCAGCTTTGCCGCAGTTTGGGGCGTATCCGGCCGAAAACAGAGCGCACGTAGGATTGATAGCCGCGATAGATCGCGCCGTGCGCCGAGCTTTACGTCGGCTCGGTGCGTGCGTGCGAGCGTAACGCGTTCGGTTTCAGGCTCACTCGCTCGGCGAAAACGAGTCTAAAATTCTCCCGAAAACGGGTTTTCGCTGGAAACGCAGCGGCCTTAGATGAAAAAATCGCTTGTAATTCGGTTCACACGAAACCAGTCGGAGAAATGGCCCCTATTATCGCATATGCTACTAGATCTGATGCCCACCAGCTAATGACGGAGTGTTTGTTTATTTCGTTTCTGGCCGCGGCCAAGTGTTAATGTTTGTAACAACTGGGCGTTGAAGTGTAAAGCAAAGCCTTTGGAATATAAAATCAATTTTTTCAGGCGAACAAATGTTAATACACTATTATATGCTAATAAAGTTCGGATTTGCATTTTCATGCAGATTAAGCTTACGCCTTGCTCCCCGGTGCGTCATCGCTACAGCCCCTGTAAGAGATAATTTTGGGTTTGTGTTCCAACCAAGCATTGAAGTCTCTGAGTTCCAGATCCTTTAAAAATTGCTTTAGTTTGTTGGGTTATTTTGATATTTCCATCAACGGAACTGTGTTAGGTGATCCGTATTGAACCTAAGTGCGGTATTATTTATTACTTTCAAACCTATGAAGGTATTGCAAAATTAAAAGACTCTTAACTTAATTTTAGCTAGCGATCCTTTCACCTATTACATTTATTTAACGTATTATATACTGAGACTACTCGGTGACTGGACATTTAAAACAAAAATTATTATAGTTAATAAGTATAAAAATTATATATCAAATAGAGAGATTTATTATAAAAATAAGTTGATATTTTACGAGCATTGATAGGGTACAAAGATCTAATTTTTTAATTATACATATAAAGAATTTTATAATTATCTCTTATTTATATTTATATTGGTATGTAAAAAAATACAAAATTTTTCTAATTCAATTAAAATTAATGATTTATTTATGTAATTAGAATGTCAATTTATTTAAAGCGTAACATTATTGAGCGGGTTTCGTTTCGATCTAGCGTTGAAGTCTCTTGCACTCCGACCAGTCCTCAGAGTTTTCTCATGCCACATTTTAATGCGTGTAATATTCTAAATGACGCTAATTAGCTTTGTCGGTTTTCTGCGCAATTTACTATGCAAATGGATAACGAGGGGGGAATTATCTGCTGTCAAGCTTTCGCTTCCGCCAAATTCTTCGCATTCGCACGTTTTTTGCTTTTTAACAGCCTCAGCTCGAGCCTGTCCTGTTTTCCAGGATTAGATTCCGCCGCCTTCGCTCAGGTGCTACATAGCCGCCGCGCGTCCTATCCCGAAATCCCGAAGCTTTTACAGGTGCACACAGGTGAGCGGGGAGGCTGCCGAGCAGGTCGCAGGTAGCGGCCGATAGCCCGCCAGTGTATTGAGTGCCTCGAACGAGAGTGTGTGCGTTCTTAGTGTGATGTCCGGAAAATGGCCGCACGCGATTCCTAGCCCTAATCACACAAGATGGCTACCTTAGGGCTCTCTAAGGTTTTCATACTGGACAAGTACTTCACGGAGCTACAGAAGTTCTGGGAGACCGAGAAGAAGTTGCAAGGTGTGTGTTTGTTTATGTTTTCGTGCGGCTTTCTGCAACGGCGGTGCTGCTGGATGCTCTGGTTTTTGGCCAAGTGCCCTCGGGCCTCGGGAGGCCTGCCATCCCGAACAAAGGCTCAAGTTATTCTAGGCCGCAGCTCCAAATTGCCTGGTGGTGTTGAAACCTGAAGTGCCATAAAGATGCGACGTAACATGATGTGAATGAATTTTTCGAGTAGGCCTTTGCTGTTCATTAAACCTCTCTCGCTTGCCTCTCTGAAAACCTGTCGCTTCAATTCAACAGTGTCAAATTATTATATTAAATTGTATTAGTCAGCAAAGTAGAAAAGGTCATAGGCGAGATTGCAGCTCCGATCTCTCATGGGAAGAGCATTAGCAATGGAATATTCAAAACATCATTACTTTTCTAGCGCTTTCTAGATTGACTTCTTCTATTCACCTCGGTGAAATTACGTTTAGTTGCTCAAAGAGCTAATTGTATTATATTTGGATGTAACACGACCTTTTAACATTTCCTGTTTCTTTATTTAGTCGAAAGGTTTCGGCTTTGGTACTTCCTGATTTGTCTAACGGCTGACCGAGCCCGATTATCGGCTTGTGGCTTCGGAGCCGGCCTACCATTACGTCAGATCGCTTTGATTGAAGCGCCATTCCAGAGCGTTCCAGGAACTAACCCAGCGACCCTTCCCATTCAGTGCCCGCGGTCCCACGAGAATTTGCCGAGCCGCCTATTGTGAACTGGCTCGGTTGTGGGAAAGCCGCAGGACGCGCCGCGGCCGGAGCCGCCTTCGAATTAGAATCGCGATGCAATTAATTGGCTTTAGCGGCAACTCCATGTGGGTCAAAAGCTCAGGCAGTGATTTAGCGGGGTGCGCGAGCAGCCTGCCGATTCCTATGTAGCAATCGAGCGGAGCGGTGTTCAACACATGTCCGCATTTATCAACGCTTAAAAATTAGCGCGGCGCTCTTTCTGCTCCTTCGAGTGCTTGTCGTGGTATTTCTGATCATATTTCTCCAATATAATGAAACATATATGTCTACTATATTGTATGTTTTTCTTAATCGTTTCCCAAAGGGTTGTTAAAATGTGTCACATTTAAATGTAACAACCTAATTAATTAAAATGTAAAGAGCTGCAATTAAATTAAAAATAATTGTCGATTCCAATTATCGGAAATTATGCAAGAGTAACCTGCTAACTGCTCTTGAGTTAGAAAAGAAGAAACAGGACCATTTAACGCCGTTTAGAATACTACGCATATTAAATAAGGCGCAAGAAAACTTAACAAACTGGTTGTATCAGAGCAGACTTCAACGGTGGGTCGGAACGAAACCCGAAAAAACTGATTCAAAGGAATCGACTGAACGTCTCGTATTATGAACAGAATTAAAAGAAAAACAAAGCGAACTTGAAAATTACCTAACAACTTTTAAGATTATTTTAAACTGCATAAAGCTAGAAATAAATTGTTATACACCTGAAACTTTTAACAAAAGGGGGAAGAAAAACTGCGGCCAAGCCTGGCCGCGCTGTTGACAAATCTTGGAGATAGCAGGGGGCCCCATTATTCTTTTCCTATTGTAGTTTGCGTCTGTCACAGAACGAACCTGAGGTATAATTTATTGCGCGGCATCGTTTGTAGGATTACTGTCACGACTGAAACTTGTTTCGCTCATTCAGTTCTGTTTTGAACTTGATTTTGTTTAGTATACGGGTCGTGACTTCCGTTCGCGAGCACGTCCAATTACGCGTGCATATGTTGAGGTTAGGCCGGGGCGGTCGCGAGGACGCGTTGCGCGCGTGGTGCATGAGCAGGATCCTCGCGAAAAGGGAGGACTTGCACATTTGCATGCCGCGGGAGCCAGGCTTGAAATTGAGACGTCAAGGATTAGAATATGCTTCAGCCGGTTTGGTTTGGTGTGAAGTGCTGTTTGCAAGTGCAGATACGGGCTTGAATGCTGCATTAACACACATGAAGGCTGTTCTTAGTTTTGGCAGACAAGGCCTGGCCAATTGTTCATGCAAAAGCTGTTGCGATCGATTGATTAACATGGAACAGACTCACAAGGTCAAAAATGTCTTATAATGAAAGATTAGCATTTAACTTTGAATTAAAAATTGCATTGCCAAGGATGATAAAAGTGTATTTAACTAAACGTTTAGGTCTAATCATAAAATTATTTTTTCTAAAAGTTTCACAAGCCTTTAGAAACCGCCAAGCACTTAATTTTTAAGAAAACAATAGCCGACTTAATTTGTTCTAAAGTAATTAAATTAACACCACAAAAACTTGAGATTAAAAGTGCCGAATCTAGAGCTCCTAAGTTGACACAACTGTTATGCTTTAGCACATTAGTGTATCATTATATCGATTTACAGTCGGACTAAACCACTACATTTTAGTAACAGCTGGATTTGGGCTAATTATGTGTTTATCTTTATAATTAATTGGTTTTGAATTAACTAATTGGAGCTATTAACATAATTTGGTTTATTTAAGCTTTTACTTAATAAAAATAACAGTGAATTTTTAGACATATAACTAGACTACCATTCATGCAACAGTATTTTTTTTTAATATCTCTAATATTCATACAATCTAGCCAGCTTAGGGGATAATGAGTACATGGTATGTTTTGCGTATTATTACAATTGATATTGACATCAAGAGAAGCATTGCAAGTGAATACTCTCTATAGCATAAGACTGCTATTTACAAAATATTTACTAATCTAACAAAGCAGAGTCTACTAGTTTAAGTAAACCTCTGAACTTTTTAAACCTTTTCAGTCTTCTAAATTTGTAGTCTATCACTGTATTTTACAGTTAATTTTGTGATCATTTCGTGCATAGTTAGAATAATTAGGTCTCTATAAATCACTGCATTTGGCACATGCCACGGCTATTCACTAATGTTTGTAGCACTAAAAACGTTGAAATATTTAAATGTTCAAATTGCCAGCTACTCCTCCCCCTTAAAGAGATTCTGTAAGTCCATATTGGTTTCAGTATCATTTTTTAGTAGTTCTAGTCGAGATCGTTTACTGAGTAGGCAGTACATTTGTCGAATTATATTAAAATGGGTAACCAGCAAATCGTGTCAGAGGAGATTGGGGAGATTAATCCATTGATGTTACTTTCAAATAAAGGGCTTAAATCTGGTTGGACCGAGGGTAAGATTATGCGGCCATTGACATTTAAGTCTTATTGGAGTGACTAATTCGTGACTTAGCTAATTTACAAGACTATTTTCGTGTACTACAAAGCAGAGCAATAGACATGCTAATCTTTGAATTTCGTTGAATACATATGGAATCCCCAGATCTTTGTGGTAAGTCTGGCTGTTGACGTACCAAAGAGCATTTGCCATCACGCAAGTGTCTTGGACAGGAGCCAATCCAGAAATTTAGTATTTGACGCCGAACGTCCATGTTGGCTTTAGAATGGCTTTAAGGTCAAGATATATTTTTTTAGTTTTATATGGGTCACCTAGGTGAGTTTATGGTCAAAATAAGATTCCCAGATACATTACTTCTGACTGTACTGGTATAACTACATTATAAATTGTTATTTTTGGACATACTTCACTTTGTTGATAGACAACTTGGGTGGATTTGTTGTTGTTGACTGTAATTCTCCAATTCTATAGGAGATCAAGGTGATAAAGTTTTCAGACATCACTAAATGTACATAGCTGATAGATAGTACTGATACATTGGCAGCAAAAGCAGTAAGCTTAGTATTAGATGGAACTGAAACACCTGCAAGTAGATATCAGATATAATAGCGACTCCTGATCGCTTCCTTTCGGTACTGGGTTATGATGAGATAAGTAAGAAAGCCAAATTAATATTTAGTGATTCCACTATAACTTTGGTGTAAGTGCAATACTTTTGAAATATTTATGACTCTCATTAGTTTTTGTAATGTTTTGGACTTCAATGAAAGTATCCTTATTGGTTTATATCATGTTTGTTCTGTTAATTGTTTACCAGGCTTGGTTATTATTACAATTACAATGTTATTTCTATCTGTGTGATTACCCGTTTTACTTCAGCATGCAATAACGGTTCGATTGATAATAACATTAGCATAGGTAAATTCTTTTGTTTCTTCTGGATTATTATTTGCACCTAACTGCGGAGTTGTAAAAACATGTGCAAGACTCTTGGCGAATATCTTTGTTTTGTTAACCTGAATACTAGCCCACATTATGCCGGCTTTTTTGGTTAGTGGTACTGCAACACTAGATTACCCTGTCGCTTGCATATTGAGTTAACCTTGCACAAACTACCAGAGACCTCACCCTGCGAGTTTCAGAAGAAGCTCTGTATTTTCAAGCCAGTTTCTAGGCTTCACATATGCAGAAGCAGGGTACGCCTCAATTCCTGTCGGGTATCGCAACCAGTATCTTCCTCAGCAGCTCAAATACTAAGACTGGTCCACTGTTACTTGCTGGTTTCCGAAACGTAGATCCCACCGCGCTTCTGGAAGTCATGGAGAACATCCCGGAGGGAACACAAAATTCCAGGAACTCATGTGGAGACTAGTGCAGGGCTGATGACCTGCCAGGGTTCCCAGAGGAGAAATGTTAGGGGTTTAGAACTAGGTACCATGTTTCCCAAGGATGTCAACGTTGACGTCATATTCGGCAATCGTTGTTCGATAAGTTGGTTATGTAGTTTTTTAAAGTTTTATTTCGTGTTTTCTTCAATACAATAAACGATGAGTAAGCTAGTTGCATATGGCTTTGTCATAGGTATTTTTAATGTTCTGCCATTTAGTTCTTGGTTTATTTGTTTTAGTGAATGGTCATTTTATATTTCGAGATATGTTTCAATACACTGACTGAATTTAGTAGGTGAAGCTTTCTCCTGTGAAATATGGTGTTTCGTTGTTTAATTCGTCAGGTTTTATAATTTCTAATTGCAAGGTTAATGCGTTAATTTAACAGTTGAAGGAATAAAATTACCAGTTTTGCGGTTAGAAGTTAGTTTAGGTTAATTTTCTTTATGAATCACGTTAGAACTTACTGTTATAATTATCGATGGGTGATCGAATGTTAGGTTGTAGTTAAGTTTCCATTATGAAAACATAATAGCAATTATTGCAAAATCTAACAGATGTGGGATTTCATTAAGATCACTAGGCCAATATGGTGGTTGATGAGTTAGTAAATAATTTAAGTTTAGGTTTTGAATGGCACGTAGGAGGTTCCGCCCTTTTGGACTAATTAAGTGCGATCGGCGTTTCCAGTTGCAGTAGATTATAAACTTAGCACCAAACTTTTAGAAATGCTCTTTGTACTTGTCAAGAAAATATTGTGTTATTACTATATTTAACACAACATATGGTTTTGTACAGTAAGATTTGGTGTTCCCGTATTCCTGACATCGCGTATACTAAGGTGTTTTATTTTTTTAGGATGCTCCAATTGAAACTTTGATGTTGTTTAGGTATTATATTTGTTATATGTTTTGTTATCATTTTTTGGTTCAAGGTCTATCATAAATAAAGGAAGTGAATATTCTGTATGTCATGCCTAAGCACAGCCAATTTTGTTTTAATTTTTTCTGTAAATATAGAGTGGTAAAGATTTCTTATTGTAACTCTATATGCCCGATCTTTTTAAAGTTGGTAGGTATGATGGATTTTTTATCATCTATAAGGTGTTTTTGCAATTTTTACTAGGTGTTTACGTTTTAAACGTTAATTTTGATTGTCGTGTTCGTTAAAGCTTTGACACAGAATTTTTCTTTTCTATGACCTTTGATAAATTAATTATTTATTCATAATTAAGGATTTCATGTATGAATATGAGTGATGGTTTTATACTTTAGTTTGTAATACGTTATTATTGAGCATTGCTATTATCTTCAGGTTGAGACAGGGCACCAAATCTGTTGTGGTTGTTATTCATTGATAATTTTTTGATTTTTGTTGGAGAGTTACTTTTCATTCTAAATGTTATAACTTGTCATGTATTTTTATTTTCTGTTGGTTCTGGTTTGCGTGTTACTTCCATTTTTGTATTGTGTTACGATTATAGAGATGTAAATTAAGTTAAAGTGATCAAAAAGATGACGTTTAATAGGCTGCAAGAGCTTGTTGTATATAAATTTGTGGGTGTGCTGAAGATGGTTAACATAAATTCGGTGGAAATATTTGTCCTCAGATTGGAACCTGCGCCATGCCTGATTAATTGGATAATTTAAATTATATCCGAGAACTGGGTTTATGTTTGACATGACGCAGTCGATTAAGATTGTAAGAACTAAATTTAAATGCAATAAGAAAATTTACTGTGCTCATTGGATAATCTCTTGATATTGTTGAGCGTAGGATTATGCCCAGACACTACAAAAACTAAGACAAAAATGTGAAGATATTCAAATATAAAAAAATAATTAAGTTACACTTCAGCACAAAAATTATGGTTGATTAATTAATTCTATTTAAAATACTTAAAGACAGTTTTGCAATAATATTTATTTAATCTATTTTTAATGATAACAGCTCACTTACTATTGACACTCACCTTCAAATAATTAAAAATCGAAATAAACTGATATTTGTAATTAAGTTTCCAGATAATTTAGTGTCTATATAAATGCAATTGATTACTAAACCGCTAATAAATGCGTTTAGTTGAGTTAACAGGTTATTTAAATTACAATACCAGCTGCATTTGTTAACTTATTTTTAATAGCATAGTTTTCAAATGAGACTAAACGCTTTTAAATTAACCTTGTCACCTGACACGCCTTTGGTGTTAAATTAACAGCCGTGGAACAGTCATACAGCAAACTTGCTCGAGAAGGACTAACTTTAATGTTATTAAAGTTATCGCAATTGACGTAACGCTAAGCGCGATAATCGGCCAGCCCAATTAACTTCTGATGGTAATTAGTGCTGAGCCGCAATCTTAATTCCGATTTGAATTGGTAATAATAAACGAGGTTTTCTCACGCTACGACATTTTTGTAGGTTAACTAAATTCAAAGGTTATTTCCAAATTTTAACGAACACTAGAATAGGTCTCTTAACTGTATAATCTTGTATCACTCAACGACCGTGCAGGAGTTTATCTTATCTAACGCGAAAACGTTAACTTATGTATCAGAATGCAAATGCAAATGAGCAGAACGCGCATAAGACGGTTTTGTTAATGCACGCGGTTTTTGATGTAATCCAGCCACACCTAGCCGTAATCCTCCATAAAAGATACCGTTTGGTGAGGTAAGCACTCAGCATCGGGGATTCCATTTCGGTTTTTGCATTTTAAAGCTCTCAGCCTTAGTCATTAATTTATGCAATGCTTCATGCCATAACTGCCAACTCTGCGCGGGTTTATGGAAACGTAAGATTGCCTCGGCGACTTTGAAAGGATATTTTATTAATTGAGTGAAGAAGAATCTGGTAGATCAGCTGGTCTAGTTTTTTACTCTTCAGCGCATTATTTAGTCGAGTTATCCGCGTGCTTCAGGCTTGCCTTTTAAGTGTTTTCATATAATTATGACAACTTACAACGCTAATTTGGTATAAAGATTTTTTTAGATTTTTTTTATCTCATTAAATATACATCGCTTTATCTGTATGTTAAACATGAAAACAGTTAGATTTTCACGTGTCGTTGGAGAGAATCATTATTTTTAATGTTATTTGTTTCTGGAAATAGCAAAAGCTAGATTATAAACTTTGGCTACTTTAATTTAGTTGGTTCGTTTGCTAAAATAATGTCGATTAGGTGGTTTTTGATTTAAACAATGCTCATTATGACAAATAATATTTGCTAAGCTTAAAATACATTTAGTTTTTTCTTCTTCTAGTCAAGGTTTAAGTCACAGGACCTGTTCCGAAACATCTGTTGCCATTTTTTCCTGGTCTACCCGCACCTCTTCATCCACCAAGACGATATTCGTATGCCATCTTTAATAGTCGGTAATCTACCATCTTTTGGGGATGTATTTTCCAGCTTTGTTTGTTGATTTTCATTGTTACTAAGACAGATTGTACTCCTATATTTCCTCTTAGTCGTGGTCTCAAGTATATGCCCTAACGGCTCTCAAAATCTCATATCTGGAACTTGAAAGTGTGAGTGACCTTTTTGTTTTAAAACCCAAGTTCCGCTACCATACAATAAGATAGGGATTGCCATATTTTTATTAAATTTTATTTGTTTTTTTTTTAGTCTTACTACGAAAGGTTTTTCTAACAATTCCTCACACGTGCTAAAATCAAATAGTTAGTCGTTTAAGGAGATTTTTGTTCGGATTAGTTCTTTTCCGTGAAACGTTATAGCTTTTGTCTTCTGGTATGAGAAAATCAGATCACATTCTTTTCTTATCAAGTAACTATTTTTTTGAAGTTTATTTTTATAATCGTCAGTGAAAAGTATTAGTTGATATATTTGTTTCCGTCCATCGGAATGCTTTTGGGGTTAGTATCTTACCATTTACGAAGAGCATAATCAATATATATATTAACTGTTGGCAAAATACTACATGTTTGCTGTATACCTTTGTTTATAAGGAAGGGTCTACTGCAGTGGCTATGTGAGTTTATTACGATTTTTGTGTTGTTATACAATTACTTAAGTTACTTTGTAAGTTCTGATGGTTACTCTCGGTATTCTATGATGTATTATCGTTTTTCACAATTTAAATTGCCAAACACCATGGTAAAGTCTACATAAGGTAATATGAGTTTTAAAATTTGTTGAATAGCAAACATACTATCTACACAGGAGCGCCCTTTGTGAAATCTGTATTGTTCCTCAAACAGTAAATTTTTACTTATTGTTTTTACTCGTGGATTTGAGATCTTCGTGTATATAGTATACATAAAATTTAATATAATAATTAGTGTGACTCCGGCTTTCCTTTTTAGAAAAATTCTAGTTCCAGATTCGGCCCCCCTTTTTTCGTCGTGGCTTATTTAAGGTTTTGTAAGCTATTTGTTTGTGATTTTCTCACTCTTTTTTCATGTCATTATCTGTTGCTTTTGCCGCTGATGGTGCATTTATTCTATTTTGGTATAGTCACTTTCTTGCTTCATTGCGTAGTGGATGAACTCTGAGCTCCCATTCAGAAGCTATCTGTGACAAGGGCGACTGTTTTGACGTTGGCTATAATAAAATCGATTAGCGGCAACCCCGAGATTCCACGGTAAATTTGTAAATCTGTTTCTTTCGCAAGAATATATTATTATAGCTTAGGCTTACATGCTGTTTTCCTTCTGTACCAATTACCTTAGGTATTAGTTGATTGTCTACTGGTACATTCAGGTCGCCACAGTGCAGAAGGTAGTATTTTTATATATACGGTATATTTGCCGTTTATCTTAAACTCACAAAGTTCTTCCTTATTTTGGTGTCTAAACACATACTATTGCCATATATTCCATTTCGGTTTAGAACCTAAATATTCATATACTTTTATTATTATATGAGTAACTCTTTAGCATGTATTTCCATTTTTATTTTCGTTATTTGTACAGCAGCTTGTGCCCTTTTATTCCGTTCGACACCGCTATATATTTATGTACATTATGTATTTCTAGATATTTAAATTCTTTTTGTTTCTTTTTAGCTTTCGATGTAATGTCAATTTAATATCTAAATTTTTTGCACTTTTTTTTCTAATTCTATTCCTTTCATTTCATTCCTTAGTCATTCAACGTAGCTATTCTCAGCTATGTTGTCCTACGCTTGTCCTTTGCGCGTCTGTTGTTATCATTACATACGTTCGATTTTATGAAAAACATTTAAGCTTTCTAGACATCAACGCTGGTAAAATTTTTTATCGATTTTTGGCTGGAGCCTTTGTACTTTTCTAAACAAGGATAGTTTGGTTGATTGTGGTATTTTATAACCCACAGCAGTTTTAAGTAGAGGAAGCTCTGATATAATCAATTTTATAGTTGTGCTACACCCACGTCATATATATGTATCAGGATGTATTATCAAAACAAAACAATTATGGTTTTAACTTGCTGCTACTACATAATTGATTAGTGAAAGTTAGCGAAGCAATTGTTGCCTGTCATGAGTCAAAATCGTACATAAGATGACTGAAAGTTCTATTAAATTTTGTACGGCTTAGCTTTAGTGGTCCAGTTATCGCATAAGTATATAAGGCTTTCTGTTAGTTCGTTTTTTGAAAGGTACGTTTGTTTTGATATCCTAAACCTTTTAAAGATATTATCACATCTTCTGATCTAAGAAAATTATGTAAGCTCTGTAAAGGTCAAACTTATTAAATGCCCAAAGTTATGGAGTTACTGTTCCTTGAGTGTGATTGATTGTATGAAAACTTTTAAGGCAGGTAGCCTATACCTCTATTTTAGTCTAGGGTTAGTCTCAAACATTTGGTTTTGCTTGTGCTGCAAGTGACTATAAAATTTACTGTAGTTGAAAGTAGAAAAAGCTGCTACCAGTGGTAGTTCATCATTTATTTACCAAAATTTGTTGACATTTTTTTCTAGCGGATTTTGCTACATTCTGCAGTAAATGCAGTATAAATTGCAGTAAAGTAAAATTAAAATAACTGTTAAAATAAACCTTCTATCTAATTTATTAGTTAAATATTTTGTAAACTTAAACTACTCAATTATGATGAAATTGAAATAATTTTCCTCTGTACTTTTGAATTTAGAAATGACACCAAAATTGGTTAGAGAAGTCTACACTTTTTCTTCCCAACTTTTTATAATCTTTAAGAGTCTGTAATAGTTATTCAGTACATGTTTAAGTTTGTAAAATACTTGTAAACCATTTTCTCATTTTTTGGGTGGACAGAATCATTGTTCACATACAGATGTGACAGAAACCAAGCAAAACAATCTCATGCTGTTAGTAAATAAATTAAATAACCTACAATTTTAGTACAGACGACCACAGTGGCTTTATTTTGCTAAAACTAACGCATTTACTGTAACCATACACTAATGTACAAAATAACAAAAAACAAAGTAAAATGTCTAAAAAAGCAAGGTATAATAAACCTGGTTAATTTAACTCGTCCTGCAATAAAAAGATGTTACAGACAGCAGAAGTTAATAAAAAAGAAACCGCAATAGCAGCAGTAAGCAAACAAACTTAATCTTGAACTTTATTAATATGACGATCTATGCAAAAAGTTATTAAAATAACTCTCTGGCTAGTCACATGCGTATTACGGTTTTCTAGTATTTTATTCTTGTCTTCACCGCAATCGCGCTTGAAGCAGTGCGGTTTTTAATTTTATCTAGATATATACTGCTACAAATGCCTTAAAAAATTGAAGTAATCAAATTTTTAAATATGTTCCGGCGTTGACTTTTCGAGTTCGATATTTTTAAGTTCAAGGGGCAAATCTACGATTTCAGAATGTATTGGAGTTATTCAAATATTTTTTCAACACTTCAAAAGCTTACAATTAGGTTTGTATGGTTAATTGTTAACTGTAAATGGTCGGCCTAAGATCATTTGGTGCAAGTAGTCTACATGGGGGAAATCTTATATGGAAATACTTATCTACAAATTGTGTAAAATATTCACCCCCAAACTATTTCAACAAATTATTTATAACTGAGAACTTCCAAATTATTTGAAGATCACTTCTTTAGTGTAGAGATAAACATTGCATAATAATAATAGTTTACCGCGGTGGTATAGCAGACCGCTTATAAAAATATTAAAATAAAAACGGAAATACCATTGTCTTTGAAAAATATTCGAAATCCCCTCGATTACAATAGTTTCAAGATTCTTAGAAAAAGGGCAAATAAAATAGAAAGGCAATGTTATCAAACATTTATTAAATATTCAGAAGAAAAAATTAAGACTCATCCCAAGTTTTTCTGGACTTTTGTGAAGTCGGTCTTCTAACGATGGTCTGCCGCAAACTATGTACTACAAAGGTGCGTGCGCTACTGACGGACAGCAAATTTGCGAATTTTTCAATGTTCATTTTCATTCTGTGTTTGAGAAGCCGATCCAACAGTTATAAATATTAAAGAGCTGGAATCTCCTTTGAATTTGCGTAACAGACATTAGCAGCATAGATATAACAGAAGAAATTGTCAAAAGTTCTTTAAGCATATTGACATTAACAAGGGTGCAGGGCCTGACGGTGTGCATCCAGTACTAATTAGTAAATGTTATTCTACTTTGGCGTTGCCCTAACATTGCTTATAAAAAGTCAATTTCTGAAGGATGTGTACCAAAAATTTGGAAGAGAGCTTGGATTACTCCGATACCTAAAGGGTCTATTACGCAAAACATAGAGAAGTACCGGCCTATTTCCAAGTTATGCCAGTTTGGTAAAATATTAGTAAAGATAGTTACCAGTCAATTATTCAGTGCCCTTCGTTGTTTTATTACATCCCACCAACATGGCCTTTTTAATGGTCGTAGTGTTGAAACTAACCTTCTGAGTTTTACTGAGTTCATTCTTAATGCCATGGATAACGGCTGTCAGGTGGACGCCATGCATACTGATTTTGCCAAGGCTTTCGATAAAATTTGTCACAACACATTATTGTTAAAGCTTTGGGGGCTCGGTATACACGGTGACTTATTAAGATGGATAAAATCATACATCGAAAACAGATGTCAGGCTGTAGTACTGGGAGGATTTTCGTCACAATATAAAGATATTAGTTCTGGAGTACCTCAAGGGTCCCATTTAGGTCCTCTATTATTTACACTTTACATCAACGACATCACGAAAAGTATAGCGCATTCAAATGTATTACTTTATGCGGACGACACTAAAATCTTCAGGCTTATTCGTAGTGTCGATGATTATTGTCTATTACAGCAGGATTTACTTAGCTTAGAATCCTTCTGCGCGAATAATAACCTTTTTCTGAATTTAGATATGTGCTGTTTTATTACTTTCACCCGAAAAAAGCAACCTATTCAGTATTCGTATAAACTTTACAATAAGGATCTTAATAAAGTGACAGAAGTTCGTAATTTAGGTGTTTTAATGGACGCTAAATTATCTTTTGTGCCTCACATTGACAATATTTTATGCAAAGCCTATAAACAATTGGGTTTTATATTAAGAGTGGGTAAGTCTTTTAAGAGCTCTTTTACATATATACTTTTATACAATAGTTATGTTCGTAGTAGATTGGAATTTGCTTGTTTGGTTTGGCACCCACTGTATGAAATTCATTCTAATAGAATTGAGAGATTGCAAAAGAAATTTATAAAAGCTTTAGAATATAGAACAGGAAATTACTATTTGGATTACGAAACCTCTCTTAAAACGCATAGACTACCTTCACTGAAATGTAGACGTGAATGTGCTGACGCTGTGTTTCTTTATAAAATAATAAACAACTTTGTTGATGTACCCGCCTTATTACAAAACATCTTGTTTCGCATACCCCATAAACAGGAAAGGGATTGCTGTAAAAAGAATCTTTTTTCTATTGCTAGCAGTAAAACATGTTATGCTAAAAACAGTTTCATTAGACTTCACAATGATAAGTTAAATAATATTGATCTCTTTAATAGCTCTTTAGCAAAATTTAAAACTTTAATAAATAAATTACTTTTAGAAGTTTAAATTTAAACTTTCAACTTTATGTATTTTAGTAATTATACCTTAAGTAAATATTGTAACCACGAACAGATACATAAATTGATATAATATAACTGTACTATTACTAGGGAACTCTAGGTCTTAAACCACTCTCAATTTATGTAGCAATATCTGTTTATGTGACTGTATGTTCCTAATTGAAATAATAATAATAAAAAAATAATAATAAAAAATAAAGCTTTTGCTTCATATATATGAGATATCAGCGCATAGTCAGAAGAGAGTTTTGGCCTGCATCTTCGAATGTGGCTTAAGTTTTGAGAACAGCTGTTAAAACTTTACACACTTTAATTTTTGGTATTCCCAGTTCCGGGGCTACCAGTCGCTGAATTTTGTTGATTTCTCGTTGCTTGCAGAACTTAGATCACTTTCGGCGGTTTTTCAGTCATCTCTGAATCGTTTGTACCATGGCTTTATTTGTGTGGTACCATTGTATGGTTCATTAAAGTCTTCTGAATTACCTGAATAATTTTTTCAAACAAATATTCCAAATTTGTACCAAATTTAATGCCCTATTCGCAGAAATGTAAATGCAATGATCGTACATTACATGTGTTTACCCGCTGACGTCTCACTCCCAACTGACCCAGTCAGTAAAGTCACGCAAGTGCACTCTGTTCATTATATTGATTTGGGCTCGATAGTTTTTTAGCTTTGAATTAATATTGAATTTAAATACCAATTAGGAAACTTGCAAATGAAATCTTAGGTATATAAATTAGCAGTTGTAAAATTTATAGCATTCTATATAATGCAACTAAAACGATAAAGCGATTGGACAACGAAACCTTTTTGCAGAAAAGGCATCAAAATTTTATTGCGACTTTCTGTTAGTTTCTACAAATAAAATGTTAGAAAGGAATGCGCCAATTTTATGCCTGCTACGCAAGGTTGTGGTGAAAGTCTTTGTCTAATCTGGATCGAATGATGGAGAGCCAGTATTAATTATCTAATCTGTACTTTTTGTGCTATCGCTAAACAATTTTTTTAAGGCAGGGAGCTACTTTTAAAACATATTTTACCTAAGTATCCTTCAAATTAATCCAGTGAACGAATAGCACCAGACAAAAATTAATTGTCACCCTGCACTCAGTTTGATTAAATTTGATTTTAGCATAGAAAAATACTACCTTGTAGAATATCTCCATTTATTAAAAATTATTGCTCAAAAAAATAATAGAAATAAAAAATAGAACCATTATTAAAAATGACGAGAAATATATTGATGTTTTTCTTTCTTTATAATGGGAATTTTATAATACTTACAATTTAGTAGATAGTATCTGAAATTTATAACGAGGTCGACTAAATAAACCTAAAGTTTTAATGTGGTTGTTCATTAGTAGCACCTGGAATAAGTTGATCGAGCCTAGTTCCATTTTTAATTTTCCATAATAAGGACTTTCTTTCTTGGAAGTTGGGAGAAATAGCTTAAAACGATCTTTTTCTCAAAAGTATAAATAGTTTTAGATTATAAATTTGTCTAAAAGATGGAAAAGAGCAATTGAAATAAACTATCAGCATGTTATTGACTAACAAAAACAATTTTGGTTGCATAGAAAGCAAATTAGAATTATAATGACGTTATCTGTATACTAAACTCTCTACCCTTTTAATAAAAATTTCTGCAACCATTTCTTATTTTTAAGTTTATACCTGTTCCTTTTCACGCTTTAGTCTATGGTATTTTAGTTTCTGTATATATAAAAATCCAGTTTCCTAGCAACCTTTACTGTGGTGATCAACGCGGATTTCTTTCCCCTATTGATCTTAGGTCTCTTAGAATTTTGATTAATGTATTGTTGCTGGCTTTTTGGAAATTGTCATTATACACTTTTTGTATTTTTCCTGCGAATTCCATGATATCTGGTACACCGTACTTATTTTTTAATGTTTTATTTCTTATCCTCTCTCTTCTTGATTTTTCCAGTATCATTCTGAAAGCATTTATTTCTGTGGCTCGAAGTGGTATCAGTAGGATACGAGGGTAAGGTGAAAAGTTCTCGGCCTGACATAGACATGGTACTGCAATGTGTCATTAGTTCGTATGACTAGTTTCAACTTGTTCGCTCAAGTAGTCGGTTTACACGAATTTTTTCAGTAGACATGTTGCATGTTTTTTGTTAAAATAGATAAACTTGAATATCGTGCGGTTATAAAATTCTTCGTTTTGGATGGATTAACCCCTAAGGAAATTCATCGGAAGTTGACAAAAGTTTATGGGGACTCTGCGCCTTCCATGTCAACTGTTAAAAAGTGGGCAGCTGAATTTAAACGTGGTCGCACATGACCCACGTGAAGGACGGCCAAAAACCGCAATTACACCGGAAACCATCGAAAAAGTGCATGATATAGTATTGGGCGATATGCGAGTGAAGGTGAGTGAGATAGCTGAGGCAGTGGGGATGTTGGAAGAAAGGGTGCAAAACATCTTGCAAGAAGAATTAGGGACGCGAAAGCTCTGCGCAAGATGGGTGCCGCATTTGCTGAATGCCGACCAAAGCACATGCGCAAACGATTTTCGCAGCAACCTTTGGACCGATTCAACAGGGATCTGACCGACTTTGTGTGGCGATTTGTCACGATGGATGAAACATGGGTCCACCACTACACGCCAGAAACGAAACAGCAGTCCAAGCAGTGGGTGGAAGCCGATGGTTCAGCGCCAAAGAAAGAGAAGTCGATCACGTCTGCCGGAAAGGTGGCCAGCGTGTTTTGGGATGCGAAAGGGATCCTGTTAATTGATTATATTGCAAAAGGCAGAACAATTACAGGTGAATATTACTCCGACCTTCTTGACCAGCTGGATGCCAAAATTCGCGAGAAGAGGCCTGGCTTGAAGAATAAAAAAATCATCTTTCACCGGGACAATGCACCTGCGTTGGTGATGGGAAAACTGCGGGATTTGGGGTATGACCCCTATTCTCCTGATTTGGCATTCTCGGACTTCCATCTGTTCCCAAACTTAAAAAATCTGGTGTGAACATCACACGACTTTCCTATTATATATATATATATATATATATATATATATATATATATATATATATATTCCAACACTCGAAAGCTGATTAAAATAAACAGTACAAGATAATAATTGACTCGTACTTAAAATTTTGCTACGTCACTGAAGGTAACCGTGCGAGCTCGGCTGCACAGCCTTCGCCATTATCGCCTGCGTGCTCCCTCCTAGCGGCCAAGCGCTCCCCCCCGTCCTCCCCCAGTCGGCCCGGTAGCTCTCCGAGCGCGCTGTGATTGGTCCGTTTAATTAATTTTTAATCGGCTATAACTTATTTATTTGACCTCGGATCAAAAAATTTTATTGTAATTTTTTGTTCGTCTCGGTTTGATCTATCCGGTAATATAAATTTCACGAAACATTTTTCGAACACCCGGTATATTAAAAATACTGAGCTTCAATTTTTTTTCGAGTTGCAATTTTACCAACTTTTATTTTAAATTCATGTTTATTTCATGATAACAAATCATTTTTATTTTCATAAATTTTTTGTATCTTCAACCGTTTAGATTTGCGACCGTTTTGCGACCGATTTTGCGACCTTGCGACCAAACGGCTTGGCCGATTTTTACCAAAAGCTTCGCACTGCGTCCCCTACCTACAAGTAACTTGCATACCAAATTTCAAATCTCTAGCTCTTACGGTTCTCAAGATATCTTGTTTACTGACAGACAGACACACACACACACACACACACGAACCAATGGTCCAAACCAACTTTTTTGGTGTCCTGAGGCTATCTTTCGTCCAGAAATGTGAAAAACTGGGTAGGTCAAATTTCCGCCGATTACATTACTTTCCTTATTATAGGATAAGGAAAGTAAAAATTTGTTGCTGGGAAGCGCTTCGCGTCCAATGAAGAAGTTGATGAATAGTTTCACAATCTTCCAGATTCTCACTTCTGAGAAGGAATGTTGATGTTAGAGAGGCGCTCGATCAAGTGTGTTAAAGTCAAGGGAGATTATGTAGAAAAATAAAATCATTTTTAACTGAAAGTCGCAGTCTTTCATTGTCAGGCCGAGAACTTTTCACCTTACCCTCGTAGATTATCACTGGTTTTGCCATAATTTTGTACATTTTGTATTATTTCTCTTTTTTAGCTACTCATTTTTTTAGATAATGTCTTAGATATATATCTAAATACTCGTGTCGCTTTTATAACTTACTGTTTGACTTCATGGTAGTTAGTTCGGCCACTTGATGTTTCTACACCTAGATATCTAAAGATCGTTACTTGCTGAATTTTTGATTTTAAACCATGCGGTCTGTTTTGAGACTACTAATGTTTTTGTCTTTTTAGTAAAGCCATCCGTATTGTACATTTCAGGTGCTTTAGTAAACTTAAATAGAAGTGCATCGTTTGGACAACAGAGAATAACTATATTTTCGTTGTTTATTTTATATTCAGACATGTTTTACGCTATTATGTTCTCAATATTGTTTTAAAAGTAGTAAGAGTCTCCTTAGTCAATTCTACTTGCACATTTAATTATGGTAGTTAATTCCTTTCCTGTTTTGACTTTTATCGTGTTTGTAAAGAAATATTTTATAATTTATATTAACTATGTCGGTACGTTTTTGTAGATCAACAAAACATGTAAAGGTTGGTAGCTTGAATTCGCTCACCTTCTCCAACTAACAGACCGCAAACTCTGCGTCAATTGTTGATCTGCTGTATCTATGGCTAAAGTTTATCTAAGAACACTTTTGTAAACCGCTTTTGTGTTGAATTTCATAATTTATAGATTGATATGGTTAATTTATATTTCATTATAGAGGCACTTTTTGGCACATTTTGTTGTTAAAGAGTTGACGTAATATTGCTCTATATTTTATCAACTCATTTCTTGTTTTATCGTTTTTGGGGCTTCTATATTCTTGAATGTTTTCTGTGCATTCTGTACGTCGTCTACTGTGAAAAAACTTTATCAGTATTACAGTTTAGTGATGTTCTTTGTATTGGTGTGTATTTTTCCTCCTTATATAATTATTTAAAATAATTTTCCCATCGACTCGTTTATTTACATTTGATTTCTTGTTTCTACATATTTTCTCTTGTGTTCCATATAGTTCTCGTTCTGTATCTTTTGTATATCGTTCCTAATACATCTTTTTTAAATGTTTTGTTTTTTGTGTAGCTGTGTTACATTATTATATATATTCTGCTCTGTCGCCCAAATGCACTGTTGTCTTGTTACATAAAGATACTTCTTCTTATTTGTGATTACCACTTCTGTCAACTAAGAGTTTTGTTGTGGTAAGTTTAATTTGGCGCTAACTTACCCCACGTCGCTTAAATTTGCCCAGGCTTCTTATAATTTATTAATGTTAAACTAATTTAATTTTTTTGCTTACACAGATATTTTTTAATATCTTTTATATGCATTTTACAATGAACTTCTCCATATATTTTAGTTCTGGCTTCTATTTTAGTTGGTGTTTCGTTTTAATCTTGATGAGCGATAATGAGTAGTCACTGTTGATGTTCTTCGCCCGGAGAAAAATTTTACCAGCCTCCCAAAATATTTTTTAATATATTTATGTGTTACTAACATTAAAATAATTGTTAAATAATATTATACTGAAAATTTGGTTACATTTTCTAAATTTTACGTTTCTTCTCATAATAAACTAATTTTAATCGTTACTGCCTTAAACTATGCTGTATATGAATGCAACGGCAATGAACCTGTAAGGCTTGCCCAAAAAATAACAAGCCAACGCAATGAAAACAGTTTGTACAACCGTGATGTAACCTGACAGCAGGTGAGAATAGACTACATGGGTAAATCTAAATCAGTGAATCTGAATCAATTTATTTATAAAAGTGGAACATTTATTTGCAAAACGATGCAATAAGTGAAATGCGAATAAAGGCATAGTACAAACAATCAGTAAGGATCAGTGACTAATAGTCCGAGAATTATTTCCCAAAATCTAAAGTGTGTAAAATTTTAACAAAGGACTTGGTATGTAATATATTGCGGTAAAATTTGTTTTGCGGTTACTGTTACCAAACCTGCAGTTGCTAATGAACTGCTTCAGTGGACCAAATTTCTCAAAAAGATCATAACCGAAGATGAAACTTGAATCTGCAGCTACAATTCAGAAACAATAGCTTAGTTGCCCAATAAAAATCTTCCGGTTTACCACGCCGAAAAAGTATGTGAGATCCTAAAGTGACTATGGCTACGTACAATGTTCTTATATCTTGCGTCATTTTTACTAAATATATGGAGCTCATTTTTATTATAATTGTAATTTTTTATCTTATGTGATTTAATACACGTATTTTGCTCTGTAGCTCACTAGTCAAGATTTCTCTGAGCCGGCGCAGGTTAGTTCTAGTCTCGCTCAACCCATGTCGTAATATTAAACGCATGTTAGTAGGCACAACAAGCCCTTGAGGCTGCAGTGTCAGTAAGTGCGCTCCAAAAACAAAAAGAAAAACTAACAACTTGTTTGAATTTGCACACTCATGGGATATTTAAAAAATTAAAATTCTGTTAATATAAAGAACAGTATATTGGAGGTTCAGCAAGCTCCTTCTCCCATTTAGTCTCACTTTTCTTCTGCCTCTAGGTGAGAGTGCTCATAGGTGTTTTTTTTAGTTAAGATTTGGTTTATTTTTTGCAAAAATATGTACTTTGCAATAGTTAACATAAGTTTTTTTAGTACTTTAAACATTATTTTGACGCAAATAGTTGTCCTAGTACCTAAAAAGCCACTTAATTAAAGAAGCGTAGTTTGAAATAAAAAGTGAAGAAGATTCAATTTGGTGCTACAGGCTTGTAATTTCTTTAAATGTTTTCGTCACATGTGAAAAGTCATTTACCTTACAAAAGCACTTTTTGACACCAAAGCAAGGTATTTTTAAGACACATGCATATGATTCTTTACTCTAAATACTTTCAGACTTCGTTAGACATTTCAAACAAATTTAAATATATCAGCCCCTTGTAAATTTACTGAATATGCAAGAAAATCTTTGATTCAAACCGTTCTTTTTATCACAGATTCCAGTGATTGTTTTTTGTTGCTCCCGATTAGTTACAAATATTTGCTTTTGAACACAAATAATATTACGCTTGATAAAGTTGTCGTCTTTTAAAAAATAACAAAGTTAAGAGTAAATTTAAAACACCACGATTAATTAGAATTTTAATTAAAGATCCGCGGTCTACAGAATAATGGCGGAAATGAATTGATTTTACTCTTAAATTAGCAGTGTGCTATTATTAAATTATACTTTATCTGTATTAAAGCGTATAAAACAATTATAAATATAAGTGAAATTGAGTGCGCAATACGCTGCAATTTGCGTAGATTGCGACGGGACCGCGGTCGACTTACCTGGTTGATAAATAATCTGAATTTGACATTCCTTACAAAAATATTTATTAAATTCTAAACTAAAATATGGCACAACCTAGTGCCGTCTAACTAAAATCTCCAGCAGCCATTTACAAGAGCTTGAAAGCGACTACCAGCACAACAATGGATTATCAAGGCATCCAATAATAACGTAAACTGTAATAAACCTAGCCTTTAATACAAATTCACTAATTGCTTAAATTATATATTACCCTCTACAAGTAAATTGAAAAACTCAATCACAAACTAAAACAATAAAGGGTAGAGACAAAATTAAGATTTTCCGATATTTATCTCTAATGAAACGCACTATAGGAAAATAGTCAAAGAAAATCAAGGGAATAGTTAAAGCAGATTTCTCAACCGTATATAACTATAACACATAGGAATTTCAACAACTCTAATAACGAAGCAATTATTCGTTATGTACCGATATGTATCACAAAAGATGAAACTAAAACATCATTAACAAACTTAAAATATTTAGTATTGAAAGATTATTAAACAAAAAAATTTAATGCCCCTGCTTGCATTTAAATTAAGTAATTCAGAATACTCCAAAAATATATTCGACTTGGACAGATTACTCAACTGCGTCGTAGCAGTAGAACCACAAAAAATACCCCACAGTGCACCAATTGTTAACAGGTGTGTTGTACAAAAAATTGTCGTCTTTTACCCCCAAGATGTGTTAAATCTACTGGAGATAATAACTACTCCTTATGTACACGACTTAAAAATAATGTAAACCTTAATGCGTAAACTGTGGAGGTGAATACACGGCTAATTATAAAGGATGACCATACATTAAGAAATAAAATGAGAAACATCATTCATAATAATCAAATTTATTAACCCCAACGCTATGCTGAAGGGAAAATTACCCCCAACATAACATATTTACAAGCTGTAACAAGTAACATGAATACCCCAAATTTCACAACAAGTAACCTTAATCAAAGTGTAACAAAAATCTTTCAGACCATAATTGATCTTAATACACCATATCTTGACCAAATTAAAATTTGTATAATGTTTGTGATTCCAATGCTGTTTCAAAACTGCAACAAACAATCTGATTTTTAAACTAAAGTTAACCCTGCTAAACTGAAATACCAACGGTATTAAAACCCAAGTTTCTATCTTTACCTTTTATATCGCTAGAGAGTGCATAGATATAACGTGTCTCACTGAAACTCATTTAGTTCAGGATGAGAAATTTACTGTACCAGGATACAATATTTACCGAAAAGACAGAAAAACTAAGGTAGGATGGGGAGGCCCCGGAGTAACATTTAAACGTAACATAACAGCTACAGTGGAACTATAAAACATCCATTATTTTAAAGTCCTAGCAATTAATCTGACGATGACGACAACGCTCCAGTCACAACAATTTATGCATATAAAGCACCAAATAACAAACTTGATCTACGAGAACTAATAAACATATTTGAAGGTTCATAGTCCAAGATAATAGTTGGCGATCCTAACTGCAAAATTAAGAACTAGGGCTGTAGAACAAAATAACTCAAATGAAATAAAGATAAATATTTGTAGCTTCCAAGTGCTAGTTGAAATTTCGTCACCAGCCGGAATATAAGTACTACCCGTATAGAACTAACAGCTGGATATCTTAAATATTATCCTACATAAAACATGACCCTACCAATAAATCAATTTGTCCTAACATAATTCGATTTTAACCATTTGCCAGTAGTACGTACCTTTAACAGGTCTACGTACGCCTCCCTAAACTTCCCACATTAACTGGGAACTTTTTTGTGAAACAATAAATTACTAGCTGAAATGACCAGCAAATCTTACTTGTCAAGACAATATTGATAATGCGATAAATAATTTTAAGAATTCCGTTGTTTTGTCAATCCAAAACCCACAATACATATCAGATCCCAGAAATCCTCAAGTACCCAAGTGGTTCCAACATATGTACAAAATCTGATTTTAGACAAACACTGCACAGATTGTAGCAAACACCAGAGATCCTGTAGTCAAAGCTTGTTTAAAGCAAGTCAAAAATGAATTAGACCAATACCGTATTACTTACAACAGTCACATACCGTTACTGAACCCAGGAGACCTTAATATGCGAGAACACCACAAAAGATTATAAAGCAACCTACAATTATACCCCACTACAAAATAATACGGGAACTATTACTGAAGATAAAGACAAGTTTGAAATCTTTGCTCAACAGCTTGGAAATTGTTTTACCACTACATACAAATAAAACGACATAAATAATATCAATACTAGTAATGTTCAACAAGAAATAACCTATATTATTAAAGAACATGTAATACTTACAGAATCTGTACCTACAACAGAAAAAACTAAAATCTAAAAAGGCATTTTGATCGGATACATTTTTTTTAAATATATCAAACAAATCAAAAGTATATTTAATTGCAATATTTAACGCGTGCATGCAAATTGGATATTTCCCGACAATTTGGAAACATCCAATAATACTGTTCTTCCCTAAGTTTGAAAAACAATGTAACAATCCTGCACATTATAGTCCGATTAGTCTTTTATCCATCCTATCTAAACTTCTAGATAGCCTAGATAAAAATAATGTTCTTCCACGATTCTAGTTCGGACTTAAAAATTATTACTCCATCAACCACCAGATATTATGCATCACTAAAAAAAATAAAACAGATTACGAAAATAAAATACGTGCAGTAATAGCCTTTGTGGATATAGCGCAGGCATTTGACTAGCTAGGGATAGATGGATTAATACATGCATTAAACACCTTGAATGTACCTGCATAACTGCTGGAAATTATTTAATCGTTTCTCATAGATAAAATATTCCAAATGAGAATCAATGGTTACCCTTTTCGACGTACAACATCAATGCTGGAGTCCCTCAAGGTTCCATTTTGGGCCTCATATTATTTCAGATTTTTATGTCTGACGTTTCAGAACCAAATAATGCAAATATCAGTGTGTATGCCAATGGTACGGCGCTAATCGCGCAATATTCTAATATAAATCAGACAGCATTGAAACTCCAAGAGAGTGTCGACCAGTTAGTTCTCTAGTACCAGAAATGACTCATGAATCCCGATAAGTGCAAAGCAAAAATATCTTCTTTTGTCGGCCCAATTAAAAACACACCTATAACCTGAAACGCCAAAGTAACGCCTCCAAATATCTTGGAATTTTATCTAGATCGAAATAAGCTGGAGCGTCCATTAGTAAAAAATTAGCTGAAACATATGCAAGAATTTTCATATTTTATCCTATCTTAAATAAAGTCACCACCTAAGCTCCAATGAGGCAAACTTATCTACTTGTCAATATTTACTTATGGATGTTGTGTCTGGTATGGAACATCCAAAACCAATTTTAATAAACTTTAGGTAATACAGGTACTAGGTATTATAACAAAAGCACAACGGTGGGTAAGAAATTCTTAGCTACATAGAGAAATAGAAGAGTATGTAACCAAAACAGTAAAACCATTTTATTAGACCATAAACCAATGCAGCAGATCTATGTAGTACAATATAAGCAAAAAACTAATACACATCCAGCTAAAAAGAAGACTACCTATAGATTTCATAAATAGTGATTAAACCCATTATTAAGTAACACTAAACCCAATATGTAATTTACATGTTTAACAGCTGAGAGTAGCTCAACTGGTAAATAAACCTCGATTGTGATATCAAAGTTATGTAGTAATTTTAAATTTAAGGGCGTCACTTAGTGCTAATTTGGCATAAACTATATAAAAAAGTTAGAATTTCTTCAGTTATAGAGGATTACTTTGTTTTTCAGGGTTTTAAGGGGCTGTCCTGGTGTGACCTGCATAAAATTAGGCGATATTCTGGAATTTATAAAATAAAAACTATATCATCAAATGTTTTCAAACTGGGAGGACATATTTTCTATATGTTGACTTTTTATATAAATTTTTTTGGGAGAAAATATTCAAATCTCCCTAAAAAAAAGTTGCTCAACTGCTGCCACGATTGGCGCCTTCAGAGTGGCTAAAATAATAAAAAAATGCCCGTTAAACAAAAGAAACTTTCCCTATTATGAGGCTTAGGTTTTAAAAAATATTGAAATTTCACAAAATGGGGAAGTTTTGAAAAAAATGTCGAATTTTGTCGAAAATGGCCGTTTTTTGCATGGTAAATTGACAATGTTTGTTAAAAATTAAAAATGGATGATTAAAGTTGATAAAATATATACTGAGTATTCTCAAAAAACTTCAAGACTATTCGATGATTTGTATTCGAATTAGAGCGGCAGCAAATTTCAAAAGTGTCGTTTTCAGAAAAACACGTTTAAAGTTTTAACTTCCCTGCCAGAGTTGTAATGTCAAAACGCGAAGTATGGGCATGCTTTTTTCCAGGAATTATTTCTAGAAACTGTTAGGTTGGTATCTGAACCTTCTTTTCCGAGCGTTTTAGTTTTTTCTTCTTTCACCGCGAGATCCACACACATATTGTCGAAGCAGCCAATGAAAGTTTGATAATTTAAACTTTTCGCCAGATCCACCACACCACAAAAAAGATTCACTCTATTTAAGCCAATGCCATTTCAAAACTATTTGAGATGTTATTATAGACACGATAAACTATCAAAAAATTTAAAAAAAATATGAAATAATTTTTATATTCGGATAGCCCCTTAAGATAACGATTAATTGGACCTTTAAAAGTGCAAGCGTATCTAAAGTTTTGAGAATGCTTGTGTAAACTACCGAAGAATAGTCACCCTTTTTTGAGATGATCCTAATATTGTGGGTACACCATTTTCGACAGAGTAATTTGGCATTAAAATGGAAAAATTCCATAGTGAGCAAGAGTATCGCAGCAGTAAGGCAAGATATTGTCACATAGCCACAACGTTCCGCTACTAAGCACGCTCGCACCTTGGGAATATTTAACCATAGCGTGTGGAGAATTCTACATTGCGATCTCGTGTTCCATTCATACAAACTGATGGTGGTCCAGAAACTTAAAGAATGTGACATGTTTGCAAATATTCTAGTTGCTATTGTGCTCAATAGTGACAAAACTCATTTTCATTTATCGAACGGCGACAATAATCAAAATTTTGGGATTGGATCCCACAAAAACCCTCGACAACTCTATGAATGACATAGCCACAGTGAGTGTTGTTACAAAATTTGGCATCATAAGGCCGTATTATTTTGAGGTAACAGGACGCGCAGTAATTTTCACATCTACCCGCTATGTTGCGATGTAGTCTGGAGCCCAGACTCAACGAACATTAAAATGCACCACTGTGGTTTCAACAAGATGTCGCTGCCGCGAGGAAATTTGAAATAAATGTCGTCAGACCGTCTCGTTTCATTACATGGTAACATCCTATTGCGAGCTAGGTCACTAGATCTGTTTCCTTGCGATTTATTTCTGCGGGGACCCCTGAAGGTTGAAGTCTTTTAAGGCAGGCCGTGGACTATTGAGGGATTAAAGGGTGCTATTCGCAACGCGATTGCAGCAGTACCAGTGGAAATGAGTCTGCAGGGAATGCGAAACTTTAAGGTGAGGCCGCAGGAGTATATCGCCTGTGCAGGCAAACATTTGAACGATATCATCTTCCAAATTAGTTAATTCTTCTGTTTGGTGGTACAATAAAACATTAAACAGAATATATGTATATAGCTGTTTTAAAAAATGAGATCATTCTGTCGGATCCTATATAGATTCTTAATTGCTGTTTGGTTTATAACATCGTACATAGATATCAAAATTAAAATGCTTTGGAGTAATGCTCTTTAATTATAATTTCAGTTTTTTAATAACACGCTATTTTTTAATTGCTTCTTTGTTTATTGTGTGAAGTTAAAGAATAATCTTGTAAAGGCTGAATTTAATTGAAATCGTTTCGCACCGCATTAAGATCGGCGGCGATAGCGCAGCTCGCTGCAGCGGCCGGCCGGCCGCAGCGCTTAATTAGCCTTTCTAATTAATGCGTGCAGATGTTAAGAGGCACAATTTGCCGGTGACCTATGCGCCTTCCTATCCCACACTCGGTCCCGCCCGCCGCTGTAACTGTAACTCCTCGGAGCGCAGCCGTAACTCTCCTCTTCGCCGGCGTTTCAGCGATCGTATCGCGCAGTTTATTGAAATCTGCGGGGTAATAACGGGCTGCCGGGCTGCGACGCGAAAATCCGAACTGCATGTTTCGAAAGCTGTCGACTACCGTCCGCCGGACGTTAATTGCGGACGCCGCACATGGGCCGGACGACTTCGGGTTCCAGCAGGTCGCTTTCAGCGCAGCCGGGCGAGCGCGGCTCGGCCATAACGTTATGGGTTTAAGGATGTCATGGAATCGAAAGATCGCTGGCGAGCCGCCTCTAATGACATAAATATCGAATAAAAGGCCTCGGCTCACATTACCCGCGGAACACAATGCTGTAAATTCTTGGATATTCTCTCTGTGCATGAAACCATTCTCGCGTTATAATCCACCGTTATGTAGGAGGAACATGTCCTATTTGCAGAGACTACGCAAAGGAGTAAGTTATGAGCATAAGCTAGTTTGGTCATGCTGAAATTCTCGTTGCCTGGCTTTAAAGGCAACGGATGTGTGTTGCAAGCGCTGTTCTGATATTAGCAAGCTTTCCGTATTTTTGGGTTTCGTTCGAAGCAAAAACCCAACGTGTAGTGGGTTAGAGTATTAAAAGTGGTTATATCAATGCTTGTCAAATTTATTAGATATTTAGAGGGTAGATTTAAACATATTTATTTGATTGACTGTTTTTTATTAATGTTACTACTTTTCCATTATTTTTTATCTTAGTTACTAACTATAGGTTATTGTGTGAGCCATTTGAAATCGCTATTGCCTAAAATTATTCTTTTGCCAAAAATGTCTCTTAAAAACTACACGGACTCTCTTGCTGCATAAGCAGTTGCTCCATCTTGTTGCTACTATAAGTTAATTGTATTTTCAACAGCTGTCAAATAAAAGTTTCTAACATTTCTTGATAGTGAGCCTCGGTAACAATATTCTCATCATTAACTTCAAAAAAATAAGACCCGATTAGCTTTTCTGGTCACATTTTACAAAACAGTGGCTTTGAGAGGATTCAGCTCACGTTAATATATGGCTCTTGGGTTTTCAGTATCCCATCGAGTGCTTTCTTTGCCCAAAAAAGCATTAAGATAAAAATGGATTTGATCTCTTATCAGCAGTTTTTGAATAAATCAATTATCAGCAATATTTGTTACAAGTCTACCGGCATGGTCTATTATACCAAGTGAACCTTGTAGAGATACATATATAAGCCTTTTGTAATCGCCATAATTGTGTTCTTAAGAGTTCAAGTTTTTAAAAACGTCTTCGATTCGAAATGCGTCTTGTTTAACGTTTTTTTTTTTTACAAAAGATAGATATAGAAAATATAAAGAACAAAGAAATAAAGTCAAATAGCAAAAGAAAGGTCATGGAATAGCTTTGGACGCAAAATGGCAAACTAATAGTAAAAGAAATCAAAAACTGTTTTTTAGAGTACTAGAAGCTTTAGATTTGGAAAAAAGTACACATTAAATAAAGATAAAGGTAAAAGTGATAAGCTTATAACTGATAAAATTAAAGTATTAAGGAAATGGAAAGAATATTTTTAAACGTACTGACAACGGGGAAGGAAATAATCTAAGCGGAGAAAGAGGAAGAAGAACAAGTGGAACGAACCGAAGAAATAACTAATGATGAATCAACAATAGAGGAACTGTGCAACGCTATAAAAAAATATCAAAGAAAAAGCAGCAGGACATGATGGCACAGAAGCGGAAATGGTTAAAAGTATTAGAGAAGAAGGCACAAGATTATTCCTTGAAATCTGCAAATAGGCCTGGCATCCAACAACAATACATAAATATTGAGAAGTAGGAATTATCTTGGCGTTACGTAAAAAGGAAGACAGACTTAGCTGCCTATCGCAAAATAATGCTACTTAGCACTGCATGTAAGGTTTATGAGTGACTACTAGAACAAAAATTTAAAAAAAGATATAATCAAAGCTAGTGAACTCGCAGAGCGGTTTTAGAAAGGGTCACAGTATACAAGACCATATGTTCAGCCTAAAAAAATAATACAGAAAATTCTGAAGCAGAATAAAAGAGCATTTGTTGATTTAGAAAAAGCTTTTAACCGGGTACTCGGAAAAAAATAGGAATAGTTTGACAAGAAGGGGAGTAACTAATTGAGGCAATAAAAGTGTGTATAGAAGTAGCAAAAAAATACATAAATACAAATATAATACAAGCTATGAAAATGAAATATATAAGAGTGGTAGGACTACCAAAAGATAAGGAACCAGACAATTCGAAAAGTTGCAGTGGCTGGAACATATAATAAGGATGTACGAAGGTAGACAGGTTAAGCATGTATGAAAATGAAAAACAGGGGCGGAAGACATAAATCAAGAATGTGGAGAAATTAGTTCAGCAGAAGAGAGGAACATGACAAAAAGCAAAGACATTGGCACAAAGCAAAAAATTGTCCACGCAAAAGAAGGAGATATTTAGTTTTATTATTAGACGTTAAATAAGAACATGTATGTTAAATTTTGTAAATGCTATTTGGGTAGAGAAGGCTTTTGACAATTTGGCAGGTAATTCATAGACCACTGTTGTCGAAAACGATCAATTAGTCTTAGTATAGCAGTTTTTGAATGTGCATTTCTAACTTTAAAATGGCGCATATAAGCATATTGTTTGCGAACGATGGAACTATGGTTTTTCAGAAATTTTAACACATTTGAGATGATTTTTTTATTAATCTCCAAAGCCTTGCTATCAAAATCTGAAAAAAAGGAATCATGAATTTGTTATAGACTATTTAAACAGTCTAGTGACTTATAGCCCGCCCATGAGTATCCTAAATGTTGGTAAACACATAGAGGAATGTTAACGCAATTATTTGATAAGCTTGACAAAAAGTACGTGCTTACTATGAAGGGTATTATCCTATTGAAGCAAAGCGTGTTTTCTATAGACCAGAGTCGGGTATTTCTCCTTCAGTTTGTTGTATGTATAGTTCCACTGCTGGCAATAAAGTTTGGCATCAATGGAGATATTGTTCAATACAAGTTCAAAATGCACAAATTTTTCAAAATTTTACCACACACAGATCACAGTCCTCTTGCTGAAACAGTATTGTCGTGAAACCAATGGTGGATTTTTGACCTCGCGGAATACACTTTTGTTTGTTGCGATTGACTAGGTAGACCCACTTATCATATAATATCACAATAAGCTTCCAGCTTCCAGCGGGTTGTTGAGCAATTTCCAATGGATTTCGACTCGTTTATTGAAATGTTATTTTTGTAAAGTCAAGTTGATAAAAGTGTTCGAGCACTTCTCCAACGCCATCAATAAATCTTTATTGTTCAATTTGTATAGTCCACCAGAACAAGGTTTGCCTTCAAGATCAAAAAATACTAAAAAGCAATAAAGATGTAAAAAGTTATTTTTGATCTTCAGCACGAACTTTTTTCCCAACTTTTAGTTCAGAAATTGAACTCGGGTTTCTATTGCTAGAAAAGTAGTTAAATTTTCAATTTATAACACCAAGTAGTATATAGTAATATAGAGTTTTATTATAAGATCTCATTTTGTTGGTTTGTTAAAAATCGAATTATTGATTCTGTTTACTTCTTATCCTGTATATTACTAGCTACAAATAGTTTATGTTTTGTATGACATCTAAATTAATATCCTTATCTATTAATACACAATACCTTGTAACAAAGATCTGAAAATATAGGCAGATTTTGTAATGTAGCTACATAATAACTTGATGTAAGTCAGAATTTAATGTAATTTACGCGCAAACATCAAACATATTTATAGCCTGTTTTCCTATTCTTTCTATTCTTGGTCTATAAGTGGGTATATAGAATACAGCATTTAAATCTGGAAACATTTCAATTTTAATATTCTGCCATATAGTACTGCCGGAATAGATCATTGTTGTTTTTTGTGAAAGCTACATGTTCTTAGAAAGCAGTTGGTGCGGCCGGAAAAATTGACTGTATAGGTAATTTTAAATTTTGAATAAAGGGAACTTGGAACAAAGCTAAAGCTAAAAACACTAACCTGTGGAAACGGCGCTTTCCCGCAGAAATCAGTTCCCTACTGTTGGTCCTGGGGCTTTCAGGAAAAGGATATAAGGGTGTGGGTAAAAGATAGGACAAGTTATCCCAATCTTCACAGTGGAGTCAAACGGCAGCGTCTTTCCTGGTGCAAAAGGTTCCTTCGCCGTTCCTTGCCGACTCAGAGCAAAGAAAATGGACCGAGTTTCTTACCTGCAAAAATTTCAACCCCGAAGAAAATGAAAACTTCTGCTGTCAATTAAACCCGCCGGCGAACTCTCGGTTTAAAATGCTCTCGTCTTACGAAAAATTTCTGTCACAAACTGAATTCAAAAGAACGGCGCCTGCGAGAACATAGCCTGAACAAAAGGCCGAAAGGCTCAAAACAAAAGCGCGCACGAAAGGCGATACGGTAACGAAAAAGGCAAGCGAAGCACGGCCCGCGGCCTATATATCAGCGCAACGCGTGCTCGAACAAATTCGTGGCGATATCTTAACTCCAAAATATACAAGAGCGAATCAAAATACGGCCGGCCCTAATTTAAAAATTAAATAAAAGTTATTTGAGATTGGCGCGAACAGCGGTCATAATCTCAAACGGGACAATCTGGTGCGAATAAGCGCGGAGTATAACCGAAGAATCGTAGTTATCGAAAGTCTTCGCGCTGGGCCCTTCGGCGACTGAAATAATTCGGTTCTTTGGGCATCCGAGATCAAATGTGGATGGAAATTCTGATTTTGGGGAACTGATATGTATTTCAGCAAGATGGTGCACAGGCACATACAAATCATTTAGTCCCAAACTGGTTGTCAAGAATTCTCGATAGCCCTGATTTGAACTCCCTCGACTACTATGTTACTATCAAGTCGAGACACCCTAATGTGGCATCTTTACGCACTTCTATCAAAATAGCGTTTTCTAATATGGATAGCATTGCTTTAAAGACGACGTGCAAGCCCTTCAGACCGAGAATGCAGGCGGCCATTGCTGTTTAGAGGGATTACATCAAATAATTTTATTCTGGACAGATCACATAACTGACATGCACAAGGTTTTTTTGTGTTTGTAATGTTTTATCATCAAAATTTATTTAAAAAAAGTTTAATTTGTCCAGATTTAAGCGCTGTGCCTTATATACCCAACAAATATTCCTGCCAAATTTGATCTAAATCTGGCGCGAGTTGTGGAAGTTACGAAAAATACGAAAGCAATGAAGGCTATCGTACTCATAAGGTCCATTACTTCAGAAACAACTACTATTTTTTATGCAAATAAATACTAAAAAATATAAAAAATATATAATCATTATAAGTTGGTGGTTTAAATTGGTTTGAAATAAATTATTACTCAGCGACAATTGAACGGCGAGCATAGGAAACCCGTAGAGCCAAAATATGATACTTCAATAAAAACATACACCAAAATGCATTTTCTATTTTAACTTTTAAAGAATAGACTAGGATGTTTCAAAAGATTTTTATTAATAGATCAGATATACAGATAAGTGATATATTCCCTATAAGCTTGCTATGTTCTCTATCAAGGGGTGTCGTTACTTTTCCATGACGTCACCATCCTAGTTCACAGATGCATGTCATTCTTGAACAACATTTATTATCCTGTTGGCAACTAAAGCTAGAGCCTGCTCGTTCAAAAAAATCCCAACAGTTCCAATGATATCCTTCCGCTCCACACGGCGCTTGGCACGAGTCAATTCGTGTACACGCGCTTAATGCTATTTATCCGCGTCTGCCAAGGTCCGGCCACATTCAACCTGGTTATGCAGATTTGTTGTGGTTTAATTTTTTTCACACTTCTCGCTTAATAGTTCTGACATCTACACAGCGCCCATTTGTCGATGAATGTCAATGGGCGCATAACCTTCAGCAGTTAGTAGCTCGACGTGCGTTGTTTTAATCAAATGTCTGTCACCTCGCCGGGGCCACTTAATATTACAGTGAAACGCTGCTAATCAATGAATTAGAAAATAGCATAGTACCCATTCCATGAGCCTTAAGGAAATATTACGAAAACTGTCGATAAGAAGGTAAAGCTTTTAAAACACCCTTTGAGTGACTTCCTTTTTGTATTTATGTAATGGTTTATGTTCAACACAGATAAATATACCATCTCCCACGAAATGTCGTTACAAACGAATTAGATATCAATTTTTAGTTTAGTCAAAACAGTTATTTGTGCATAAGTTTGTTATTTGCAGGATAATTTTATTTAAAATGTTTGTATTATACATATTTTTAAGTGGAAGTACAGTTTGCAGGTCAAATTTAGTAATCATCGAGTTTCCCGTAGCCTTTGTCCTTTCTATATTCTCATTCATTTTAACTTTCATAGCTTTGATGTAAGTCCAAGTCAATTTTAAGCTTATTTACATTATTTTGGGTCTATTTAGATTTCTTGGATAATTTAAGGTTTGTCTATATTTTATACGGGTACAAAACATTATTTGGTCCTTTTCTTCTTTTACAATCTAATTAAATCCATTTGCTTGACATGAAAGGAACTAATCACAATTGTTATATACCTTTTCTATTTGATAAATGCTGCTGTTTAATAATTTAATTCAAATGCGTTTCACAAACTTTTTCACCAATTTTGTTATTGATATTTTATTATTTATTTTCAATTTTGTCTGGTAATTATTTGATTTGGTTCATTAATTGCAAGCTATGTCTAGCAACGAATTTCTTTTTGCATACCTTTATCTTATTTCCATTTACTGTAATACTACATTGAATTGAAGAAATTTGTTTCTAATGTGTGGGGAAATTACCTTTCTAAGGAATAAGTCAAAAGTGGATATTTTGCTTGTCGTCCTCCAAACTCAAATACAGAATATTTAATTTGCGTAATGGACCAATATTTCTTACAGTTCCTTTATTTTTTTTGACAATTCTATAATTTAAATTTACAATTTATTATGTTTATATTATTATTATATGGACCTTATGAAGTTTTAATGCCTACTTACTTTTCACTCACCCTGTGGTAATTAAATATCTATTCCAATTTCAATTTTAGCAGAAATGCTCAGATAAGATTAACTTGTTGAATTTAAAAATCTAATCACATGTACATATTACGTTTATTTACATTATAATTACGCATCGTACACCGATTAATTTTTAATAACTTAAATGCCCGCAATTAAAAGAGCTGCTCGACATTGCTTTCCAGTTTTATCTTTTCTCATCTAATGTTAAAAACCACTTGACTGAGCTTTAATAACTTTAACTTTAATAATTAATGGAAACCTTTTTAGTGTACAACTGTCTGTGTGTAAAAGTGTCTGTTCATTGTTTAGACATTTGGTATGTAGTGCTGAATTCAGATCTGAATTTATCTTTCTGTTTCACTATTGAAATTTGCATTAAAATTCATTTTAAAGAAATTTTAAGGTATTTCTATGACCTTAATAATTTTACACGTTTTTACTCTATGACTTACTTTACTATGAATACGATATCATCGACTAGTTGAACAATTTCTGTTGATGTTGCAATCTAAGGAGCCTTGCGTAGATTATCTTTGGTGTCTGGACGATTATGACTAAACATATTAATTCCATTTATTAAAATTACAACTAATGCAGTAAGTTTCTATTTACCGTTTTGTTATAGATTTCTATTGTCAGTAAACATTTCCAAGTAAAGAGTTACACTATTGCATACTTTTCTGTTATTTTAATTTTAAGAAGAATCACCCCACGTTTACTCTGAACCACCGTTTTGTTTATTGGAAATATAATGATGAATTGCATTGCACACTCCTCTATACTAAATATTTCTAAAATGGCGACATTTTCAAAATTATTTTAATTTTATTTTAATTTTATTCTAATAGCTCCACTCCTAGCTCTTCTCTTATTATATCATTTCTTATTAGGTCTTTCCTCGATATCCCTATTACGCCCCTAAGATATCTCATTTCCACTGCTTGCACTTTTTTTCCATTTGTTTCGTTAATACCCAGCTTTCATATCTACATGTTAGAATGGAAATTTAAAATATATTGGCTTTTAAAGTTTAGTGTTATTTTTTACTTTGTTCTTAATATGTTTATACAGAATAAAGCACCGATATTCTTCGTAGTACAGTCTATCGTATTTTTAGGAACAAAGATGAACAATTAGCAGTTATAATTTGATAATAAATATATCATAAATAAATATTTTTGTGCTACCTAACTTAACATTTGTTTTTTTTTTATAGATGCTATCTATGTACTTATAATTAAACACTAATACATTCTTAATAAGTAATATATTTTTAATACTATAACAAGGAAGAAAAATTTAAAAATCCCATAGACCGCTGGACTTTAGCATACAATACAGTATACGTGTTATATAGAAAATTATGGAACTTTGTCAATTTTGGATATACTGCTAAACACAAAGTGAAAGCATATATATTATTAATTGTAGTTTTCAAACAAAAACAAGCATTTCATCTGTTATTTAAGAGTCTCGTTCAAACGTTTAAAGAGTGTATAAGTTAAAAGAGAGCTGTATTATCATACTTTGAACTTCAAAAGGCAATTTCAGCTAAACTGTTCAACTTGATAGTATAATCTTGTACACAAAACGTACCAATTGTATTAAAATTATTAGTGTAATTGCAATGCTGTCTAAACAAAAACTACTGGAAAATAAACAACTAGTAAGTTTGTTTTCACGGTGCAGGCTTGATATCAAATTTAAACCCAAATATAACGTTTAATCCAAATTTTACACTAAACTGCCTACTATAAGGATATTACTTTTAACATCAATTAAGTTAAGTAACTGGTACTCAAATGCAACCAGCCTAGCATCAAAGTGATGGTCATTTGCTACCAGGTACATTTGCAGAAAGCAATTCTGATAAGAGCACAATAATTTTTAATACTCATATCTGCACCTTTCGTATACACAGAAATGCAAATAGACACAAATTCAAGGTCACCCACAAATGGAATCTCTTGGCAAGAAGCTGAGACGGAATAAGAAAGAACGAACACCTCAGAAGTAAACTAAAATAAATAAAATAGTAACAACTAATGCACATCATTCTAATATTTATTCACCATTAGTCGTATGAGAAAATGAAAATTAAATTATGCTAGATTAAAAGTAACAAATAAAATTGTAGAAAATAAAAGACAAAAAAGAAACATTCTCAATTTTTTTCTGCATTTCTCCATTGCGACAAATATGATCAAAAACCTTAACCTCTTTGATACAAGAAGATCAATTTAACTGCACAGTAATGGCAAATAAATCCGTCAAATTGAATGTGATAGCTTCTGACTCTGACTACACATTAATAAAATACGCGCAGATAAAACATATGGTACATCCTACTTAACAAAAAAAAAAAACAAGCCTCGAGTTGCCTTAAGATTTCTTTATCAATTAGTTCTTGTTGAAATAATTAAAGAAGAATTAACAAAAAATGCTTTAATAGTAGAAATATCTACAAAATAAAGAGCAGAATTAATAAGAGCTTTTTATCTTTATTTTTTGTGGATTTGGAATCTGCGAAAAACAACAAGAATATCTAAAATCTCAAATATCTGTACTATTATTTCAGTGCACACGATACCAGGCATACAATCACATTAAAACATATTGCAACAGACTTTATGCTTGTGTCAAGTGAAGAGGTAAGCAAAATAGGAGCGCCGTAAGAAATCCAGTTCTAATCCTAAGTCATAATACTCACAGAGCAAATCCTTTCTTTGAATCAAGTTATAAATAAAATACAGCTACCATTATGAGAAAAACATAATGCACTACAAATTGCAACAATTTAATTTCCTTATCCAGGTCACTTTCATTCAGTGTACTGTTCTCCAAATTACAAGATTTGTAACGCTTATTTTTCTTAATTTCTGGAAAATATTGAATCATCATCTATAGTAAGCGGGGACTAGAATCCTGAACGCATCCATTGGGGTTTAAGACTAATTAATCGAAAACTCAAAGAACTCTAAAAATGCACGACTAGTCTGTTTTCTTATAGAAAACTCACCTTTCGGCCAATTGACCCAAATACAATTTCTGATATTTTAGATTTCCGCGTTACGAATGGCATCTCGTCCAACTACATCAATGTACAGTTAAGTCGTGGTCTTTTCTCGAACTACTCAAAATACTTTTCGTGACTATGCTAATCAAACCATCAATTTAAAAATTAGAATAAAGGAACTGGATAGAGCTTCAAATCATGTAATAGATATACAAGAAGCAACAAAGAAGTTCATTTCCACCAAAGTATAGTTAACATCCTCTTAGAAATCAAGAAATTGATCGCAGAAAAAAGAACAACATTTATTTATCAACTAGCTTGTAAAATATGAAAACAAATACAGATTAACTAAGAAATTAAAAATAAAATTAACGGAACATATAAATTAAAAATCTCACTCACATGTGTATTTTTCAAAGAATACGTAAATATCATGATTAATAAATGTAGATCTCTAATCATCAATGTGGGTTTAGACACCTACACTGAATTATCCAACAGCGTCGCCGCATAACAAACAAAATAAACAAAGCATTTAATGGAAAACAATTATTTTTTGATGCTATTGAGACGTTTGATAAGATGTAGCACACAAGCCTGTTATTCAAAATTAACAGTGCTCGCCCACAAGCACCGCCTGTTTTTTTCGAAAATCTTACCTGAGTAATTTCTGTTTTCTGTACAACATGAAACACTAACATCCAATCCATGCAATAGCAACTCAGGTGTACCACAAGCGATTGTTGGGTCTTATCTGTATTGCTGACATACTAATAACGATCAGAACCTTTGAAGACAATATGGCCATACTGACAACCGATAGATATCCTATAGTGGTTAGTCAATTTCTTTATTGATATGTTTATTTAATTGAAAATTGACAAGGAAAATAGAATAGTGCGTCTCACATTGCGTTTAGACGATAACGGTGTCTAAAGAAGTCAAATATTTCACTATGCATTTAACTCCAGACTAACTTGAAAGACGCCAAATACTAAAAATGAAACACGCAAAATAAAAAATACTAAATAAAGAAACAAAATATACTTTAAAGTCAAACAAATCTATTGATTACTAAACAAAAAGGCACCACTTTTTATTGAAAATATATTAGTGATTTATAAAGTGTGGATATATGAGCTTCAAGTCAACCAAATAGAGCTGTTATTCAACGTTTCTAGTTACAAACACTACGTAATATAATTGATGTGCCTTAGTTCGTGTCAAACCAATTTATACTTAAAGATTTAAATGTGCTTTGTGGGTATTTGGGTGGTGAATTATAAATATAAACGCGATCTATGTGTGAAACGTATATTTTAATGCACACGATACCGTGGCAGGCAAGCAACCTAGCTAATGACAAACTTAAGTAGGCAGACGTGCTTTTGGCTACTGCTCGCCGCGATCTACTCTGGGATACACAGATGTGCGCGTTGCAATGGCAGAATTCTAATTGAACTATTTTTGCCTTTTGTAAATAGGTTGAAGGTAAGGCTCAAAACTTGACCATCTTGGAGACAATGAAGACAAATATTTTCTATAATTTTGGCAAGTAAAAGAAACCAAATACCCAATTAATCTGGCATGGGATAATTTCGGTCTGCACCGACCCTAAAGCTATTAAAGGTATAACTGTTATAGGAAATATTTTTCCGAGTATTCGCTTCGCTACAATTTTTCGTTCGAAAAATCGTTGGGTAAAAGACCAAAAACACATAGGTAAACTACAAACACATCTAAATAAACTTATTCAACATCTACTGAGAGTGTAGTGAAAAGAAAATAGTTTTGTGAAATAGTAGCTCAATCTCATTAAATAAATAAAAAATATTTAAGGTTTGTCAACAAATATGTACTTGTATTATATATCTCTAATTACAATTGTAATTTATTACAAAATGTATGTCAATATGAGGGCATATAACAATAGATGTCACCTTCTAACTGTCATATATAGCCATACCATTAGCTCAGACTGGGACTTCATTATATGACGCAAACGATAAAAAAATCATTATAAAAAACACGTAAAATAAAATTCCAATTCTTTATGATGATTATTAAGTGGAGTTCAGTACATTGTTTTAAAAATGACTGCCTTCACTAGAGATGGTGATTTCTACCATTTTGCCGAAACTCTCAATTGCGGCTTATCTGATGTACGCAGAAATGGCCAGAACCTTTTCTGTGATGTGATTCATGAGTTCGTCGATGGACTGGGGTTTGTTCCCCTAAACCTTGTCCTTAGGATAATCTTACAATATGAAATCATATGGGTATAAATCGGACGAATTTGGAAATCTTTGGATGCCACCTTCTATCTTACGGGATGCGTCCAGACTTATAATTCTCCTACAAAGATTTTTGTGAGGATGTCAAAAGTGCTTTGAATCCGATAAGTGGTGGCTCCATCTTACAGCAACTAGTACTGGTTGACTTGTCTTTTGCCTATCACAATTTTAGTGAATTTCTCGAGAACTTCTGTGAGGTAAAATTTTTCATTCACATGTCGGTGGTAGACCGACAATTCTATATTGGGAAATTTTACACCGTTAACTGACTGTTTCTAAATGCAATCGAGAAATGAAGTAAATGTGAGTTTTCGGTACCTCAATGTCGGTAATTTTGTTTGTTAACATAACCATCTATTTGAAAATAGGCCTCATCCATGAAATGGACGTGCTTTATGTCCACCTTTTTGGTACAAACTATTTCCACGATTAGTTTTGCAAAAGTGAATCTTTTGCCAATATTAATCTTTCAGATTAAATTTTTTTATTCTATTATAGCAGTAAAAATTTATAATTCACAATGTTAATAACAGAAAAACTTAACAACACTCTAGGAAAAAGGTGAATGATACCGGATCCAGAACGTAACAAGTTTATATTTATAAAAAAAATTACAATTAACTTATTTAGTTCATCAGGTTATAAAATTAAATTGTTCGAATAATTAGTAAAACAACATAAAATTTTCTACATTTATTACCTACGAGTTAAGAAATGACAATCATATTTAAATGTAACTGCTTTGTTTCTGCACTAGATTTAAAAATTTTTTTTATGAAAGTTAATAAACAAATAATATGAGAGTTACCTCGAAATTAATTTAATGTGTTCGGTTTTGCCTCAATAAAATCACTTGCAACTACCGAAAGTTAAAAATAACAGAACAACACGTGCTCGTTACAGCAGAGTAAAGTGAAAAAGCAAGATTGTTCACCGCTACGATTACGACCTGCTCTGGCAAATAAAATAAGGAACTTTTTCTTCAAGTGGAAATTCCACCGGCTGAAGAAATGTTTAAAACAGCAACGACTACGTTCATTTTGAACCTCAGGATTAGGCGTTAGACTAACGTTTAGTGGGAAGTTAAAATTGGCGGCTAACGGTAATTGCAAGCGCCTTTCAAGTACTATAGCATACTAATGTGTCATGTAGGTGTCACGTACGTGAGTCCCTGGCACTATCAGAATGTATTTGATTTGATCGTCTGCCAAGGATGGCAAGAATAGTGCAACACCTTTTTAAACCACTAGCGAACCTCATAGTTCAAGTATAAGTTAAATATTGGATGAAACTATTAAAATGGCGGCCAATAAGCCATTAATTTGCTGAATGTTAGTTTGTAATCCAATTGAATTTGTTCAGTTAACTAATAAAACTTTGCTTCATCAATGCTACTCTCGCCAGCTGTATCATACAGAGTGTGTCACTTATTTTATGCAAGAGAAAGGACAGAAAACCGATAATGATGTCAGCAAATGATTAATTCATTCTTAATGTTAGTTTACGATTTTGGATTTTCCACACATATTTTAAAAGGAATAGCAAGAATAGTGTCTTGTATGTGCGTTTGAAATGTGAACTTAACTACAATAGAAAGCTACCAGACTGATGGTTTTTTGATATAATCGTGACTAAAACAGATAAATGTGTAAACTCAAGGTACAAAGAATAAATAAAACCAAAGAAATTTTAAGACAAGCGAACTGATATGCTGTATAAATAGCACACAAATATTTTGCGTTATTTCCTCACACTGTAGTTGGGTCAATACAATTGAGAGAATTTTCACTTTATTATTGGTATTTAATAATTACCATATCTTCAATAAAATCAGTTGTGTGAATTTTGTTAGTATTTATGTTAACAGTAAAATAGATATAAAAGCGAGTTTTGTACGCGATAATATTTTGACTAATTTGGAAATTTAACATTAACGTAGCCTTTGTAGATAGCTATACAATGCATGTATTTATATATTATGCCTTTAAAAAAGTTTAACCTCAAATGCTGTTACAAACTTGTAAAGCACATGCTTTTATACTTTGAGGAAACATACTGAGCTGAATAAGGCGGTAAAGTGGTGGCAGTACATCGCAGACATTTTAAATCCAAGGGAGGGCAACAGCTGCTAGAATATATGGCAACTATTTGCTGATTGCATCAGCATGTTGCCTACAATTTAATGGCAACAAGTTTAGTGAATCGGCGCGGCAACAAAATGGGAATCGCGCTGTGTTTGTAGATATGCAGGAGCTTTATTGCAAATGAAAAGTCACGACTCTTGCAGCTACGGTGGATAACAAACGATCTTACCTAGGGATTCTTTGATTGATTGCGCAAAATGTGCAAAAATAACACATTGCTCAACGACAGCTCAAAAAATGGTGATTAATTATGAAACATTTATTTTAAGCTTAACAGCCAATGTATCTGCAGGAATCAATTAAATTGCAATTATGCAAATGCAGAGATCCTGCATGAATTACTACCTACCGTAATTTAAATAACTAGCAATAATAACAGTATGCGACAAGAAAACATGAAAACGAATTAGTTGCAAGAATTGTATGCGCGTGTTAAACAACAAATGAGCAGGTAAAGCACGCTATTACTGTACAAAAGCATGAAATAGGCAAATTATCAGTTTCAGCTGCTGTACGTTTCTTTTGATTAACGCGGAGATATGAACGTAGTATGCAATCAGTTGCATTATGTCGTTAATTATGTCGTACCTAGATCGTACTTAGATCAATTTCAGCTGTCGGGGCATGTAAGTGTGACTGCTGCTGGTTGAGCAACTCTGCTTTGTCGTTGTGAAAGCACATAAAGGCTAGCCCACGTCACCTATATAATTTGAAGGTCACATAACGTAATTAAAATTAAACATGTAACAAAGTACAGAAGAAAATAGATACATAATTCCCGGAGTTAAATAAAACACAACACTTCTCAAATTACGGAATAAACAAAATTTGATAACTTCTAAAGTCAGTCTAAAAACACAAGATATCTACTTTACTTTTAATTGAACAATTGCAAAGACGAATTAAAAAAAAAGAAATTATCATGAAAAATATCGGTTTTGGATATTAGAAATGTGATCAATATTTTTATAATGAAGAATAATAAATACATAAAAAATAAAGAAGAAATGTAATTTGAGAACTTAAAGCAGATGTAACTGTAGTAAGCTTATGTGGGTTTAGAAGATAATGATCTACTATTTTTCCTGAAAGGTCTCGATTAACATTGGATGAGAAAAGATCGGAAGGCTATAGAGTGTCCGTTATTATTACAGTTTCTGAGTGGTATTTACCAAGCCCTTTAGGTATTCAATATGCGTTTCTTACGTTTCTTCTGATTTCACAAGTGATTAAGTATTTATGTGGCATCTCTCAGAAATATAGTCACTGTTAATATAATAAAAAAAATATGCGCGACCGTGATATAACTCGACAGCTTATGAGAGTCGAGCGTAATGCGCATGCGTGAATGAGGACGACTTCACTGCCCGGGTGAGTTACAAATTAGGCGCCGATTAGTAAACATATATAGTGTGCGATCGTCTCATTTGCAATGACGGGGCAAATAACACATCAAATTTTGTGCGTAGTTGAAACATTCGACCCCAGAAATTATGAAAATGATGCAGAAGGCTTTCCGAAACGATGGAATTAATGTAACACAAATAAAAATATGTTAGGAACGATTGAGAAATGACCAAAAATCCGTTGAGAGTTATTCAAGCAGTCCATTCGATTAGTAAAGGGTACTATCTTGATGTGCTTTTTCGGTTGTTAAATTCGGTTTCATAAAAACAGTCTCAGTTGTAGGCGGCTTCATTACGACAATGTGCTTATCTATTCATGAAATATTTGGGATAATTTTTTTGTAGATGACTCAGCTACTGTATAGTTCGTGTTTGTCGCCCTTTAACTTCTGGCCATTCTTAAAACTGAAATTCTACTCCACTGACGGATTTAGGCCAGGACAAGGTCAGATGCGCCGAACTATAGGGAAGTTGGGGTACCGTTGCTATGATTTGTTTCGCTACAAACTCTCTTGCTAACATTGTTAGCCATTTAAGCACTTCTACTTAAAATGCAGCTTTGATCGTCTGCTCGAGTAGTACGAATTTCTTATCGACAACATCTTTAGAGTTAAAAAAAACGAGCATCGCTTTCATTTCTGATTTGCTCTTTTGAGCTTTCTTTGTTTGTGGAGACTCGATAGTGTGCTGTATATAATCTTGTTTTTGGACTATGGATTTTCATCGCAAAAACAGGTTTCATCACCAATTGTTACTTTCTCCAAAAAATCAAATTACTTTTTAAGCGATTCAAAAGCTCACGAGAAATCCACACGCATTTTTTTCTGTTTGTTAGTCAAAACCTTGGAAACCAATTTAGCACAACCTTTTCCCATTTGCAGTTCCGTCATGACCATTTCATACACAATGGAATTTTCACTAGTCTAAAATAACTTTCACCTTATTCGTCCGAAGTGTGAGACGTTGATGAGCATGCGTTGCTTATTCTTGACCTTCCCTCTTCCTTTCTAAACACTTGTGCTTTCGATAACACATCTTTCTTGTAGACTTTCTGTCTTCTTTGCAATTTTTTTTAATTTAACGTAAATGGTATCACAAATCACTGAGAAACATGTAAACCAAATTAACTATCATTTCCTAATATCTCTCAACAACTTTTAGGCTCGAGGATAATTTGTATGCTCAAAACGAGTCTTCGAGGTGTAATCGGTTTTGAATAAATTCTTTCCGGATTTTCTCTTCCACCTTGCCACTTTTGTATTGAAAATCTACAACTTATGTACACATGAAAATCCGAACAGCACAACTAAGCCATCGTTATTACGCAGTTTAACCAAATTTTTAATATAAGAACAAGTTCTATTATCACTAGGAGTAATACTTCTTGGCAGTTTATATATGTTATTGTAGAATAAGGTGTTTGAATTTCAATTTTGGTTGTATTTATTTTTTATTTTATGAGGACTGCTTATTTTTTCTACAATAGCACCCTAACAGCTTTGCAGTATATGGAGAAAATACTATGCTGCACTTATAAAAGTACTTTGACCTCTATAAGTAGAAGTCCGTCATCAATGTCTGATTCTTTTCCAAAATGTTCTTTGTGTGTGCTTTAGTTGGAGGTGCATTACAACCTCATTAATTAGTGACTGTTAGCTACCTTTCGACGGTGGAGCAATTTATAACTTGAGATAGGACGTAGACCATTTCGTGAATTCATAATTTGTTTAATAATATGATCTAATAAGAATTAAAATATAACTTTAGTCTCTCCTCGTGTAGCATTTAAAAGCATTAACTAAATAACATATTTTTTATCAACAATTAAGTTTTCGTAAAAAGAACAGTTATCAGTACTATTGCAATATTTTTTAATGAACAATATTGTTTATATAATAGTTTCGAATCTATAAACATTCAAAGAGCAAAAAGAATTTACATCGATTTTAAGAAGAGTGATCAAGAACAGAATTTTGGCCCTAGCTATATTTAATATAGACAATGCTTTTATGTTACCAACAGGTGGTCTAAACAACCTATTTTTATTAGAAGGATTTTGAGCACAAGACCCCCTGCAATTTACCCATTTTTAAATTTTCAACTAAAATTACTCATACATTGATTAAAAAATTTATGTAATTTTTAGAATTTAAATGTCCAACGCATTCGGATTACGATTACTCTATTGACTACGTCTCATATATGTGCTTAAAACTGTTCCACTTAATTTGAAAACCTTCGCACACCCTGTTTTAGTTACAAGGGTGTATATAACATAAGCCATAACGGCTGGCTCTTAAATAATTTATGGAGGCCCGACTTTCTGTAGTTGGCGCTTATACTACCCTCTCCTTAAAGTACTTTTGTCATAGCAAAAGAATTGCTCTTGAAATCTATAGAAAGGGTCCTGAAGGAATTTATATACTTTCTCGTATGTATGTACCCTTGCGGCAGAAGTAGCAACGGATTATCTACCTCTAGGCTGATTTGCTGTGGTTAAAGATGATACGTATTTCTTTTTCTACTTGTTAATAGAACAGGTATAAACTGCACCCAATGTTCTATATTTCCAGTTTCTGTATATCTCAGTATCTTTGGTCCGTTTTAGGAAAATTCCAGCCACTAAGCGGTATACGGAACGTTTTACAAGCGTAAGTGTCTTTTGAAGAACGGATAATACTTCCTTGTTTATAGAAAGATTCTGTGATATTTAACGAATTATTAATGTCTACAACATCAGCCAAGTCTTACTATATCTCACTCGTCATTCCAAAGCCTTTTTGCTACCGGAATATTCATTCGTTAAGTCCTTGAAACTTGATCCGTTTGCAGGAGCTTTAGATTTTTGACAAGCAATCTTATTTATTTATTTTTGAGATTTACTATTACTGTCTTGGTTTTGTTAATTTAACTGGTATATGTCTTGAAAAGCATTTATTAGAATTTACTATCTTGATCTGAGTAGATCTCAAAGTGTAACCCAAAGAATTGAAAAGCTCTTTGAGTAATGTTTTAGCGATCGTAAGCACTTCTTACATTCTTTATTGTGTACATTTTAATCCGCTTTGTACGATAGTCTATTGTAATACTTCTTAGTGTAGCAGCATAGCTTAAGAATTGAGGGGTTAAAGCTCTTATAGATCGCATACCATCTTTGCTATAGGGCGACGTGGCAAGCACCACTCCTTAGATCTCTTTGGGCCACCTGCCAAGCATTTTGGCCTGGGATTTGATCTGGGTCTGTCCGTATCGCAGCCAGCGCCTTAAACGCTTGGCCTCATTGGCGCTTTATTAAACATTAGGCGTTAATAATTCGCCGTGAAGAATATTATGCCAACTACCTTTTAGAAGACCGTCTTCTGTACATTGATTTTTTTTTCTATTTTCGTGGTAATCCTTGAGAGCTATCCTCGGTCAACTATCGTAATACCTTACAAATTTTTAAACATGATTTACACTAATTTAATTACTAGCATTAATTTATTAAACTTTTGATTTTACTTTTAATTCTTTTTTCCAAAGTTTGGAATTCTTTGCCCTGTTTACTTTAAATTTTATAATTTTTCTCTTAAACTTGTAAACAGTTTTTTGTATTAACCTTTTTTGTTTAAAACTTTCGAAATGTTCTTTTGCAGTTACTCTTTTCAAGCTTCTTAAATACGTTTCTGCATGTACATATAATTCCACTTGCATATTTACAAATTTTTATTTGAAAGATATGTTGATATTGTATATATTCCAGTTCAAATTACGTTTGCTGATGCTTCTTCATTTAAAGTTCCTGTATATTCTTCAATATTTAGTTTTAATGTACCTTTCAGATATATATTTTAAGATATTTCAAACAAACACCTTGTTGATCAGAGCCTGTGAATGAACAAAGTATCTACTCCATAAAATAAAAAAAATTATATTATATTGTCTAACGTGTTACATAATTAAAAAAAGTGTGAACATGTAAGCAAGAAGTGTTATTAATTTTTCATATTTATACCATTGCATTTATGGATACCTCAACTTACTAAAAATACGTTTTAATAAAACTGCAAATAACTGTATTTAATTCAGTTTTTGGCGTTTTTTTTTATTTTTATTTGCCGTTTTTGCAAAATATTAACTTCAAGGGCAACCAATAGCAGTTATATTAGAAATATTTTTAAATGTATCAATTACAACATTCTCAATTTTCCTTCGTTTTACCCGTCATAATTGAAATTCTGATGTGATACATAAAAAACTGCTAACATGGTTTATGCGAAGATATATATCTAATTTCAGAATTTTTTGATTATTGAGCACATACCAATCATTTTTGTGTAAATTATTTCTATAACGCGTTATACTACTTTTTAGAGTGTCTTAATTAATTCGTTTGATCATTATCAATATTATGCATGAATTATATCACTATAATTATGATCTTAAATATTTGAAAGATATAATTTTTTAATTAATCTATAATTGACTTGCGTAAAGCAACAGATTTCACTATTTTCACTTACTTTATTTATATTGTACAATGTACCGATTGACAGTTACAAGAAAAGTAGTTGGCGCAAAATAAAAAATAAACTTTCAGGCTCACTCACTTACTTGCCATATGCTCAGAAATTAAATTTTGCTTTATCCTTTCTAATCCAACTGTTGAATAGGCAATCTCAATAATTTCATACATTTTGTTTTGGTAACATGAAAATTAACTTGTATTCATCTACAATTGGTGTTCGGTTTATTGTGCAATAATATGAAAGTTTTTTAGTACTTCTAATTAAAACAATTAACAATGTAATAAGAAACCACTTTCTCCCTTAGAATGCCTAAAAACGTCCCTGAATAGAAAGTGTAGCATCCGATTTGGCTTTTTATTGTTGACTGTAATGCTCAATAATAATAATAAAATGCTTGTCTGCTTTTCGCAATAAAAAGATGTATGTGAAATTATTGCAGCACTTTCGATTTATAAAAGTAGCGTAACTGTAACGTATTTTTTTGCTTTTTTTGATTAGATTATTGAAATAATTAAATTTGAAGTTTCTATCGTCAATAACGTCATATATTTATTTATTTATGCAGACATTTATTTGAATCATATAATCAATTTTTTCGAAAAGCTGAAAATGTTGGTACACTTTAGGCATGTATTATATAAATTTATTTTGTACTTATTAATATAGACTTCTTTGTGGTTCAGAAATATTTATTCGCAATTCTATTACCCATTCTGAACAACCAGAATACAAAACAGAATTCCTACAAGCCACGACAATCCATTATTAATTTTAGCCATTTATTATCATCTGAATCACAATTTGACTCACCAAATGTTGCAACAATTTTTTGACACACTATGCCAAAAATTTTTAGCAGGTGGATGTTTTAACACTAAACATACCTTTTGGGAACCCCCGTTTAACAACAGTTATATTATATCAAGGGCTAGGGTCTCTGTTATACCTTCTATACACCTCTGATCTACCTACAGCAGCACAAACTAAAATTTGTACATTCGCTGACGACACGACAATACCTGTAATGAAGATTCGGTGGCAGCATCAGCTTTTTTACAAATTCATTTAAATTATATAGAGCACTGGCTAACTAAGTAAAGAATCAAAGTGAATGATACACGTTATCTTTACAACCAAATACCAAGTTTGCCCACCTGTTATTCTCTATAATGCTTCTATTCCCCAGACCAATAACTTCAAATACCTGGGCCTACAACTTGACAGTAGATTGACGTGGAATACTTATATTGTCAAAAAACGCACGAAAATTGACTTAAAGATAAAGAAACTGTCAATCAAACATTGAAATAATTCAGCGATTCCAGTCAAAAAGCCATTCCAGAATGACGACCGCTTCTTGGTATGTGACTAACCAAACCCTTCATACAGACCTTAATATGTCCTCTAAAAGAGAACTAATCAATCAGTATACTGTAAAGCACCACACCTCTTGTGACACCTCTCACAGAATATTCTCCCCCAAACGCCTTAAGAAGTAGTGGCCAAAAGAACTTATAGACCAAAAGCGGACTAACTACACTAGAAGTCCTTCCACTCACGCCTTGATATGATAAGCTCATAGAATGTACTATTATTCTGATTGCTTATTGAGTTTTGCTCAAATAAAAAAATATTTGTCTTAGGTATGTATTCAGTAATCGTTTTTAGGGTGTAGTCGTTGAGGTGCATGCTACTTACGTATCCTATGACAGCCTTAATTTTGTTTTAATAAACATATTTATTTTAAAGTCTACTTTTCCGAAGCTTCTAACAATTTGGATGTCCATTGTTTCAAGACATCTACAATCGTTATTATTCGTGTTTTTTTTTATAATAGACTTTATTGTCAGCTCAACCATTAAAATGTTATACATGACATGTTTAATAATATTACAAATAACTACTGTAAATGACACGACAAAACTATTTGTAACGTCTTGATTATTAATATTGTTAATGTTTAACCGTTATGCTCTTCTACGATAACGATGTCTTGGGGTAGTCTTTGTTTTAGCTTAGTGTGCATATTTCGCTTGCACATGTTGTAATAGGTGACCCCGTCGCACACACTCGCGTTTTGTATAAACTTTTTAATACTTTCACAGATGTAATTTTGTACATATGAAACTCTTAGTTCGTAGTGTAGTTGGGTATTACGAATAAACCAAGGCGTGTTCACTGCAACTCGTAAAATTTTATTTTGGAGTCTTTGTATTTTGTTGATGTTTGTTTTTGACGTAGTACACCAAACCTGGCAAGCATATAAGATTAACGGGCGTATTAGCGTTTTATACAGTAATATGGTACACTCCGGCTTCAGAGATGACTTGCGATTAATGAGAGGGCATAGCTGACGCATTCTGTTGTTGGCCTGGAGTAGCTTATTGTTTATGTGGTAGCTCCAGGTTAATCGTGTGTCGAGGTGTACTCCAAGATATTTTACCGCTTGATCCCTGGGGTTCCATGGTATAGATTTGCCATCAATTTCGATGTTGGGCGGGAAGGTGTCTCTCCTTAGCGTGAAAATTTTGCTTTGGCATTTGGCAGGGTTAACTTGGATATTCCATGTTTTAAGCCACTTACTAATTGTATTCGTGGCGTGTTGAAGTTCTTGTACTGCAATGTGTAAGTTCGTGTTTTGCGTGATAATCGCCGTGTCGTCCGCAAACGTGGCTATAGAAGCTCCGGTTGCTGGTATATCTGATGTATAGATATTAATTAGCAGAGGCCCAAGAATGCTTCCTTGAGGAACTCCCGAATGTATAGCTTTGATATCAGATATGGTAGAGTTGACCTTAACAGCGAAGGTTCTATCTTCCAAAAACGAAAATATTGTAGCTTGCAGGTAACTTGGTATATTAATGTCAAGTAGTTTTTTCATTAGACCTTCAATCCATACCTTGTCGAAAGCATTCGCAATGTCGATGAAGATGATTGTTGCATAGCATTTACTTTCAAATCCATTTTCGATTATTTTGCTAATTCTCTGGAGCTGATGGCAGCTTGAATGTCCTTTCTTAAAGCCAAATTGAAATGCTGGTATTATATTTTGGGTTTCTACAATTTTTGATAATCGAACATGAATAATTTTTTCCAGAATTTTGATAAAGTTGTAAGTAGGCTTATTGGCCGGTAGTTCTTAATATCTTTTTATCTTTTCCTGGTTTTGCAAACATGAGTATGTGCGCGTGTTTCCAGCTCCGTGGAAAGTATCCAATGCGAAGACACGCATTATATATAGATGCGAGGTATGCTATACATTTTTTGGTCAGGTGTTTAAGGACAATGTTAGTTATTAGGTCATGGCCTGGTGACTTTCGTTTGGGCAGAGCAGATATGAATTGAGTTATTTCACTTGGTGATACAGGGTATATGTTTTCTGTGATAACTGGGCGATTGCGCTCGATATGATTTAGTACATGAAGTGCATGTGCAGTGCCACAGATGTTTGTTGGCGTAAAAACGTGTTCGAGGTGATCGGCAAAAGCTTGCGATTTTTCGCTATCAGTGTAGAGGATATTGGGTCCATTTGTTATGGTTGGTAATTCGTCATGTTGTTGCAGAATTCTTCTGGTAGTTTTCCACATGCCCGGATCTCCAGGGCTGATATCAGCAATATGCTTTCGGTATGACTCAATTCTGCATTCGTCCAGTTGTTTCATAAGACGATGGGTGAGGCTATTTAGGAGTCTTTTACTTCGGGATTTTAGTTCTCAGCCATAGTCTCCTGGTTTGACTTTTGTCTTGATCAGTTTTAATATATAGCTGGGTGGGTAGTTATAGTTAGCGTGTATGATGTTTCGAGGAGTTGAGACCGATGTTTTGGCAGCGTCCGTGATTGACATGGTGATGCTAGAAATTGCAGTATCAAGGTCTTCGGGGTTTTCACACCTATATGGTTCATGTAGGTTGGAGTTTAGTCGCTCTTGGAAGTTGTTCCAGTCGATTCGTCCGTTAATAAGTCTTTGAGGAGGTTGTTTAATTTGTGGTGTGCCCAGGAAGGATATTAACACAGGTACATGGTCAGAGTTAAGTTCCATTACTACATTTTGATTTATCTGTTTTGGGAAATTTTTTTGAAGAACAATATCTAGTATATCAGGTTGGTGATCTTCTCAATAAGGATAATACGTATACTCGTTCGGAGGCATAATTTGAAAGCCATATGTAGTTGAGTATTGTTCGAGTTTTGTACCCTCAGGGTTAGTAGCTCGACAGCCCCATATTCGGTGTTTGCAGTTGATATCTCCAATTACTAATATTTGGTCAGTTGTATTGAATAAGGTTTTATATCATTTTCATTAAGTTTTTGTTTGGCTGCCTGTACGCGCTATAGATGATAAGAGGGCTTTGGTCATGTAGTCTCACTTTGATTCCAATTGTTTCTAAAGTAGTATTTAGTATATTAGGGATACTTGCATGTTCTAAGTTTCTCTTAATGATGATGGCCACACCTCCTGAAGCTATTGTGGCGTTTCTGTCTTTTCGATATACATTGTATCCTGGTATTTCAAGATTATCGTGGTCTTGCAGATGAGTTTCAGTAATGCAGGCTATATCCACATTGTACCTGGCTAAAATGCGATAAATGCAGATCGTTGATTTAAGATGCCATTTGAATTCCAATTAAGGATTGTTAATTTTTCAATTGCTCTTCTGGTCTTAGGATCCATTGAGCAGCAGGGGTATCAGGGTAGTTGAAAGGAATGTTTTAATTTGGGGAAGAAAGGACGTTACAAGGTCGACAATAATTTTAGTTGTATGTGATAACTGAGAGGATTCGACTGGTTGTGTTGCTGCTGAGTTTGAGAAGATGCTGTTGACGTGTGGATTATTTTTTAGTTTATCAGCGTATGTTTGCGTTGGGTTGACGTGAGAACTATTGGCTATTTTTCTATTTTTAAAGTGATTTTGTTGGAGTTCAACATGGTGACTGCATCCACGGTAACTCGCTGCATGATCGCCGCCACAATTGACACATGTCGGTTTAGTTGTTGGTTGCTTGGTGCACTCATTGTGATTGTGATTTCCAGCACATTTGACGCACCTTGGTGTGAGGGTGCAGTAATTTTTTGTGTGCCCGTAGTGTTGACATCGATGACATTGTGGTAAGCTGGTTGACTTTTTCTCATTTCAACGGTCACAACTGAATGATATATTGACTTCAAGGAGAATATCTTTTGCCCTCATCGCTATTGGTTAGGTCGACTGCACACACAGGAAGGGCTTTTTATCTCTTGTCAGTAGACGTGTTACATTGATGACAGGTAGTACTTGTAACTCAGTTTTGATTTCATCAGTAGTCAGTGATAACGGAACATTTTTAATTACCACTGACAGAGGTTTTAGGTTTGGGTTTTGGAATGTATGATATTCAATTCCATTTTCAGAATAAAATTTTGTGAGAGTGCGGTAGTCGTTATCATCCGATAAGTTGATGCGTAGCGAATTCGTGGTACACATTGTTGTAAACGGTTCTTTGATAATTTTATTAATATCTGCCACAAGAGCCTTGTGATTAATCGCATTGTGCAGATATATTGGCGGGATTTTAGGTCTATTAATAGAAGTAGCAGGTTCTGTAGGAGGTGTGTTGATTTTTTGCTTGTGTTATCTTCGCTATCGTTTTGTGAGGGCAAGTAGAATCTGTTTTGTGTGATTAGCTCTTCAGCTGACCACATGTATCGCTTTTGCACCTCATTGAGAGGCGGTGTTAATTCATCAAGTTTGCGCTTAGTCCGCGCCTGTAGACTCATTTTATTATCATTTAATGAGGTGTTGGCACTCTATGTATTTGTTAATATTACTATGAATACTCAGAGTGAAGGTTAAAGATTACAGTTTAGGCCAGGCGTGTTGCACTGATAACGGAGCGTGCGCGTTGCACCCACACCGTATCAATACTCGTACTCGATCGTTATTATTCGTGCGCGCACGCGTTTAAGCTTTTAACCTTGCTGACTATTGTAATTTAATTTTCAGAACATCATAATATTGTTTTTTGAGTTTAGCTAAAAAGTTATCTTTAGCAATGAAGAGCCTTTTTAACCCGACGGGTTCGTAACAAATAAAATTGTTATATTTGTTGTTTGGAAAATCCTTGCATAACTTATTATAAGCAAACGTATTTCCAACGTGTCACTGTTTGTTATGGATTTTTGGCAGTAATGTGATAGGCCTATATATCTTTAAAGATGTTATTGAAAATGCTTACTGTGGTTCTAGCAAAACTATGCCACCTACTATATAGTTTGAGCACCAGTCGTTTTACTGCAGCAACAATTTGTATTTGCGCAATTTCACTAAATGCGGATGTTCACTTATGATTTAATACCGTGCAAAACTGTAATCGAAAATTTTGTGTGACTATTTGTCATGCATAATTTTTTATATTTAATCAGAGATTGTGTACTTTAGTACTCGATAAAAATACAATCATACAATTACTCCAAATGCTGTTTTATTTAAAATTTAAATCTAACGTTCAATTTAAGCTACCCTTTATACAATTATTTATAGCTATTTGTATAGCTTACAACTCACCAATGTCAAAAGCCTTTTTGCAATTTATAAATACATGATATGAGTCTAGGTGATATTCATTTGCCTTCTTTATTAATGTTCTTATAGTAGGCAAATGGTTGAGGGTTCTGAAGCCCTTTCTCAATTCAGCACTGTTTTAATGTTTGGTAGACATTGATTTCCTGCATTAATTGATTAATTATGAGTCTCGTAAAAGTTTTTAAATTTTTTTTGAAGTAAGGACACATCTAGAATTTTATACAATTTTCTGTTTTCTCTTTTGAATAATAATTACATATATCTTATTCTAATTGCTTGGAAGTTTTCAGCACTTCGTTAAAAAATTTACTGGCTCTCGGACATTTACGATTTTTCATTTAAATTACAGCAGCTTCAGTTTTGTAAATGTCAAGTATCTTTATATTTTAAATTTTATTTTGGAAATGTATAGTTTTTTGTAAGAATGTTCTACTTACTTCTTTCTTTTTTCTTTTGTGTTTTGAGATTTTGTAATACTCAATAGCGGATTACTCAATTTAATTGTAGGTTTAATTTATGTGCTCTTTATCTTTTTTGTTTCATTTTTCTTGCTTAGCTATAAATTCAAATTGTATCTTTAACCAACGGGTAGTATCATTTACCTTTGTCTCTTCTTGTGTATGTGGTGTATCAGTTGTTTTCTTCAAATTATTTCTCCTTTCTCTTTACATATTTAGTATCTATTATTCTTTTTGCTTTGAAATGTTTGTTTTCGATTTGTTTGTTAACTATATTTTAGACCATAGTACTCAATGGTCGTAATATTATCAAAAATATGTTTATTGTTATAGCAGAAGAAATCAAATTTGGTTCTGATTTGTCCATTGTGATATTTATGTTTATTTTTGGTCTAATTTCTTCTATAAGAATGTATTTGTCGCATATAAGTTTTGCTACTCTAAATAATGCATTATAGTCTTTTTCGTTTGTCAATCGTTAACTAACACTTTAATCTATATTAATTCTTCTTCCAATCTATATTATCTATTCCTTTTTTCCGTAAACCCAATAGTGTACAGGGTTATTATCAGTAATTAATTTACACAACAAATATTATTCAGGTTTAAATCATAACATTACAAATATTCAATGTGTGCCCCTCTTGTTGTATGACCTACATCCGCATGATAGTCCATTTTGTCCAAGACGCGTTATGATATTTTTCTGCAAACAAACCTGAGCGCAACAGTAATGTGATTTCAAAACACATCCAATTTTCTTGGCAATGGTGACATGTAAACAGAGTCTCTAATATGACCCCCTTAGAGGTGCTAAAAGTGTCCTTAACAAATGGACTATGGCGTAGTCGTGTGACAAAAGGGCGTGTATTGAACATTTGTAATAATATGACTAAAATTTTGACAATATCTGTTTGTTTTCCTATGACATTTGTTATTTTATGTTCAATATTTTACGAGATATATTTATTCAAAATGTGATAAATTATGTTAGTAACCTTGTAGGTTATGTATAATTTACTTAGTTATGATCTTTTTAGTTTTCCTAAAATCCTTGAGGTTGACTAGGGACCCGGTATGGAAGTGAACGTTATATTTTATCTTTTTATGTACTTCTTCCTTCTGTTTTAAGCCTGACATTACACTTACCAAACGCACTAATCAGTTTGGGTCGAACAAGCAGAGTAAAAGTATGATATCAATGGAACTTGATTTCCTTGATAAAAGAGATGGGAAAAGAAATCAAAGCTTGCGTGGGTAGAAATGCTCTCTTGTAGTAGAATCATTACAAATTCAATGATTAACAAAATTATAAATTATTTTATTATTATACATATTAAAAATTATTTGCTAATCATAAAGAAAAAAATGTAACTTGTCTACATGTTTATTTCTTCTTCTTCTTCTTTGTCCATCCCTTATACCCTAAGGTGTCGGGTCCTCTATCCATTTTCGAAATCTCTTCCTGTCCCTAGCGATTTGTTTAGCTTCTGCCATGATTTTCCCCCTCCTTTCCACTTCCTTCCTGATAGTTTCCATCCATGTTTGCCTTGGCCTTCCTCTTCCTCTTTTTCCTTCTCTTCTTGCCTCTAATACCCTTCTTGGCAGCCTTTCTTCGCCCATTCGTGTCACGTGCCCAAACCACATTAGTTGTCTTTTCTGTAGTGTTTCCACTAGCGGTTCTAGGTCTAACTCCTTTCTTGTTGTGATGTTCCTCATTCTGTCCCTCTTTGTTCTTCCAACTATACGTCGCAGGTACTTCATTTCCGCAACCGTTAATTTACTTTTGCTCTTGTCTTGTAGCGGTATGCTTTCTATTCCGTATGTTAATGTAGGTAAGTATATTGTTTTATACAGGTGGAGCTTAGTCTCTTTGCTCAGCTCTTTCTTGTTGATTAATGTTGAGTTGATCTGATAGTATACTCTAGTCGCCTTGGAGGTCCGGTTCCTTAATTCATCTGTTACTGTTCCGTCTTGGCTTATTATTACTCCAAGGTACTCATAGCTCTCCTTCACATCTTACGTTCAGGTTTCTTTGTTCTTCATCTGTGTTCTTACTTATTCTCATTATTTTGCTTTTCTTCGCATTTATTGTCATTCCTTTTATTTTAATTTCGTTGTTCCAATTATTTATTGCTTGTTGTAGTTTCCTTTGGCTATCGGCTATGAGTAGTATATCATCTGCGAAGACGAGGCTTTGTATATTGATTGCCCCCATGTTCCAGTGTCCTAGTTTAGTGTTCAGGTTTGGGTTCCTGCTGTTCTTAACTATTTCATTCATCATGATAATAATAGTAGTGGACTGAGGAGTCTCCTGTTTTATCCCCTCTCATCAAGAATTTCCCCGATTATTGTCCTTGTATTCTTACTATTCCTTTCGTTCTTCCGTATAGTCGTTTTGTGGTTTCTACAAGTTTTCTCGGGACGTCAATTCTTTCCATTGAATTCCACAGGGTTGCTCTTGGTACCGTGTCGAAGGCTGCTAGGAGGTCTATGAATGCCAGGTGTAGCTCTTTGTTTCCTTCAAGTGTATTTTCTCTTACTGTGCGAAGCGTAAATATGTGGTCTTGAGTCTGTCTGCCTTTTCTGTATGCAGCTTGTTCCTCTAATAGCTCGTTTTCTATGTGATGCCTTATCTTTTTTTCTAGTATCCTGGTGTAGATCTTTTGTACGCAGAATGCCAGGCATATTGCTCTGTAGTTTCCACAGTCGTTTGTGTTACCTTTTTGTGGATTGGTACTATTATGTTTTCTTCCCAATCCTCGGTATTCCTTCTCCTTCGTATACTTGCTGGCATATCTTGTGTGTCCATTTCTTTATACACTTCCTCCGTATTTGATTAGTTCAGGGCTTATTCCGTCTTTTCCTGCAGATTTTCCTACTTTCATGTGTGTTATAGCTTCTTCTGTTTCTTCCAAAGTTATTGTTTCGTTTTCTGTCTCTTCTTGTTCTTCTTGTTCTACTCTGATGGGGTTGTATTGTTCTTGTATGTTTGGTGCTTCGAATTTTGTGCTGTAATGTCTCTTCCATGTTTCTAATATTTGTGGCAGTTCTGTAACGACTTCTCCTTCTTCGTTCCTAATGCTCCACACCTTTTGTTTGATCATTCCCCTTAGGCCTTTAACTGTTTTCCAGAAGTCCTTTTGTTGTTTTGTTGTCTTTGAATTTCTGCTCCATCTCTCTACCAAACTCTTCCCAAGCTTCCTCTTTGGTCCTCTTCACTACCTCTTTTGCCTCATTTCTCCTTGTTATATAATGTTGCCTGTCTTCTTCTCTCTTGGTCTGTAGGTATCTCTTCCAAGCTGTTTTCTTTTCCATTACTATCTTTTTTACTTCCTCATTCCACCATTTCGTGCGTTGGTATCGAGGTGATATTTTGCTTTTCCCACAGATTGTTGTTGCTGTCTCAAGTATTACTTCCTTAAGTCTTGTCCATCTCTCTTCCACGTTCCATTCTACCCCCTGATGGTGCTCTTGTTGTTCGTGTTCTAGTAATATGCGCTCTACTTCTTGTGCGTATTCTGTTTTTTTCTCGGGCTTTCTTAGTTCAGTTATTTTTATTTTCTCGTAGCCTTTCTTCGCTTCTTCCTTTCTTACATAGAATCTCGTGTCCGCTATTACTAGTTTGTGATTTGAGTGGATTTCTGCCCCTCGGATGACCTTCACGTCTAATACTGCGTACTTTGCTCCCTTTGTGTATGTGAAGTAGTCTATTTCACTTTTGGCCTCTCTGTTTTCTGCAATGAAAGTTATTTTATGTATTAGTTTGTGATTGAAGAAACTATTTCCTATTAGCATTTCGTTACTTATGCAGAAGTCAATCATCCTATTGCTATTGTCGTTTAACACTCTGTCTGTACAGTATCTTTCTAGAACTCCATGTCCTTTGTCTGGGTTCTTTCCCACTCAGCGTTCCAGTCTCCAAGTATAAATGTGTGTCTGCTTCTGTCTCTAGCTTTGTCGAGCACTTGTTGTAGGCTTGTGTAGAACTCTTCTTTTCCAGTATGTTGTCATTTTCTGTTGGTGCATAAATCTGTATGAATGTAGTTCTTTATTCTAGCTTGACATCTATTGTCATTATTCTTGAACTGATACCTTCCCATCCTATCACCTTTCCGGTTAGGTCTTCGCTAATTATCACTCCTACTCCCTCCTTTGCTCTTGTTCCTAACTGGACTCCAGAGTAGAACAATTTGTATCATTTTTCGAGTGTTTGTTCTTTGATTCCTTTCTTTTTGATTTCTTAAAGTCCTAGGATTTTAACTTTATATCTCTCCATTTCTTCAACTAACTCTATCTCTTTTCCATTTAGTCCTGTCACGTTCCATATTCCAATTCTTGTCCTTTGTGCACGCTTAGGTCGTTTTCCATCTTTCCGTCCATGTCCGAGGCTTTCTCTGTATACCTCATATGGGTTATTAGCCCGACGACGATGGCCCCGTTACCTCGGGACAACTGGTATCAGGTTATACCCCCCGATGCTGGGTCGTCAGAGCCCCGTTCGTTTTCTAGCAGAGGATACCACGTGCAGGTGGGGTTGACATTTGGGTGACTGGATGTTGGCGCCACCCCTTACCCTCCCATATTTATTTAAAATTTTAAAACTAAAGGAAGAGTGGAAGTAGAATATTGTCAAATCAGTTAAATTCAATGCATTAAGATAGAAAAACTATCATAATTACTAAACCAAAAGGAATTAAAAAGCGAAAAATAAGTTTATATAATAATTGTAAGCAATTTTCATACCCACACTAATGTCGTTACCAGATACAAGACTGGAAAACATAATACTTTTTATATTTTGTTAAGTTGTTAATTAGACTGAAATTTACTTTATAAGAACTTTCATTAACAAAATCAAATATGTAAATCTGTATATTTAACATGAATTTAACATATTTTCTAATAGTCAGAACTTTCTCGAGAAATTCAAGAAAAAAACGAATATAATTTTAATTGAAGTTGTCCCAACCATCTGTCTTATTTATGAAGTCCGCTATAAATGTAATGGTTATTACAGCAACTTGAATAACTCGGTCTTTTAAACTTTTTCTCATTAACATTTAAAAATATTAGGGATGGCTAATGTAGTAGGATAATTTCAGAAGTACAAAATTATTAGAAATTAAGGTGATAAATTGTAAAATAAAGAACCAAAGGCGTGCTGGAGGTGCCCAAAGTTTTCTAATATTAGGATAGATAAGTTTACAATAAATTTAAATTTAATTTTTGTCTATCTAGATTATTTAAGCTCTAATCTAGGAGTCAAAGGAATTATATCAGAATTTATTTCGGCAACCTAACAAACGTTATTTCAAGATTTTAACTTTGCTGAGAAAAAAATAACTGGAACTGTATTATTAGTTTGTTCGGATAGTTTGTGCCGATTACTAAGCAAAATTTAAATGCAAAATGTTTATTTATTCAATTATGTATTCACCATCATCTTTTATACGACTTAAAGATTCCATCCTTTTAGGATTTCTCAGATTTCTGGACGAAAACTTTCTCAATACTTCCCAAGTTTTTGCTGTTAAGAGATTTATTCAAAATGACCATCCTCAACCGGGACACTCGTTCATAGCAGCACGCACTACATACATTGGAAAAGTATTGACTTTGCTGTTAGGGGTGGCCTTCAAGAATAACATTAAGCTGTTTTTTTTAAACAAACTAAAACGAACCATAATTTTTAATCAAGATTGAGACCTGGGTTAACAAAAAGCCAATCCTCTACTGTTACAAAATGTGGCACATTGTTGTTCAGAAAGTTTGAGTTGACTGAGCTTTCTGGGTGAGTACGGATTCTTGCTGGAAGATTCAAGATTCACTTTGAAAGAGCGTGTATTTTAGAAGTGTCACTATACTTTTCAAAACATTCTGTTGAGATTTTCTTTAGTCATCATGCACGTATTAAGTCAACATCTTCTTTCGTTTTTCTCTCCTATCTTCCATAAAAGCATCTGTCAGCAAATGTTCCGTACGTTTTTTGTAAGCAGCTAGCCTAGGTGTTGCATAATAATATAGAACATTGAAGTTTTGGAAATTTGCAGCCCTCGAAAAATAAGGTTCTGGTTACGAAGAGGATTTAATTTAAATTCGGGCCCTTACGGCTGTAACTACCTGGGCGGTACGGACTAAACGTCGTTTTCAGATCTTGGGCGATTCTTAACACCTCCAATCTCATTAAACAATTTCATAGACCGATACACAAACATACGGTTAATGACGAGAAGATGCAGGTCTTAAAATTATGCTTTTTTAGTTCTACACTTTTGTAATGCTATTACAATAATACGTTTTCTTTATCATACCACTTTTATGGTAAATAACCAGACAAGTAACATAATGTAATTTACAACTTTAAAACTTGATGATGTCAATGTCATAAATATCTCAATCCTGTGTAAAACAAAGGTAGGTTTGATTTTGTAATATTATTTATGAAAATACTAGGTATAAATGGAAATCTGAAAGAGCAATGTCTGGTAAATATGGAGCGTGGGCTAGCACCTTCTATCCAATCTCTAAGAATGTTTGTGCAATGGTCAAAGAGACAAAGTTTTCTTATTTGTTAGCTCTGGACGTTTTTTTTTGAAACGCTATTTTTAATTCGATTTGAAAGGGTACAAAATGACGCAAATCAATTTATTGTAATAAACTTTTTAAAACATGCATTGAAATGGTACCTTTAAGGATATGTGCACAAATCGTGTGTTTTCGATACCTGTGACGTATTTAGGCATTTTCCATTATTATTTAGTGAAAATCAGCACAAACTTTCAGACAACCAAAAGTAAGAAGGACAAGATTTACAAAACAACTTGACAACTTACGTTATTGTGTTTTAATCATTCTGAGTAGGGATGATTTTAAAGGCTAATTTTATTCATTATCATAAGTTAAAGTATTTACTATTTGAGTAAATAGAGTTGTTTTGTAATACATAAATAGTTTTGGACTGCAATCCTTAACACATCTATTTTTAATTTAATTCAATTTAATTTAAAATAAAAACCAGTAGTCATTTACAATTCTATATTGCTATGTTAAAATAAAAAATAATTACTATAACTATCAGAATAATATCCCTGCCTGGGGTGCACTTCACCTTGATCTGATTCGTGAAAGCTTTACATAATAAGTAGATACTTTACACCCCATTTCCGCATCGAACCAAATAATGTAAACAGGAACTCTTTGTAGCTTTCAGTAGTCACACAAGACTTGTAAATATGCAATATATCTTTATTTATCTAGACAAGCTTGCTGAATTAGATACATATACCAGGGCTACACAAAATGACTGTATGGGTCACAATACTTTGGTCAAATCAATTTGAAAATGAGTCGGAAACAAATACAGATGTCTTAACGGACAGGGGTGCTCTTTGACTAAGCACTTAAAATATTCGGTGAAAATTGATTCTTTTAAAGATAATACTAGTAATAATAAATAATAGTTTTCCGTAATAGGCCACGAAGGCCCTTTGGGGTCGTAACAGGATAGGTCTGCTACAATCTAGAGCCTACGGTACACAAGGGTAGTAACGTGGCTAGCGCTACGACCGCCTATTATTTATTACCTCAGAGTTTTACTTCCAGGTACTCATTTATTGCAGCCTGAGTCCAACTAGACCGTAAAAATGTCAGTGATCGAAAGAACAAAACAAAATAAAAAACATGGAGGAACAAAATAAAATTATAAAACAAGAAATCAAAGATATAAAATAATGCAGTAAAAAGATGTTTTTATGATTTTGATGTGATAATGAGATAGACTGCATAAAAGTGGATAAGGTCGAATCTTGTATACGACAACGCGATGACGAGAATGTGGCACAAAGGCTGCGGCCAGCAGACAAATGCAGCGGCTCCCGACAGCGTGCTTGCGCAAGGCTTCCTCCATTTCCCACCTGAAAAAAGCACCTGGCACGAAGAGGCCTCGGCATCGTTCTCGCTACAAGCCATAATTTCAAGCCCATATGAAAGACATGCACTACTCGAACAGGCGAGTAAATCATTGCCGGGATATTTATTATCCGGCGGGCTAGGAACAACAAGGCGTGTGTTAGAGGCGACCCGACGCAGGAGGGGCCTTTAACGGCCTGGGAATTGAATTAGCGGGAATTTTCGAGGCTGACGGGTGGTGAAAGTCGCGGCCGGCCGCTTATTTTTCTGCGGGCACTCGTACAGGCCAATTATATTTATGGCGATCGCACAATAAAACGATGCAAGCTCATGGCGGGGCTGCAATAGGTCTGCAGTTGTCTGGCCTAGTTGCGCGGCCCGCGCTTATTAGCGCCGACACAAAAAGGATGACCGTTAATTGAACCGGGCTGGTCTATAAATCAGGATTTAGCTTGATTATACGAGGAAGGTCCGCAATGTATTCCTTTAACCACACTTTTATGTTGCCAACCTAGTTATTTCAGAAGTTTGCGCAAGATGTACATTTTTTACATAATTCGTTGCTCGCCTTTTAATACTCAATGTTATCGTAAGTGAGATATAGCCAAAATACGACCAATACTTTGAAAGTATTATGCGTTTTCGAAGGGTGTTCGGCGCATGCCGAACATCACCATCATATGCATCTCTAGACACGTTCATACGTAATAAATTTTGCAGCGTTGTTTTGTCAAAGATTCACTCCAGCTTTCGGGGGGCAAACCAACATGGCGTGTGTAATAGCAGAGTATTTGAAGTGTGAGGTAGGTGGAGTTATCCGATTCTTGCAAACCAAAGGAGTTAATCAGATTAGAAGGCGTTTTTGACCCAAGCGTTTGATGTAAAAAATTTAAAGATGAACAAACAGAGCTAAATGATCATCCGGAGAAGAAAAGAGGCAGACCAAACGTTTGATTAGAAAAGATCGTTAGATTAAAGTTCGTGAAATTTCTGAAGTTACTGGCATTCCTAAAAGTTACGTTTATGAAATCATATGCAACCTAAACATTCGCAAAGTTTCTACTCGGTTGGTGCCGAAAATGCTGTCCGATGAACAATAAACCAATTGAATGAGTATTTTACTTTAAAATTTCAACCGACATTAACAGGAAGGAGATTCTTTCATTGAAAACATCATTACCGAGATAAAACCTGAATTTATCAGTCTACCCCAAAGACGAAACAACAGTCCGTAACATGAAAACGTCCAGTTTCCCCAGTTTAAAAAAAAATTCAATTCAACCATCTGCCCGCAAACCATGGCCACCTTGTTCTGGGATAGTAAAGGCCTACTGCTGTGTGAATTCTTTGAACCGCGCACAACCATTAACAGCGGCAAATACTGGGAGACCCTGTAAAAACATCCATTAGAAGAAAAAGGCCGGGACGATTACGTGAAGGAGTTAATCTTTTGCACGATAGCGTAAGACCCCAGACGTGAAATCAAACTAAACTGTAGTTGATACAGCGGGATTGGGAGGTCCGCAACATTCTACGTATAGTCCAGATTTAGCCCCCTCGGATTTTCACTTATTCGGGCCTTTAAAGAAATTTTTGGCAGCGAAACCTTTTGCGGATCAGGAGGAATTGCAAGACACCGTTATGGACTACCTCAAGCAACTTCACAAGCAGCAGTACCGAGAAGGGATGTTCAAACTATTGTCACGCTGGGGTAAATGTCTCAACGTTTATGGAAAATAAACAAAAGTATGTAATTTTTTTGTGGAATGTATCAAATATTTTCTCTGAATGAGTGCTTCAGTTCAAAGTTAGTGTAATTTTGGTTTGTACCTATAATATCGGACACCCCTTGAGTGTTTTATTAAACAATATTTGTAAATTTAATTTTATATCAATGACGTCGGCGATTATCACACTACGCTTAAATATTTTATAACATAATGTTAAGAGTCTGACGTATACATTTTTATCAACTTTTTTGCACTGTACAGATCAATACTGGTGAAACTGCATTGTATCACCTAAAAATCCTTAAATTAACTTTACCATTAAATTGAGAAGTTGGATCAGTCTAAATCGCTATTGCTTCCAAGAGTATTGTTACTTAGTAGACCATCTATATTTTTAACGGGGTTTATTAAAGCCACTAACTTTCTTTTTTAAATTTCATATAAATAATTTGGTTACAGATAATTTACAGCTACGCCATACTTCATTTTTTTTTGTATAAATTTCTAATCACACTTTTTTAGTCAGCAAAGTACATAAATAGTGCTGCTGGTAAAAAATTAACGAACAACTAGACTAAAGATTAAATATCTAAATCAATCCTTTTGCTGAGCGTCAACGAAATCAGTTTGTTCGTAATAAAGGGTAATAAGGTTGCATTACATTATGAAGTACAATAGCAAAAGGACATTTTACTTGGCAAAATGATTGGTGCTAATTGAACCTATTTGGTATTTCCGAGGGTTTGAAACGCTCGAATCTACGTGTGTATGACGCACTGAGTTGCTTGGCAACCTCATTAACCGTAGATATTTGTAGGTCTCTTCGTAGTGTCGCTCTTGTCACCATGGGGCATTGGTAACTTGACGTAGGACCTTAGACTGAAACCTTTCTAATATTTCTATGTTTGAATTGGTTGCAGATCCCCAAAACTGCACTCCGTAACTCCATATTGGTTTTAACATTGCTTTATACACGAGCACTTTATTTTCTAGTGTAAGTTGCAACTTTCTTTCGATTACCCAATGAAACTGCCTTACTTTGTGTTTCTATATGGGGTCTCTATATTAGTCTTCTGCCTAAAGTAATACCTAAGTATTTAGCTTTTGTATCTTGAGGTATAGGTTGTTCGTTGAGATAGATTGGTAGGCAAGTAGATCTTTTCGTCGTGAAAGTTACATGTACAGATTTCTATTCATTAACCAAGTTTTAGTCATTTCTCAATATTGTTTATATTTCAGTGAACAAGATTTTATGCAATTTTGGGATCTCTGTGTAATGCAATTACCGTAGTGTACTATTGTACGTCGTAGTAATGAAAGGTCAGCAGTAAAGATCAAATATAAGATTGGCCCTAAGATGCTTCCTTAAGTGACACCTGATTCGATTGGTTTTAGGCTTGTTTGTTTGTCATGGTACTGTCTTTCTTCTAAGTATGATTTTAATAGAAGATATATGTTATGAGCCGTGGTGGTTTAGTGGATAGATCGCTAGACTACGAAACCAAGAGTTGCGGGTTCGAATCCCGCCAAATCCCGCTCTCGCCAATTCAATCGCTGGCAATTTTACGGCCCAGCTCGACTCGTAATAAATGAGTACCTGGAGGTCAAACTCTGGGGTAATAATAGGCGGTCGGTACGTAGAGCTAGCAGCCACGTTACTACTCTTGTGTAGCGTAGGCTCTAGATTGTAACAGATCTATCCTGTTACGACCCCAAAGGGCCTTCGAGGCCTATTACGGGGAACTATTATTATATTATATATATTATGAGGTAGTATTGGTTTGAGTCTTTTAAGCAGAAGTTTTTCCAATACTTTCGACAATATTAGCAGGAGGCTGATTGGTCTATATGACTCTACGGTTTCAGGATATTTGCCAGGTTTTGCTAGCAATATGATTTGTGCTACTTTCTAGGAGGCTGGAAAATAATTTATTTTTAATGCTGCGTTAGAAAGTTATATCTCGAATTACTTTTTCTGGAAGTTCTTTGAGTACTTTGCTTGTAATTTGATTGCGTCCTGTTTTTTTGCTGTTGGGGCCTTTGTCAAGTATTTGTTGGATTTTGTGGACCTTGATCCTTTTTAGTGAGGTTTCATTTGAACGGCGAGTCTAGGAATGTATGAATGTTTTTCTTGTTTTCAGTAATTGTTCTCGGAAAAGCTGTAAACGTTCGTGGAGATAGTTTTGGATAAGCGCATCTTTCTCCTTACGTTTTTATAAGGTTGCTCAAAGTGCACTGACGCGTACATTACGAATTGAATTTTATAAATATCCTTGTTATTATCATTTTGCTCTCATTCTACGAAAAAGGATGGCATCGGGACTTTGGTTATTTTGTTATTATCATGTTGTGATTTTTGTATATTATTAACCCTAAGCAACTTATGTCTTTTCTATTTTGTTTTTGATATCGTTGATATTTGCAGATATATGTAACCCTTTAATACTACTTTGAAGCTTTTCTTATCTTTCATCTGATAAGTATAACACTGAGTACCTTTTTTTAACAGTCCGTCTATAATTATGGGATACTGTTTGGTTTTTGAAGCTTGTATTTTGACATAGTTATTAAGTAATATTTTTAAAATGTAGCTGTTGGCAGCTAAAGTATTTAATAAGTTTTGTAGTGGAGTTACATTTTCAACTCCACTTACAAAAATTGGAAGAGCCTTACTGTGTTTTTTCTTCAAATAATTTTTCGAATGAGTTTTTTGTGCTGATTGGCTTATTTACCCAGTAGTTTGATTGTTTGCTTTTTTGTGTTGTTGGTTCTGTGTTAACTATTAGTCTTTTTTTGTATTCGACTATTTTTATTCCGGTTCAGTTTGCATTGGTTCTCGTGAAGGTATATTTGAATTTTGTATGTTAACGGGTTGGTGTATTTGAGGTACTGCAGGGTAGTTTACATAACTCAGGCCTTGAGGTGTTATAAAACTTAGTTTTGGGTAAAATGTTGTTTGTATTGGTGAATGGTGACTGGTGATGTTGAATTGAAACTATGTTTTGGGGCTGTTGTTGATATAGGCAAGGTTGTGTGTTTATAGTTATGTACCGACCTGCATTGTTAGCATATGTTGTTTGAGGAAACATATTTACACCCGGACCAAGGGCCATCAGGAAATTCGCTTAAAATGTTATGCAGTAGAAGCGCATGGCGCCTTCGGTCGCTTATCATTTACACTTGCACTTGAGCTCCAAGCACAAAATCGGCGATGGTTATGCTTGTTCTGAACTTAAGATATTATAATGTTAACCATTGTTTAACATCCGCTTTTTGTACTAAAACCAAGTTATTCTGGATTATAGTGTAAGTTGTATATAACGTAGAATTTAAGATGTATGTTAACAAGCATCACAAGCCACTGAGATTGCAATACTAGTAAGTTCATCTCAACGAAAAAGGGTATACATTTGGGTTTGGTTTTCGTTGGCACTACAGTTTTAAGAGTTTTTTATACCTATTAATATGCAACCTTATATATCTTATATACTATAACGTCACATATATCTATTTGTTTCTAGCGAGACTCAAACAAAGAAGCCTTTGCACTTAACCAGTGGTTTACAATGGCAACTCAAGTTGCAGTTAATCATTTGCTTTTTTATGGCAATTACACATATTCCTCAGGACTTCTTACCCAGCCTGAATAATGTTGACTTCTATACTTAGTGTTGCAATCGCTTACAAAATTACTGGATCAAGACCGGCGACATTTTTTTCTTTTAAATGATGCAATCATATTCCTTCTTATATATTTTTTGGGTAAAAAATATCTTATTTCTCTAGACTAAAATCAGGAAGATGTTAAAATTAATCTTTACAGAAAATAATGTTTTTATGGCGGTTTCTCAAAAGTTAAGTTTTCTCAGAAACGAGAACAAATAGCAATATTAAAATCAGGGTTAATGGAGAATAACATAAAATATGGTGATACAAAAAATGTTAGAATACTGCTGCGGGATTTGGGTATAACAATTGCAAAATCGAAAAAAATGAAAAGGTAAGATTAATAACACAGTTAATAACACAGTATTTGTTTGAATATATGATGAACGCTGGAGGCAACAAACTTACAGCAAATGTAATTTATAAGAATACTATGGTATTTGAAGAGATATATGCAATAAATTAAATAAAGAGACAAAAATAGATAAGGTTCATAGAAATATTGCTGTTAGAACAACAATAATTAGAAAACAAGAAGAGTAAGCAAGCGATAACCCAAAAATTAAAATTAAATGGAATTAAAAAAATTAGGACATCAACAAATAAATATGATTCTAACGAAAAAAAGAAAATTGTAACAACAAAAATAATTTAACAAAAAAATAAATAGTAAAAATAAAATGTATTTGGGATGTTGGATTATTTTAACAATTTTAATTATTAGTAAAGTATACCAAATAGCTAAGAAAATTAATGTGATCTAAACAAACTGGATGGAAACAAAAAAGAGCATATTCGATAAAAAATAGAATAGAATTATATTTTCTAATCTATCGTATAAAACTGAAGATATCAAATTAGCAACATTTAATGTTAAACAAGCAAATTATAAAAACCTACAGAATCGTAAGGAATATCTGAAAGAATTATATGGGGTAGATATTTGGAAACATTTGTATAATTATCACCTATATATCGACAAATACTCGAGAAAATCAAATAAACGAAAGCATAAAGAAATGCATACCACATTTCAGAAGCTATGCAAGAACATGAAAGGTATATTTATAATCCAACGGCAGACTTCAACGCACAAGTGAAAGTAAGAAAATGGAAAAAAGATAATTAGTTCAATAAGTAATTTTATTACTAGCATCACAGAGATACACATAAAGTAACGTAGACTATCTCCGAAGACAAAATTAAAAACCAAATCGATCATAAACTTAGTGCAAAGAAATGGTGACACTATTCACAATATAGTATCAGACTATCAACTAGGTCAAGCTAAAATTATATTTACTTTATAAGCAGCGGGATAAATGCAATGTATTAAAATCAGATATCCAGAAATCTTACATTTCTATCTAATCTCAAATGTGAATGTTTGAATTCCCAAATTTGAAGGATGTGAAAACTAGAATTCAAGACAAACCGAAGGCATACAAAACGGTACAATCAAAAACAGTGGATGTGGAAGTAGAGCAAATAATCATAAATGACAAAGAACAGAAAGACTTGTAAAAGTATGAAACCAATAATTTAGACAGACTTTACACGAAGAACGCAATATGAGAAATAAGAAAGTGGAAAAGAGAAAAAACAAAATGCTACATAAAGACACGATCTAAACAGTTTATAAGAGATAACAAAAATATTAAAAGGAAAAATGTACATAATCATATAAACTTGTCTGCAAAGACTAACTTATAATCTTCACGAAATACTAACAGAAACGTTTATAAGCATTACATCAATGTATGATAGATATACAGCAAGAATGGAATACAGGAGAAGGTTTTTTCAACAAATAGAAGTTAAGAAAAGTTACAGATGTTCACCAATAATTTTTATAATCATTATTGAAAAAAAAGTATAAATTGAACAATATTTTGTGAATTCTAGAATTTGGATTGTGCCTACGATGTATGCAATATAACTTCTAATAAAAAGCATATTCAAGAAAAACTCTTGACTTTCAAATAGTGTAAAAAAGAGGTATGTAATTAAATACAAAAAAGACAAATGGACTGAAATTTCTTAATAAAAATTAACATAGCAAAATAAAAAATATCTAGTGTCTGGTCCAATCACCTCCATTACTTTTTTGACAAGGTTTTCTGCATAATCATTTGGCAAAGGTCGCCATATCTTCGTAATTTAAAATGACAGCTTTTCACTCATTCCCAATGGAATTAATATCTGGGGACCTTGCCGGCCAATCTATCGTAGTGACGTTACTTTGTTGCATTGTTCAGCAAGCATTTTTAGTAGTTGGTGCATATTTTTCGGTCTTTCAATTGGCTGCAAAGAGAAAGAAGCAACCAAAACCGCGTTTACAGAAACATCCTCAACATACACTTTTACAGCATGTTTTATCCTATTCGCAGACGATGTTTTAGACTTTTCCATAAAGACAACATTGTCCCAACTTTGATTCAAATTTTTCTTTGCTTACTTCAGTGCTTTTCTGATAATAAGGAGTTCTTCAAAATTTATCGAAAAAAATTATATTTAGAAAGACTTGAATTGGGTTCTTGTGAATATTTATTTGGGCACAGAGTAGAGGGAAGTCTACAACAAGATGCAAGATTGTTTTATCCTACTTCTTTGTTTTGACAAATATTGTTTTACTAACTTCTTAAAGAATATCTTTGACTTTCGTGAATATTCTGTAACTACTTTGCACGTCAGTTTTGTTCCTTTTACATGGTTTACTAAAAACGCTGCTTTCCATCTCTTCAGAAACTTTGCGTTTATTGTAAAGATAACAAATTTACTATCATCGACAACACAATGTGCTGGCAAACTATATACTACGCAAAAGAGCACGAATAAACATTAAAACAAATTAATGTAGATGGCACTATGGTGCCTTCTTATCGAATGGCGACAGTCACTTTCTTGTCATACAGACTCCATATTGCTATTACTTAAAAAAAGTTTATTTATTAATAGATGTCTACATCTTGGCCGAATAAAGTAACGAAAGTAGAAGCACACAGTAGTGGAATGGGGAAAAATACATGTAATCATTAGAAACTCAAAATAACAATCACATAATAACATTAAACGTAAACGTTTACAGAAGCGATTTATGTTTTTGGCACTGAAACAATAATTGAATTTATCGCTAATATAACTTTTTCATACATTCAAACAGAGATGTGACCAAACGGTCGTAAAATGCTATTTGTTATAATTGTCATAGCTGCAGTAGGTGATTTAAAAATTGTTGCCTAGTTCTATTTTGTTAAGAGCATCGAAATTGCCTTTTCCACTTACATTTACTTCAATTAATGTAACGGCCGCTTAAAGGTACAATTATCTTCGCAGCTGACGGATGTTACAAAAAATCAAAACAGCGCACGTAGCTTATCTTTTATTCATAAGAATAGATGCGTACTTTTCAATGTTATCTTCACACGGCGAGAAGGAGGCTATTCACTATTAATCAAAACCGGTTTGACTGGATGAATTACACTTTAACCGATGTTATCTAGGGAGACAAAATCCTTCGATTTATTCCAGCAGGTCTGGAAATGGTAAACCTGCGGCGAACGAACGTTCTTTAATGGCTTTAGGCCCAGAATATTACTCGAGTGTTGTGTTAGGCGATGAGATCCTTCGGCTTTATTCTGCGTTTCCTGAATATTTTAGTATTTAAATAAGTTTATCAGGACAATTTGCTGTGGCTTTCTATTGTTTAGCTATATGGATCATTCACATAAAAATATTCTTTCAGTGTAATTCCTTTTGAGGGCTTGCCAATTGCTCTTTATAGTGATGTATTGCGACTCAATGCTTATTTTCAGGAGCGCGAGCTCAAGTCATTGTCATTTTCATTTACTAATTATCATTTCTATTTCCTTTGTTCATTGTTTTATTCGGCCAAATTTGTTGATCAATGATCGTAGTTTTTAACTAATAGCAATGTGTTATGACACTTTTTACTTTTGTTATGGTTTTTCTATGCGTTTGTTGGCTTTCTTACTCTGTTTAGGCCTATTCTCTTATCAGTATCTATTTCTTATAAGTTTAACTTGCTACCTAAACAGCATAACTTTTTTCTCTTCTTTTACTTTTGTTTCAGCTATATGTATTTCTATGGGGAAGTTTGTGTCCTCTTGCAGCGTTTTTGCCTTTTTAGCATTTTTTTATAGTTCTAATTTTTTGCAAGTCGTGTTCTGTAAGTCGTACAGGTTTTTGTATCTGCTTTTTGTTCGAGGTTATGAAGCATACGTCGCTTTGAAATTATAAATCCTATAATTTACTAAATAACCTCCAATTGGTGCAGCCCATAATGATTATAAAGACGATAGGCAAAAGGCTGTAGCTCGGTAAACCCATTCTACTTTTGTTGTGTAACTATCTTACAGCACTTTATAATGCTTATCAATATTTCGGGTAAAACTTGCTGCATCACTTCATCTAATTAAGTCAAAAGAAAAATAGACACAGAAGAAATAGTACATATATGATCCTAACGTAATCTCTTTAGTCTAAATCCATCTTGACTTTTTCTTAATGTCTTATCGACAGTAATTCTTGTTTACTCCAATATTACTCAAGTCGAAATTACACAAAGCAGAGCTATCGATCTTTCGGTTTTGTATGAAGCTTCGTTTTTTAGGAAATACAATTATTCCTTCCTCTTTTAAAAATCTGCTTATCTACAAATCTTATTTATAGGTATTTGCAATTTTGGTATTTTTAGTACATTTTCGTCAAGTATTTTATTCAATTTATTGTTATTTCTTGGTGAAGATTATAAATTAGTTTAAGCTGATTAGGTTATAATATTGTATACATTTTTCATTTATTAAGTGGCGAAGCGAAGCGGAGTGACCAAAATGCTTGTTTGCTAGTGATTTTGAAACTGATTTGTCAAAGGTCAGCTAGAGGGTTCTCAAATTTGGGAGACTGCTTCGCCACTTCGCTATGCGTTGCAAGCTTTGCAGCTTTATTATTTCTGTTATCTCATATATAATATTGCCTTCTTACTGCAGTCTGCTTAAATTCTTGATTTAGTAAATCCATTTAGTTTTGATTTCTTTTTCTTCATTGTGTTCTCTGTTATCCTTCATTTATTTGTCCTACGATCGACTTTGATGCTACCATTTTGCGCTTCCTTATATTTATCCTATTATTTCAGTTATTTTGTAGTTTTTAAAATTTCTACATTTCGAATTCTAGTTTCTAGCATATCTGATATCAACGTAAAATTTCCGGATGTTTGATTTCAATACTTTTTAAATAATTCTAAATTTAGCTTCAACTAGAGTGGGGAGAGTTACACCATTTCTTTTCAATAAGTTTATGCTCAATTTGGTTTCTAGTACAGGTTACTTTACATATATCTCTGTAATTTTTAATAGTACTTATTGAGGTAATTATCTGTTATATGCACAATTTCTCATTCTTGGTTTACTTCCTACTTGTGCATTAAAATTTGCTATTACGATATAAATATATTGCAGTATAATGTGGGTCGCATTTCTTGTCTTCCATTATTTGGTCCTTGGGTATTTGTCGATGCATACGTGCAATTATGGAAATATTTCCAAATCTACTTTCCCCATATAATCTTTTTAGATACCCCTTTCCACTATATTGACTGTTTTACAGTCTGCTGGTTTAACATTAATGCTACTGGTTGTTTGTTGTCTGTAGTCCCATTTGTTCGAGCAGAATAGATTCCATTTTTATCGTATTTCCTTTCTGTTAGCTTTATTTAAATCGAGTATATAAATTTTATGTCTATCTTTCGCTATTTAATATTGTTCTTATATTTTAACATTCTAAACACTATTTATTTTAGTGTATTTTTCGTGCCTTTTTATTTAATTTATTGCATAGTCTGTGTGTTTCTTATATTTTTCATATATACGAACATATATTTTTTGTCCCTGAATTTCTTTTGTGCAATCCTTAGTGATTTAAATAATTCTTTCCTTAGAATTTTGCAGTTCCAACTGTTAAGTTCCATGATACTATTTTCAACAGAACTAGTCGTATTTTTAGATGTTATTGCTCTTGTCTTCCTATTTACCTCGTTCCTTGTATTTCTTGTTCCACATAAATTGTGATACCCAAATTTCCTACCAATATTCTGTTCTCCAATTCAATATTCTTTACAACATCATTATTATCTTTTTGTTTCATTCTTCCTTATCCTAATCGTTATATTATTAGTTGCTTTCGTTCTTTAAAAAACTTAACGTGTAAAAAATTGCCATGTAAACATTAATGTGGTGGGTATGTAATTAAGTCTAGAAAGACTATTGTTCGTTTATCAAACGTATCTGAGAAGAAATCTATGAAATACTACTGCAACATTTAAAAGAAATTAAAAATACTGCAAGACCTTAATTATATAACTTTATGTCTTTTAGACTAATCAATTGTGACATTATCAAATGCACAGCGTAACGGTATCTACGATATACAAAGTGCGTTCAAGTTTTAAGGCCTCCAAAATTTATTTCTCACCAGCGAAAGTAAGTAGAAAGATGTAGTTAATTTTGAAAGTCGCGAAAAATACTTCTGAATTTGTAATATTTATGGCAGCACTACACAATGTACACATGTCGAATTACCGCCATTGCAGTGAACAACATTTAGTGTTCAAGATCAACGTGCAATTATCCGTTTTCTCCTCTTGCATGATGAAACTCCCATGAAAATTCAGCAACAATTGATTGAGACATGCGGCGAAGGCGGCATGACATTTTGCGTAGGATCTGTGGAGTCCATTTTGAATGATGACCTGGAGATACAAAAAGTTTCTTTAAGGCGGGTCCATCAGCAATTTCTCAGTGGACAAACCACATCCCTAAATAAGCGTTCTTAGCAGCCATGAAATCACGGCAACGACTGTGTAAAAATTGTTTATGTCTCGACGGAGGTAGGTTGAGAAGTAACAGACGTTTCGACTTTCTTGGGTACTTTTTTTAGAAAAAAATTTGGAGACTTTAAAATTTTGATCTACTTTGTATAAGAAGTACTGAAAAATGCGTCTATTTCCACAAGATATCAATACATTGGTTAATTTCAACTTAATACTACAACTCAGAACAATAAATATTTTGGTACAAAAAGCGCATGTGAAGCAATGGCAGGATAATATCTATCCAACTTTTTGATTTAGTTGTTTTTTTAAACTGTTTTTCTTAAACCTTATTTTAAAACACCCTGGTAAAAATTGGAAAAATTGAAATGTATTATGATTTTCATCGGCTAAATCTTTGCGAAAACCTAATCTACGAGGGAACTATTATAATAACGCTAACAATTTTCTTTCCTAAAGAATCGAAACCCATAGAATAGTAGTGTTTGCTTTCGTTACCAAAAAGATAAGCTACTTGTTGAAATCGATGGTTGATATCACAGCATTTATTGAAATCGAGATTTCTGCAATCCTGAAACAAGTAATGAAAGAGTTGCTCTCAAAACACTAATGTTATGGATTAATACTACTTTATTTAGAGCAGTATTGATTATAAAACAATTCCACATATTGATAAAGACTTGTAGATAATGACCTGCCTCATAAAACTTGCAGGAAAGGTGAAGATAATTATCCTACTGCCAACATTAAAATTAATTTAATATCAATGAAGAACCTAATGATGTGTTTCAAATGACTCTTTTGGATCTGAGAAATCTAAGTGGATATTATGGGCTTGATCTTGGGAATTTGAGTATCTTCAATTACATACCGGAAAAGGTTGATAGTTGCAGTGTCAGGTTGCTAAAGATGCATTAGTCATTTAGTCTCACTATCCTAAAATAAAGATAGAGGTACCCAATTCGATGTTAATAAAGGTTAAAGTATAATTGTTACTTATTTATAATTCAAAACAAGAATTTACAATTTTCTAAGACACTGTTAACAACAGAAATTCTAGTAACAATTGCTGCTTCTGGTACTATACTACGTGTTAGGTGATTTTAGAATTGAGAAATAAAATAGAACCTGAAGAATTTCTGAACCAATACTTTCCCGAAAGAAAGTTGATTGATGCCCACAAAGACAACAAAGAAGCTCACATTGCCTGTTGATTGATGATTATTGATATAATGAGTATTTCTTGCTGTTCTGTTCTTCTAACTCTTTGTATTTCCCGTTCCACATAAATACCTAAAACCCGTTTGCTTGAAACCATTTCAATTTTAACATAAATTTTTTATTTTTATTTTCTAAACTTACGCTTTTTTTAATGTTATCTTTATGTTATTAAGTTGGCATTCTAGAATCCAAAGCTTTTGATTTTTCTAATTTCTTATTGATCCACTCTAGTATATCTTCCACTATTAAAACGTTATTTCGTTTCATTTGGCAATAATAGAATTAAATATTTAATTTATTAAGTTAGGCGTCATAAGCGTAGTTCTTGATTATTCCTAAATTCCTACGTATAAGATGCTGTTAGATAATATCTGGTGTTACGACCGTAATCAGTGCCTTGTCAGTCCTTTTGAAACAAATCCCACATATTGATATTCGTACAATTAAAAATAGTTCTTGGACGGAATCAATTTTAATGCTAGCAAATTGCAGGTTACGTAATAAATATTAAGCCATTTTTAGCAACGTCAGCTATCAAGCACGAAAGTTTACTTCTTTTTTATTGCATTTTGATTACAGCTATTTTGTATTACAGTAGCCTAAAGATACATGCAGGCACAGAATTTAATGTAAGTTAACGGTATCAGCTTGATACGCCATTAAGCTTTCGAATTGGATTTCTGTGGGCTTTATCTTAAAATCTGGATTGATCTGCGAGGTCTGCAAATTTATTTGCTTTATTTTAATGAAAGGCTTCTTGATGTAGTAGTAATATATGGGGAAAAACGCGTCAACTGCCCCAGCGCTACCGCAGGCGACCGCGCGAGCACCAAACACGACGTATTCATTTCGTCGTTTCGGCCTCAAAACATTAATAACAAAAATGATTTGAGAACACAAGGTAGCAACGATTTCTGCATAAGTCCACCAATTATACAGCAAAACTTTTTCTTGACTTAGTTTATTTTTTTTATTGCTACGTCCCGTGTCGTTCTTGTTATATTAAAAAAAACCTAATTATGTTAGAAATATAAATAATCTGTTGGTTCTGTTGATTCTTTAAACTTCATTACTATTCGCTTGTAAATTTCAACACGCACTCATAAAAGAGTAATAATAATAATGGTAAGGCTCTAAACGGCCCACGTGGGTGCACGTCCTACATATTGTTTCATATGTTCGTTCTGTCTGCTCGGTAATTGGGGCGATGTGGCAAACCCTGCGCCTTAGACGACCGACATTATTACCCCTTGATCGGGTGAACGCAGGTACTCAATTATTTTTAGTGACTGAGTAGGCCACCCATCAAGCATCAGAGGGCTCCGGGAATGGACTCCGCGCCTCAACCACTGGACCATTTTGACTGTCATAAAACAGTAATTTTCTTATAATTACGTTTTGTCGATTAAATAGTTTTTTACTTTTACCTTTCTGGCGTATGGTACAAAAATCATTAAAACATTCTTTCCACTTTCTGATTACTAGTCAATCTTTCTTAACAGTTGTCAAATTGGTCTTTTATGTGGGTGATTTTTCTAAATTCTTTCTAGGTAAATTTCTTAATACTTATAAGAAAATTCTTGATTTTCTTTATTGTGACTATGCTTTCGTTTTCTAAGATCATTCTATGATATATTCGTAGCTCCACCGCTTATATTATTTAATTTATTACGTTTTAACATGTAAATATTTTAGCCAAGTTTTCTTTTTTTAATTATTTACTAATTTCGTTACTACTACGCTGTTTCTTAATTTTGTTATTTAATAAAAATAATACTTTTCAACATTTTGCATATGTGTTATGAATTTTTTCCTTTATTGAACTCTATTAAATAAATTCTGTTTTGTTTTTACTTTTTCTTTATATTTCGTTACAGTTTGTTTCTCTTTAAGCTGCATGCGTGTGTGTGTGTGTGTGTGTCGGTTTGTCAGTCACTAAACAAGATATCTTGAGAACCTTAAGAGCTAGAGACTTGAAATTACTTGTATGTGGGGGACGCAGTGCGAAGCTTTTGGTACAAATCGGCCAAGCCGTTTGGTCGCAAGGTCGCAAAATCGGTCGCAAAGCGGTCGCAAATCTAAACGGTTGAAGAAACAAAAAATTTATGAGAATAAAAATGATTTGTTATCACGAGATAAACATTAATTTAAAATAAAAGTTGGTAAAATAGGAACTCGGAAAAAAAATGAAACTCAGGATTTTTAATATACCGGGTGTTCATAAAATGTTTCGAAAAATGTATATTACCGGATAGATCAAACCGAGGCGAATAAAAAATTGCAATGAAATTTTTGGATCCGAGGTCAAATAAATAAGTTATAGCCGATTAAAAATTAATTAAACGGACCAATCACAGCGCGCTCGGAGAGCTACCGGGCCGACTGCGGGAGGACGGGGGGGAGCGCTTGGCCGCTAGGAGGGAGCACGCAGGCGGTAATGGCGAAGGCTGTGCGACCGAGCTCGCACGGTTACCTTCAGTGACGTAGCAAAATTTTAAGTACCAGCCAATTATTGTCTTGTACTGTTTATTTTAATCAGTTTTCGAGTGTTGGACTCGCGCCTCGTCCTTTTTTAAATTAACAAGTTCCGGGACGATAGCAGCGCAGGGCCGAGACGATGGACCCGGTATAATATATAATACTAGGATAAGGAAAGTCGTGTGATGTTCACACCAGATTTTTTCTGTGCTATTTTCTGCGACAATTGGAAGTTTTTCACAGTTCGTATTATTATTTCCCTTTGCTTCGTCGCAATTTAGTCCGTAAACTAATACTAATATCATTTTCTTGTACTTTTTTATGTTACAGCTGATACTCCTGATTATTCTTTCATTCCAATATATGGTTCACTAAGTTTTTATGAACAACACATTTTCTGTTTTGTACTACTTAGTGACAATTCTTTAACTCTCTTCTTCTGAGTCCCGTTTTTCGTTGTTTCTAATATATAGTTAATTCTTTTACCAGTTTCTTTTTTATTTCCCATTTATACTTTGCTTGTTTCATGTCACTACTACTTTATATATTGTATATTATATATTATATTTCGTATCATAATCCATTTCAGCAATTGAATTCGTCTACATTACTTTAATACTTTTTTTAATGTTTTTGTATCAGTTAAGTTGAATCCAATCCAATTTTCAAGTTCTTCAAAAAATTAGTTTTCCTAATTTTTTTTCACATTCTTTTCTAATTCCTTTGTCTTTCTTCTTTCTCTGTTTTTCATAATTTGCGATTGCGTTTATAATTTTTAATATTTTTGTTTTTTTCATTCTTATATCCTATTTATGTATTTTTTTGGCATTTTAATTTCGCTTCTACTTTTCATAATTTTTCGTTTATTTGCTGTACAATTTAAAGTTGCTAAACATGTTCTGGGTTTTAATTTGGTCATAGACTTAATAGGTAAATGGTTAAATTACTTAAATCTTCTTAGTTTTCTTTTCTAATATATTCTCCTTTTCTATTTTGTATACACTTTCCCTAGCCATTGAGCTATATAATAGAAATTATTAAATTGGCTTGTGTGTTTTCATTATATGGTACCTTTCTTTTTGTACATTACAAAATCTCAAAGTTTATACTCTATTTTATTTATATTTTTTGTAGGCAAAATATAAAATTTTATTATAAATATAAATATTTAAATTATATTTACAAATAAATTGAGTGTATATGTGTTTGTAAGTTCCGATATAAAAGTTTAATTTGGGCCACATCGAGCCAATTAAAACGCAAGAGTATAGCAGAAAATTTTGACACCAGGATGGAACACGATTATTCCATTTTTTACCAGTACGGTAAAGTAGTAATAGTAAAGATTGTAATAAGGTTGAGAGCTGCATGCAGGAAATAAATAATATTCAAAACGCTAACTACAATCACACATAAATTTTTCAAGATAGGCAACATATTTGACTTAGGACATATCCACAGACAACAAAGCAATATAGAATAATTTTTAAGAATTATGTAAACAAATTAAGAACAAGTTAGATGGAATCGATATGAAGCTCGGACAAACAGCCGCTGACATCTTGAATGAAACAAGAAAATGCGCAGCTGAAAAAAAAGTCGAAAGACAATCAAAGAGGATTAAATTGCTAGAAAAATAAATCAGAAAAAGAAACTTAGTGGTAACAGGAGTGCAAGACAAAAAAAAATAACGACGGTTTTAATAATACAGGGTTTGAACTTAACAAACAGAAAGATCTAAACTTTCAAAGAATAGGGACACAAAAAATGGGAACAAAACCAATATCAACTAACTTGAAAAATTTAGCAAAAAAAGTGGAAATAACTAAAAAGGCAAAGAATTTAAAGGGCATATAATGGATAAATGAAGACTACCCCAAAGAAGTGCAAAAGGATCGGAAACAATTAATTTCGTTGATAAAATAAACAAAAGGACAAAAGGCGCAGATAAAAAATAAATAACGAAGTATATACGAAGAAAGAAGAAGAACATATAAAATAACTTTTGTCAGAAATGGAGAAAGGATGAATTTGAAAGAATTAGGATCGAAATGCTAATACTATCAGAGACAAAAAAGAAAGAAAGTGGAATGGTAGAATTGGACAAGGGACATCTAATATGGAGTGAAGTAGATATGAATGAAAGAGCACAATCAGGAATCGGCTGCATCCTGCACAAAGACATTAGAAGTAAGGCAAATAAATGGGAAACAGTATTTGATAGAATACTAACAATTGAATTAGAAAATCCACACAAGTAGAAACTATAATAGAAGTATACAGACCGAGTGAAGACGAAAGAGTACAATATAAAGATAAATTCTGATAGCAATTAGAACTTAGAAGTTGATGAATAAGTAACAGCAAAAGAATATGAAGAATGTATCGAAAAAGAAATGGAGAAGATCAAAGGTGAAACATATAATAAGGATTATAGAAGAATTATGGGAATTATTTAAAAACATAGTAGTGGAGACCGCCAAAGAGGTATGCAGAACATAAAAGAAATTTAAAAATAAGAAACAAACGACATGGTGGACAGAAGAAATTAAAACACAAGTGGAATTAAGAAAAATAAAGTGAAAAATCTTGTTCGGAGAGAAACTAGAAAAAGACAATAAAGGAAACCAAAAACTATTTTTTAAAACTGTAGAAAATCCAAATAAGAAAAAGGAATACAGATATTGCAATTAAAAATGTAAGGGGAGAGATAGTAAGCAGTGAAACAGAAGTTATGCAACGTTGGTAAGAATACTTTCAAGAACTACTTGAAAAAGATAAGACGAAACAAATTAAAAATAAAAACGAAACAACAAATAAAACAAAACAGAGAACAAGAAAGCAAGGAATAGAATTACCAGAGAACTAGTAACAGCGATAAAAGAAATGAAAAATGGGAAGGCACCGAGTAATGACAGAATCGAACAGAAATAATCAAGAACATGGGAGAAAGTGAACTACTAATATTACTGAAAATTCTTAATAAAATCTGGAAGAAAGTACCTAAAGAGTGGAAATTAGATTAATACTACCGATCTATAAAGAGGGAAATACAATGGAATGTCAAAACTACAGAGGTATAACCTTACTGAGTACCCCCAATGAAGATCTTTGAAAAAATATAGAGATGCGGCTAAACAAAGAAGTGGAACCAACGCTATTACAAGTGCAATACAAGATCACGTGTTCACAATCAAAAAGATTATAAATAGTACTCTGGCAAGATCGAAAACAATCTATCTAGCATTTATGGATATGAAGAAAGCGTTTGATCGAGTGCCGAGAGCTAAAATATGGGAGTCCTTAAGAGAGAAAAATTTAAACGAGAAAATAATCAGGGTCACAAAATGCCTGTATTAGGAAAGGAGAAATAATACAATAAGCAAAGTACAGAGTTTGAGTTATTTTCCACAACTAAAGGAGTTACACAGGGGCTGTTTTAGCCCACTGCTGTTCATTATCCTCATGGACCATTTAATACAAACTGCAAATAAAAAAGCAAAACCTTTGATTATGGGATACAGGAAAATGGAGCAAGCGGTCATTTCTAAATGCGCGTTTAAAGACGATGTAGCGATAATAGCTGAAAATGAGAATGACATTAAGGAAAATTTGCAGGTGTGGAACTAACCCAAAATGGGATGAGGATGAACAAGCCCAAAACAAAAATAATGGTAATAGCAAATGAAAGGAAAGAAGTTGAGGTTAAAATAAATGAAGAAAAAATAGAACAAGTAAATACTTTTCAATACCTAGGAGTAACTATAGAAGAAACAGGAAATCAAAGTATAGAGGTAAACAGAAAAATAAAGTCAGCTAATAAAATATATTATGTACTGAATAAAAGCCTTATCAACAAAAAAGAAATATCAAGAGATACAACGTTGAAGGTGTACAAAAGCATTATACAGACCAAGTCTTACCTTTGGACGCGAGTCTTGGGTACTATCTGAACAAGGTATAAGTAACATAAGGCAGTAGGGATGAAATATTTAAGAAGAGTAAAAGTTATAACAACGAAAGCAGAATTAAAATTGATGCGATTAAAGAAGAACTGAAGATTAAACCTGCAGAAGATTTTATTGAAAGAAGAAAACTCGGCTGATGAGGACACCTACTAAGGATAGAAAAAAATGCACGGAAAGGATGATTTGGGAATTGAAAGTGATAGGCAAAAAAGAAGAGGAAGATCAAAATAAACATGGAATGAAACTATCGGGAAAGAACTAAAGAAGAAAGGAAAATTGTGGATGGAGACCAAAAGGTTAGCTGTGGACAGAAAGAACTAAAAAAATTATATCGAACTGAGTGAGTTAATGTGTTAATGTGTTTAGAAATACTTAGTAAAATACAATATTTTGAAATGTTATTGTCAAGAAACCCTCATGTAGGAATATATAGTATGCATAATTGGCACATGTCATATAAAAGAGTAAGCTGAGGCAACGTTCAATATTGTTTCAAGCAGTTTACGAAATGTATAATGTGTCCAAAGTAATTAACTTTTCAAACGTTTGACCTCGTATATCACAGCTCTGCCATATTTCGTATTTTGTAACGGCTTTCTAAAGGTCTCTGCAAACCGCGGTAACAGCACAGCGTTCTGCGCGAGTTATCTGTGTGCGAATGTCCCCGCGACTCCTATTAATAATGGGAATTCGAGCAGGAGCATATGACCGATTAATAACAGTCGTTACCGTTCGAAAGCGTGGGCCCCCGTTTACGACATGGATCAGATTTTAACGACCATCCGGGGAGCCTTGGTAGCGACTACTGTACGTGCTCTAGAACTGCACCGGAATGCGTGTGCGGCAATAAATCTTCGAATATTATGTAAATATAGGGCAGCGCTGTTGCTGCGACAGTGATTTATTCTCTGCCCCTGCACTGCATTGGCAGATTTGTTTTATCGCTCAATTATCCTTGCTCTGTTTCGAAACGCGACGAATCGGGATAATACACGAGCAAAGGGTGCCTGTAAGGTACGAGCAAGAATATGGGTAATGTCTCGCAGAAGTGGAAATATTGAAGGGCGTAAGAGTATAAATTGGCCAATTCTACGATATATAAAGGCTATGGGAATCCGATTAAACTAAATTAATCTTCTTTAAGTAAGTCTAAATGAAATCCTAGATATTTTGTAGTCACTACTGTTCTTGCTATTAGTCGAGTCAAATTAGTAAGATAAACGCTAAAAGCTCGAAATTTTTAGCGGGTACACGTATCGAGACGTTCAATGGTGCATTCGATTCGTAAGAGCATCAGAAAAAATGTTACCATATATTTCTTATTTATAGTTATAGTTATAATGCGAAAGTGCATTTGTGCACACAAAAAAAGCATTTATTTGGTGAGCTTTTTGCAGACCCAAAAGAATATTTTATTTCTCGCTTAATATTGGCCAAAATAAGCCCATTCCCGTTACTTGGAGGTTTTTGAGGTCGCTGATCACGAATATGATGCTTAGAAAGTGCCTCGATGCACTCGGGGACATAATTCTGGAGATGGGGTTGTTGTTAAAAGATTACTCAAATTTGTATGTTTTCCGAGTTGAAACTGTTTGAATAAAAGTTTTCGGGGTCGCTGATCACGAATATGATGCTTAAAACGTGCTCCGATGCACTTGGGGGGCATAATCCTGGGGATGGAGGTTATTTTGAGAAACTAAATTCCCATTTAGTTTAATTAGCGATCCTTAAAAAGACTTTAATAAGTTTAGTGGTAAAAACTATTCAATTATATATTGCAATTTGGTATACCAAACCTTATCAAAGGCCCATCTAAAAAGAGAAAAATTGGATTTTTTTTATGTTCGAATGCTTGGTTTGATATATGAGTCATGTGGCAAATTTGCCACGTTGTTGACTGGAATTGTCTAAATTCTAACGGATAGGGAGGTACCCATTCTTTTGCTTATAAAGTAAGCTCATAAGTAAAAATTTTTAAGTATCTTTGATATAATAGACAAAAGATGATATGACGAGGCTTCACTGGGATCCTTTCTTGGCTTTGCAATAAATATGATTTCAGCAGTTTTCAGTTGCTTGAGCCAATATTTAAAACGAAACTATTGCGTTGTAGATGTGGGTAAATACCAGTATTTTTTTCTAGATAGTTCGTGTAAGATATTTATTGTTAGTTCATCTTTCTTGGCATCCAGAAGACTTATTTCTTTATGACCCTTGTTCGGAGTAAAATCTTTAATGGGAGATCTGTTGGGTGGAATGGTGTAAATTTATTTCGTGGTTCTCTTTTTATTAGGTGGTTGTAAATTTTATATGTCGGAAGGTCAGTTAGTTTAAGTGCCTGTCGATAAAAATTAATAGTTTTGTTCTTGAATAAAATTTAACAGTCTTCTGCATTTAATTGTTATTAGTGGTGAGTCTTATAAATTATGTTTACTCTTAAAATCAACTCCTCTAATAAACTTTGTCCCTGAAGTTTAAATTTTGCTGATGAGGATACTAAAGGGCAGCTATAGTTAGCTCGTAAACAATCCGATTAATTATAATTATTATAGCTTGTAAGAAGTCTCTATCAAATTTAGGCATATCATAGTGGCTGATTGGGTTCTTTATTGCCAGCTTGGGCAGTATCGCCCGGGTGGTTAGTACAGTAGGTTAAATATGCCCGTAAAATAGACTTTACTGATGGAGTACATCTATGACGTTGTGATAGAGAAATACTTTTACTTTTTGTTCGTGTTACAGAAGTTTATTGACATTCCACAGAGCTATTCTAATAAATTTACCGGACTTTGACGATAAGCTTTGAAAGCATGTTCAGAGCCATGCTGTTTTTTTGGACTAGTTAAAACACGACCTTGAATTCTTCTAGAAATTGGTCTAGAATAGAAGCAATGTCTTTTTTGTTTTATTCGTACGTTCTGTTTCCTTTTAGAACATCTGTGTAGCTGGTATTTTGTCGTATGTAAACTGCTGTCTGCATTCTATGGTTAATAGGACAAATAATTGTAAAATAATATTTTTAATATATTGATTAGTGTTGTTTGGTTTCTAGATTAAAACATTTTTTGTTTTTGGTGTACTTATATGGTCAAAAAAAAATTAATTCAATTAATAATAAAAAAATTACAATTTAAAACAAAACAACAGGATTTAACAAGTGAAATTTAAAATTTACCAAAGCAACCGATTATTTGACTCATAAAAGGTGTTCTATAATGAACAAAATTTAAATTTCAAATGAAACGATTTTTGAATTGCTTTTATGATTGGATTTTTAATGATAATAATGTATATAACCTCCGATTACATATGGAAAATTATGTCTGACAGACCTCAGTTTCGGCTACAAATCTTGATTCTTTTCGATTACAATTTCGCACACGTTCTGACGTTTCATCTATAATGTGGGATTTTGTTTTTGAGGTCCTGAACTGTTTGTGAACTGCCGACGCAGGCCTTAGAAGATTTTGCTTGCCGGTCAGTTTGTATTTCGTGGAATTATACGACCAAAGAATTATTGGTGCAGTAAATTGATTGTTGCTTAAGCTATATGATGGTGCCATCCCGTTAGAACCACATTAATTCCAGATCCGTATTGCCTAGTTGGTACCAAAAATAGTGGATTATAATATACAAGGGTTGCCCGCCAAGTTATTTTTGGTGTCCTAGGCTGACAATTTTTCACCCGCCTTCCCTCACATTTTTGCAATGTGGGAACGTATAAATTTTTAAATGGATCGGCTTTTTTCCTGGATCGGAAACGTAAAACAATTTAACATAATGGAGATAACCATAAGTAACCCTTAAGAAACACGTAATCGTAAAGTTGAACCAATGCAAAGCTTATGCGCTCGTTCATAATGCATTCCTATAATTTTTACGTTAAAACGTAAGAAATCGGTTTAACTTTTCGTGTTTCTTACATTTATTTGCAGTAATTTTTAATTTTTTCCTAGATTAATGTTGGCAACAGGAACAGAATGTTTGTTTTGATTCTGAAATTGTATAATTAACTTCAGTATTGTCGACATTTTGGCTTCGTTTTTACAGTGAATAAGAAACTATTAATTAAGTTAGTAAATATGCACCTGTTTCTACACCATAAAAGGGGTAACAGGTACAAAGGCAGCCGCGACCGCCCGGGGGAACGAAAGCGGTCTCAATGTGCGTGCACGAACGCACGGATCTCGTGTAAATTAAGCGCCCGGGGCGCGGCACGCTAAATTTCATGTCGGCCGTCTTTGTTTACTTTGCGTTCAAATGTATAGGCTGCCTTTGTTTAATACCCAAGAATCTCCTCGTGTAAATTAAGGGCGTAGGGAACGCCATATTACGTTTGTTTACTTTCTGTTCAAATGTATAGATAGATTGGTAACGATCACGCCACCTGCCCAAAATCCACATCAAACCGTGATTCGTTGGAGAGCCTTTAATGGGTATTTTTCAAATCCCAAATGCGACAATTTTGTTTATCCCCCAATTCTATTTCATATGCGCACAAATATAAAAGTGAAAGCGCACGGGTTAGCAACTTAACATTTAAATTTTTCTTCTAAAGATCTCTGTCCCCGTCAGTTGTGGGTGAAATGTTGAGTTTTTAAATTCCGACTACATTTTAACAATGCGAGAACCAACACGATTCGTTGGTTTTTCAGTTGTTTGTATTAATATCTATATATAATCTGTTCTAATGTTTTTTTATTCTTCCCTTACTTTCACTTTCACTGAATTTGGTAGTTATCCTTTAAGTTCTTTAGATCTTATGAGAAATTTTTCATACATTTTGCTTTTATAGTTTCACTCGCTGCATCAAATAAAGTATTCTTCAGTTCTTTATGCACATCTTCTGGTGGCTATTTCTTATCTACATCTAATTTGTTTTTTATTTTATTTTAGGATAACGTCATTATAATACATTATTTTAGTTAAAATTATTTTCTTTTGTGGTTTCCAGCTCTCTGTTTTCATATATTTTTTTAATATTTCTCTTTGTATATGTAAGATGTCTTACTACTATATGATTGTACTTACAGATTCTGAATGTTGATAGACCCTTACGTCATGCATTTATACTTTCTTTGCTTTTTTATTATTATTAGGTCTATGATAGATTTTAGATCTATTCAGGTATGCGCATGGATGTCCTTATGTTCAAATAATGTGTTCGTATCCATATACTTTAATCCTCTGCAAATATCAGTAAGACAATTTCCATTCTCGTTGGTTTTCTCTTCTTCAAAACATCTCACCACGTCAGTATTCTTTCAGTTTATTCTGCTATTTAGGTGGCCTGTTATGATTACTTCTTTACGATTTACCTTCTTCAATATCTGTGTGTCTCAAAGAAAGCATTCTTCTCGTTTCCAGCTTTATTGTTCATTTCATGTAGTAGATGATAGTTGTCTTTAAATCTCCATGTCAACTCTAATAATCTGTTTGTTGTACCGTTCGAATTTTATGACAAACTTCTTCCATATCCTTCTTATTGGTACAGAATCTACTCCTGGCAGGTTAATGCGTAGGTATTCTACTCTAAAATGTGGTAATGACAATGATGCAGCTTTAACTCTCCTCGTGGGAGTATGACCTACAAACTGAAAGGTTGAAGCACGGGGCTATGTGGGAAAGCACTGCAAATTAGACAAAAATGTAATATATCTGTCCCTTCATTTTGTTGAGGTTGATTATGTTTAACATTAATTTTTTGATCTTATTTTTTTCTGTTTTATGTCTATATCTTGTATGTTCTAACTTTCTATACATTTGCTTTTTTCGGTCGCTATATTTTCTGTTTGTTGATTTTCGGTGAATATTTGCTCCCCCTCTTCAGATTTGTTAGGACTGACTGTCTTGGCAGTGTGAGATTTTGAGCTGTCCACCCTACTCGCCTGGGGTAGTACTATTTTACAATTCACAACTTTCCTTCTTTTTTTTGCACCTGAGGCCGGGAGGAGATCTAGTGAGTTGGCTTTTTCAGGCTGAATTAACTAAAATTTTTAAGTGCTTTAAAAAAGCCTCGTTACATTTAACATTATATACCATATTAATAATACACTCCTTTCAATGTATATGACAAAAATAACAAACACCGTTGATATATTTCCGAATAAAGAATACTCAACTTTACAAGAGTTTAGATGTTGGTTTACAACCAAATTAAGTAATTTTGGGCTCTAAAAAAGATGAATAGGCTAGCTTACCCTTCAGATATACTGGTGGAGTTGCTACAAATTATTTTAGTTTAATAAAAACCCTTTCTTTGACATAAAAAGCTAATAATTATAAAAAGGGGCAATTTGTTTTCTTTACTTTGTCCTTAACGGATAAAATTCTTTCTATATTCCAGTACTACTAACAATTTCTTCTTTATAAGATAATTTTCCATCGTCCTTTTAATGTAGCGTTTGCACTATATAATAATTTTTTGCAAGGGGGTATTACTCCTAGGCGAAGTATGGCAACTCTTTATCTACCATATAGGAATGTCCCAAACTGGCATTCACATCACAGTAGAAGCTCTTTCCACAATAATTTATGCTAAGGCCACTTTCTGGCCGCTCGGTTTTTGCTCACACTCCAAAAGTAAGAGTGGTTCGAGTTTGTTGAACTGCTACCACAAACGAGGCAAAAAAATTTTTTTTTATCAAAATTTAGGACTTGCACCTGGGAATGTTCCCTTGTTAGTTTATGTTTAAGCTTTTTGTACCAAATCCATAAAATTGTACTGATTTTTAAAGTCCCTTTTAAGTTAGCAACATTTCCTTAAAACCCAGTCATTAATCTAACTAAGCATTTGAACCTTTAACTCTGTTATTAATGGTATTAAGCAAACAATAGACTTACAATGTCACAGTGCATATTTTGTATATCACGTTAGATTTGGTACTATTAACGTTACTTAAGAAATAAAATTAACCGTTGAAACATTTTTATATGTTTATTCTGATAAAGCTTAACTATTTATGCAAGTTTAAATGTAAACCTGGGTGGACTTGACAATCAAAATAAAGTATGTTTTTTCTAGTTTTGTTTTTGGTGACAATAGTATTGTCTATTTTGAGCAAATTACATATAATCTAAATACATTACCATATTAATTTCTACAGACAAGGTGAATTAAAATAAAATAAATTTACATGGTGATTTAAAATGACTCAATTTGTAAGCTTACAATTTAAAATTAGGACTAGTGACAAATATAAAGTAAATTACACTTGTCAGTACTCATACTCAAGTTTCTAATGTTCAATGTGCCTTCCCCGGCTGCACGGATAACGTCTAGACGATAATTGCATTCATCCCAAGTACAATGAAGAACGTCTTGCGTCACTAAGTGTACCGTAGCTCTAATACGGTTTCTTAGGTCGTCGAAAGTTGTTGTGGTATATAGACTGTTTCGTTTATGAACCCTCAAAGAAAAGTTACAAGGTGAAATTGAGAGATTTCGGAATCCAAGTGCCAAGTCTTCATTTTTTATACGACCTATCCATAATTGAGGTAATGATTCAGAAAACGTCGAACAACCCAGTACTAATGTGATAGAGCTCCATCCTGTTGGACAAGAGAATTTTCTGAGTCTTCTTTCATTTGAGAAAGACACCAATTATGCAATGTCATTAAATTGTTACCACCTAAAAAAAATTTATAATTGTTTGTATCTCGATACCGTACACAACACATTAACTTTCCGAAAATTTCTCTTATATTCCAATGTTGCATAGGGATTTTATAGTCCCCATATACGAATATTGTTTCAGTTTACTTTTCCACTTAGGTAGAATATTTCCTCGTCATTATAAATTAGAGACGGCAAACACGTGTCATTTTTTAAGTTTTTTCTATAACTTCTAACTTGTTGTTTATGCAAAAAACTTGTACTAATTGTAGGTTGTATGGTTTTAACATTAAACGACCCCTAAATACACCCCAAACAGTTATTTGTGGCAGTTTAAGTTTTCTGCTCATTTTACGAATTTACATCACTTAGCTAGGCACTAAACTCTTTAGAATTCGTTTTATATTCTCCCTCGACTCACACGACCAACCCACACTTTTATGTACTTTTACACATACAGCTAGTGTTCGCGCCAATCTCAAAATTACCTTTAATTTTGAATTTTTAAATTAGGGTGGGCTGTATTTTGGTTCCCTCTTGTACATATTTGAATTTGAGGTATCGGCCGAATTTGTCAGAGCACGCGTTGCGATATGTAGGCCGCGGGTCGGCACTACGCCTTTGCCTTTGTTCGTTCGCGATTGGCCTTTTGGCTATGTTGTCGCAGGCGTCGTTCTTTGAATTCAGTTTGTGGCAGAAATTTTCCGTAAGACGAGAGCATTTTTAACCGAGAGTTCGCCGACGGCTTTAATTGGCAGTAGAAGTTTTAATTTTCTGCGAGGCTTTTTGTTAAAGGCTAATTTTCGGGGTTGAAATTTTTCCGGTAAAACTCGGTCCATTTTCTTTAATCTGGCTCGACGAAGGAACCTTTTGCACCAGGATCGGCGCTGCCGTTCGGCTCCGCTGTGAAAATTGGGGCAACTTATCCATACCCTTATATCATTTTTTTCTCGAAGCTCTAGGACCAACAGCAGGGAACCGATATCTGCGGGAAAGCGCCGTTTCCACAGGTTAGTGTTTTAACTTTAGATTTGTTTCCAGTTCCTTTATTCAAAATTCAAAATTACCTATGCAGTCCATTATCCCGGCCGCACCAGTTAGTTTAATCAATTTAATGGTCCTAACAACAAATGCTCTTTCTCGTTGGAGGTTCAGTGTCGTAATGACGACGAAATGCACTACAGTCACTGATATTTTACTGAACTCACAAATGCCAAAAGCTTTGTGCTATACTGTATCATCTCGCTCACAACTAATGCTGCTGCGTGATTCTAACTGTAGTATTCAAAACTTTAGGATATGTTTTTTAATGTGTTATACGAATCATTTACATAAAAGCATAGTTCAGTAAATATAGCCGTATGAAATTGAATCCATCTCTTTGAATCGCTCTGTATAATAACTAATATTTCACTTGTTACGAAAGTAGAGCGTGGAATTATTTATAATTACTAAGGTTTTTAAAACTAGAGTTTGAACATAAAAGTTATAGGAACTTTTGGAAAGACGTATAGTGCTGTATAGCTTGTACGGCAGGATGTGACAGGCATCTTTCTAATTTGTTAAGTGATATTAGAATTCGAGCGGCGAATAGAAGACTGGTCAACGATTTACAAACTCCTTTTAATAGTGTTAGGATATTGATTTTTAAAGATATAGTTTGATGGTTTTAATGCGGATATTTGAACTTTCTTTTTTTTTGTAAAAGATAACTCATATTGAATTTTACGATATTTTTTGTCATAAAATAGATAATATTCGAATAATCCAAATGTTATTGTTATTATTGTACAGACTTAGCAGTTACCTATGAAATACAATGTCAGCCAAATGTCCACCATGACTCCGCTAACATGCGACCACTCTTGCGACCACCAGTTTTGGTGATACAAACTCTTTCCTTGTAGCTAAGCTCTATAGGAAAAAGTCTAATGGGATTAGATCGCAAGACCATGGCGACCAATCGATGTTACGTCTCTGCGAAGTAACACGACCAGGATATTTGGTTTAAAGCAAAGTGATTGTTTCATGTGTTTGACATGTGGCTCCATCATGTTGAAATCACATATAATTCGAGTTCAAATCATTACTTTTACTGATGTGTGATGTTTTCTCTAACTTAGAATGCACACCAAGCCATAAATTTTTGTCCATATATAGGTTTTTCGTTAATACCACAAGGCTTTTCATTATCACAGATGCAAAAAATATTACGATTCGTAAACCTACTTAAATAAAATAAGCTTTATAGTTTAATATAGGAAGCAGAAATCAGCATCAACTGCTATGTTTTCCGAAACCAAATGTATGGCGTTTCTAGTGGTTTGGCTTCTTCAATCAATAGAATTTTATTTACCTATAAATGCAGATTTTTTGTCAAAATACGTTGTATACTACCGAAAAAAATCAATTGCTGTTAATGGCGACGAATTGATTGGTTCTTAATGCACACCCTCACTTACCCGAGCAATATTATCACTTGAACGACCGTTGCTTTGATAGCAAACCTTTGCTTTGTCAATAAGCTTACTAGTTCTTTCAAACGTTTGTACCAGATCACAAGTTGTACGCTCACTTGGAAACTTATTGTGTCCAAACAATGGTTAACGTTTTCATAATAAAATTGAATGATATTGTTGCTTTGCTACCATGCGACTCTGTCATGTGTTCAGATACCAACCTTATAAATGCAAAAACTTCCAACGTTCAGGCAACTTGCAACACAAATTCAATTCGGAGCACCCTATAGATTCACAATTTCTTGGGTTTTTGATTTTTTGGTATATTTTTTGTTAATATTTAGGAATCACAGAATGAGAGCAATGGTTTTCCATAGATTTTAGAGCCGATTCTATAAGTCAGAAATCACCCCTAACAATAGGTTACACTTAACATCTTTATTATACTCCCAAACCTTGTAGTCTTTTATTTTCTTTTAGTCTATTTCTAATTGAAAGTTCAGCAGTTATTCATCTTCAGTAGCGTGTAGCTAAAAAGTCATCATGGAAAAAACTGCGGGAAACCGTTTAAAAGCAAAATAAAACTTTTCGCGCCTACAAGTAAGCAAGCGTGCACAATAAATCTGGAGAGCACGCGGATGAGAAAGCTCAAGCACTGCAAACGGCGAGCCGGGGAATTTATGCCGCATCTGGCAACGTCTTTGTCGTGTTAGTCCCCTCATTAATTATACAGCATACGCGGTGCCGGACGATCGGCCCGTTAACTGAATTATACGTTCCACGACAACATATTTTTACATTGATTAATATGTTAATTTCGCTACGTGACTGGCCGCTCTATCGGCCTCTAATGGGCAGGCTAGGCGCAGCACGCCGAAATAAAATATTCCGTCCCGCGTATAAATAATTCAATCAGAACTATGTGTAAATAATGCCATGGCATGCACGTAATGGGCCTGAAGTCGCACGTAAGCTCCTCGCTCGAGCGCTGCCGAGCGCCCAGTCGCGTGCTGTTGCCGGCGCGCCGCTAAAAAGCTCCGTGCTTTTTGTTTTATAATTATAGATCGCCGCGGCCCCGCTGCTGCTCCTGACGCTGCCCCCGGCGCCCAGGTCGCTCTAATTGCGCTGCCCGACTTCCGGGCATCTTTGAAGCTTGAATTTTCTGAGCCCGCGGCGAAGCTCAGGAATTTCAGTAGCGCCGCCTAAGTGTGTTAGAGGCCGCTTCTGACAAAGTTTCTCTGTGTTGCGCGGGTTAACGTTCCGTTAGCGCTCGTGCAAAGTTGAAAATTCCTTTGGAAGCGTTCGCACCTGTAAGTTACAACTCATTTAGAAGAAAAGTTAGTTTTATAGAATCTTTCCTTTCATCTATTTCAATTTCGTAATTACAGTTTGCTTAAAAATTAATTACAGTTGGTTATAAAAAAGTTCTCAAAATAGTAATTCCAACAAAATATTCTTGACGTACCTTTATACAGTCTGTATAACAAGAAAGTGACTGTCGTCATTTGCTAAGGAGGCAACGCAACACCATCTACGTAATTCGTTTGACTCTTTATTTTGTGCTATTTTGCGAATATATAGATAACCGGTATATTATGTAGCTGGGAAGTCGGAGGCATTCATTAAGAAGTGGGTAAAACGATATTAAGATATTGGGAATGTAGGTTATCTACAGGAGAAGAAGATAGCCGACGTCACAACATATAAGTAGTATAAAACAATCTTCCGTCTCTTTAAAGACAAGCCAAATCCTTTGCTGTGCTGTGGCTAAACAAAACTCTGTAAGAAAGGAATTTGAGTTTCCTTAAATATGATTAGAAGTCGCAAAAAACATTTATTTTTAACTAACTTTGAAGAAACCTTTATTATCAGAAAAACCCATGGGCGTGAAGAGAAAAATTTGGATGAAGCCAGGGACAACGTTATCTTCACGGACAAGTCTTCTTTCTGGGCATTATCTTTCTTGCGGAAAGCATAAAAGGATTTTTCAGTGCTTAATAATTTGTCAATTTGCATGTCTGATGATGCTTCTATAAACGCGGTTTGATTGTCTTCTTTCTGTTTATAAACAATTTAAACGCTTAGAAAATATACACCATTAGTAGAAATAATTACTGACGTTTACTGGACAGTTTTGTTAGTGCTAATAAAATAAGTTAGGCGTTACAAAAAGACAATGAATCTAAACATTGCAGTGTGTGAAAACAGCAAAATAACCACTACGATGGAAGGGTCGGTAATGTCCCCAGATGTCAATAACATTGATAATGTGTAGTTGTACATAAAAATGAAGCTCAAAGAATTGTCAGTGCACACGGTGAAGCAGCTGTCATTTCAAATTAAGAAGATCTAGTAATCTTTGCCAAATGATTAAGCAGAAAACCTCGTTGAAAGCATGGTAAAAAATGTAAAATTATAATCTGTCATTGATATAATTATACCAGATATTAAATAATACTCCAATTGTTTGTATTTTAATAAAAAAATGTTATCAACATTTATATTTTTTCAAGCTTACAGCTTACATTATTATTGAACAGATTTTGCAAAGTCGTTTTAACTTTAAAAAAGTGACACGAAATCACCTTAAAAAGGGTTGTAAATATCGTTATTTACAGAACTAAAAACTTTTTATTGGATCAGAATTCCTTGTTAGTCGGGAATGCTGTGAATTTTAAAAACTAAGAGTTTATGGATCTATAATTTTCACGGTTTGCTTCGTTTTAACTTTTCTGCTATCAAGCACTTAATACTTTTTATGGTATACTCAGGAAAAAACCAAATTATTTGGGACTATTGTTCTATTCCTCAGTGTGGATATGTTTTTAGCTCTTCGATGGAGATTCGACTTGTTTAATATTCTGGCACTACTTCATAAACAATTCAACTGAAGTGATTCTGATATATTCTTGTAGTTTCTTTTACAAATTTATGGTTTGGTCAGTTTTTTTCTAGTTTAAATTGGAAATATTTTTGTCTCACTATATGTCGCTTGCTATTTGTTTCTGTTTAAGACTGTTTTTGATTTCTATTCTTTCTAATACCTTGTTGACTCCTAAATATTTAAATACTACATTTAACTTTTGGTGACATTATGATCAAAATTAGTTTCAAAATATTTTCTTGTCACATATATTTTTAGTTTGCAGGATTTACGTTCTACAAATAAACTTCTAGATGGTAGATGCCTTGAGCCAAAATTATTGAGTCATTCTCAAGACTAAGACTAAATATCATTATTTATCAAAATTTCCATAATTCTTGTGACAAACTATCATAAGATTACTGCAGCTTAGCAGATAAATTATTTTGGCATCCCTAAAAGCAGACGTTTGAATGACTTCTGATATATCTATAAATTATTTGTTTTATCGGTTTTCAATTTTGTTATATTTAATAATTAATCTAACTTTCATGAGTAACCACAAATTATTATTTGAAATTCTCGAATTTGTTTTGGTTCTAGAATTAATACATATGACACAGCATTTGATTAAATATTTTTTATTTAATTTTTGGGAAAATATAAATTAACCCTACATAAGAAATTCTTGTTACCTTATCAATGTTACACATTCTTATTCGTATAGCCACAAAATTTACTAGTAACATTTCGCTTGTTTTTCTTTTGAACACTTTGATTGTGTTTTTATTTTTGTATTTGCGTGATTCGACGCCCTTAAGGGTAAAAGGAGGATGGAAAAAATTGTGTATTTTGTCACATCGGTTACCCTCATTTTGGTACCCAGCAACTTATGGTAGAAATATAACAAATGGTAAAATATAATATATTTCCAAGAACGATATTTAACTTGCATTTTTTCTGCAGTTTTTCTAACTAAGCTAAGAATTTGGTAGAAGCATTAACTTTATTCTTATTCATAAGTTGTTTTGTTAGTTCTATTAGACCGTCATGTCAATATTTCAGGCAGATGGTATGGTGTAAACAAATGCATTTCTTGAAATAGAAAAGTTAGTTTTTCCTTGCTACAGACAAAATAAGTGGTATTGTTTTACAATGAGTTATTGCAAAATTATTTGAAGCAACGTTTCTGTGTCACTTTCTGTAGAGGCTGACAAATGAATCGGCGCTTTAGCTGCACAAAAACTAAGCGATATCAGAAAACCAAAGCCGTGAATAAATCCTTAGTTGAGGAAAGACATAATGACTTTAGCGAAAGAATAGAAGGCGATAGTAAAATATGAATTTAACACTTTGTTAAACTCGTCCAAATTTTTGTCAAAAATGGTGTTAAAGTAGAGTTCATAATAATTAAACGCTAATTTGAAGCCTGTAACATTACATGAAACCGTTTATTACCAAAAGCATATTAGAGAAGACAACGTTGTAGGCAAAGCAAAGTTTATAAAGAGACTGGAATAGTGTTATAAGTCTAACATTCGTAAGTAATAAGGAAGCTTTTTTTAGGGTTGATATTATTTGAAAAGAATATCTGTACAGGAAAAAAAATTTGGCGTTTAATTATACACCCCTTAGATTGCATGTTAATGTTTATTTAAAACATTACATCTTTTTACAAAAACTTTAAATGCAGAAAAGATGTTTAAAATATATGAGCAATCTTTGTCAGAATCCGCTCTGAAATGGTATGGAGCCGGTAATGAAGCATGGTTGATACGTTTTTAATTTAAACACTGCAGCCTACTAATGTATTAGTTTGAAAGAAAAAATGAAATCAATAGATTGGATTAACCATCATAACTAAGAAAAATTACTCCAACGAATTCGGGAAACATGAGTAAAAAACTAGTTGCCATACTATATTTGATAATAGTGTAATTAAACTTTGCTAATTCAATATATAATATAGCTTGTTAAATACTTTATGAACTTAAAAGGGTAACAGCAAAAATATATTTGGAAAAATCAATTTTTTTATTAATAACATATTTAACTATAAATTTTTTTATTTAAATGTTCAATTAATTTTTATAAAATCCTTTTTCTAGTTTATTATAGCTGAAGCACTTCAATTTTGGAATTTAGTGCTTTACTCTAAACCGAATATTTTTTTGTATGCCTTCTAACTGTACGGATTTTTATCTAAAATTACTTTAGGTGAAACATACATTTTACATAAGGAATATTAAATGAAACTACTTTTAATTAGTCTACAAAGATGATCTAATAATTATTTACAATATAATTTACACAGGATATTAGGAAAAATTTTCTTACACTGTTAATTCTCATAACCTTTCAAAATACTTTATTTCGCTTTTTTTAAACATTTGCATCCCAATTTAAAATATTTCTTTCTTTCCTTGGGATTATGAGTACAATGTCATTAGAAGGTTTTTATAATGGGAAAATTTATTTTTGGGCTTTAGGAGGGACGGCATAAAAATAAAGCCAGGTTCTATTCTATTTTCGAACTTACCTATCATCTTGTAACACTAAGGATCATTGTGCCATTTGCTTGTCGAGTAAGGGAAGGAACTGGTTTTATTTAAAGGTAGTTATGCAGAATATCATGAGTTGTCTAAATTCTCGTTTATCGGGCAATAGGTCACATTCCTGTCAGATTCAAAGATATTGCTGACAGCTACAATGTACTCTTGTGTTTAGACGAGAATGAGCGTCTCGAGTGATTTTAATACTGAAATTTTAACTTTGAAATGCTCTGTACCATTTGAACGTGGTCATACAATAACCTTAACTAAAATCACATTAAAATAATATTACGATCTCAATTTACTGCTACAGCAACTTGTATTCAGAGTCTATCAGTTGCAGTGTAAGTTCCAAGCTGACTCAACACTCTTAAACTTACCACTAAGGGTTCTATATCGCATAACTTTTCTAGCACCATCTATTGGCATTAAAAATTACATCTGTTGTCATTGCGATGTTATTCATTACATTCTATTGTATCAAAGAAGTGTGGCATTTATGGCTCCAATTTTGTGGAATAGAAATCTACTAGACGATAAAATCTCCTAGTCTAATATGAGAACATGTAAATAAGGGCTTGATGCTCGTTTGTGATCACGTTTGGTGGTAACCTTAGCGCATATGTGACATGATTCTATAAAGATATGGCTATAAATATTCTGCAAGTTAGTCCCGTAAAATCGTCCGTAGTATAACTAATTTTTATGAAGTGTATGCAACAACTTATAAAAGTAAACGCAGTATACTTCTAACCAAGTCGTTTTTGATAATAAAGCATTGACTTTTTAATACTAGTCAGAGAACACACAGCAAAATTTGTAAAAAAGGTATCTTCCATAAGAAGACATTTTAAAAACCACGCGTTTGTACAAAAATCGATTTTAATTTCTTGGGTTCGTATTGAATTTATTAGGAGGGGAGGCTTAAGAAATATTTGTTACAATAAGGTAAATTGTTACTAGGTGAATATTTAAAATTCTTATAGCAACTGAATAGTGCTTAATTATGTAATTTTTAAGAGGCGATAAAAATTTAGTACACTATTTACAATATTACCATAAACGAATCTGCATTCAAGACCCCTCATGAAAAGCATATGATAAAAACGCTTTCGGTATAGCAATATAGATCTATATAGACCCAATTAGAATCTGTCATTATTTTGTAACTATAATATTATTATTATAAGGGACCTGTCGTTTCTAATAAAAAACTGTTATATCCTTGGGCTATTAACATTAAAAGTGAAAACAGTCTTATAGTAACGAACTTTTCTTACTACTCTGGTTGTAAAACCAAATTTTTTTTGGCCCAAGAGGATTAAATTGCTTGTTGGCCATTTAACTATATCAAGAAAGATACAGTTGTATTTTATCTGATGAACAGTACTTATAACTTTTGATGCGATACCAACATAGATGATTTTGTTAGATACCATTTATAGAGTCCTTGAATCTTTTCGATGTTTTTATGAGATTATTTTTCTACTTTATTTCCTTTATCGAAAATAAAAAGTGGAAAAAGAAAAGGTTGATTCCAGATGGATATCAATATTTATGCTCACCATAAATCCTCATGTACCTCTACATTAAATCATAAGTTTACACAAAACAAATAAATAACAATAAACGTACAAAATGCTCTACAAAAATAAATAACAAAATTAAAAATCAAATAAACAACAAATGACAAATATTCAATGTCTATATTAGCACCATTGCTCTGAAGGAATTTTCGATGCAAGTTCCAGGTATTTTCCATACTCAAGATATCAGATAAGACAAACAGCTTAGATACATCTACAATTTACTCACAAACCACTTAGGCATGTCTAGAAGTGCCTGAAACTACCATTTGAGCCACGTTTGTTAGAGACCGCTAAAACAAGTATGCTTTCAATACCGGCGCCCACTCAGAAACCAAAAGAGTTCGAGGAATTTATAATCAGACTGAACAAAATTCGGTAGAAATATTCCGTTCATAACATTTATTATCAATCATATAATCAGCTATGTACAATTTTTTCTACCTTCCTCGATTGAGAAAGCATTTATTTTTCTGTCTTATGTATTTTCTTTTGAACGGGCAGAAGCTGTTCTTACATTTGTAGTGTGCTTTGCCAAGGTAAGGAATTCATTAATATTGAAAAAAATTGTTGTGGATTGTATTTTAGGTATGTTTTTAAGAAAATATTGTTTTCTATGTACTTTATTGCAATTTCTCCAGCCATATAAAAAGTTGAGCAATTGTTACCTTAAGGCGATCTAAAAAGAAATGTCGTATTTAAAAAAATTACTTTAGTCTTTAGCTGCAATCGCTGATTTGGCCTTGAATGAGGCGGCAAAGTCCTTTAGTGATCCAAAATACAAAATTATGCTGTTGGCGGTATTCAGTAAAAATCGCAAACTTCGGTAGCTTTAAATTTGCAGACATTTCCAACACAGACTAGGATGCAATAATTGCTTAGACGGTCGACGTCAATAGTTTCAAGATCAGCCGCGATACTAAAAAGAGATTGGCATTTGTTGCATAAACTGAATATTTACAATATCTCGGTTTAGCTAGCGATCCATCATGTGTGCCACAGAGAGAAGTCGTTTATGTTATGTTAAAATGATGAATTCATTACAACATTGTAAAGACGTAAACTGTGAAATAATCACCTTTAGGGATCACTATTTATATATTAAAATTCTTATGCCCATAACATGTTGTTCGCTGCAAATTCCTTTCTGTTTCCTTTTTATTTTACGAGGTGTGCAGATATGATTAAAAATAAGAACACGAACACCAACCAAACTTTTAAAATAAAAATCGACTATAATCCGAATATTTGTCCAGTACTAATTTGGAACTTAGAAAAAATGGAGAAATTATAAAATTATTTTAAAAGGGCATAGGTAATGTTTCTTTTATGGTACTATCTAGAAGTATGAACAAACATTTGGAATTATAAAAGTCCATCTTAAAATATAATTTCTCGTTTTCGTTTTCGACGGAATTTTGATCTTGACTAGAAGTTGTCTTTGGGCTGTTACATAACCAAAAGCTTCTCGTAGTCACTTAAAGACAGTCAAGTTAACTTTTCTGTACCAGTTTCTTTATTACACAACTACTAGGGTAAAAATACAAGTACATTGTATAAATATATGCATGTGTGTACGCCACATATTGTTTATACGTAACAAAATTTTGATTTTAAAATATTGTAAAATGAGTTAAAGAAATTTTTGTATAAGGTTTGATGATTTTATATATTCCAATACTCTACAGTACGTACTGTGCAGCCAGATTTTGATTTTATGACGCTTTTCATATGGCTTTTATGTACTGTGATGTCCAATGGTTGATTAATTTTATGAGGTTTTTTTACAGTATTTGGACCATATTCTCTTGAAAGACGTTGCAGTTTGTTGATTGTGATAGCTACTGATTAATATACATCATCAATAATATTTTAGAAATATCTGTTTTTCAAGTTAGTGTTTTTTAGGTTACATCGTGACGCATTGAATGTTGAGCGCAGTAGACAAACATAGGCTATATGAGAAAAATGTTGGAGGCCGTTTTTCCAAACGATTTACAAAAAAAAGCTGCAACGAGCTCTTGAGGGGATTCAAAATAAAAGATTGTCACAAAAACCAGCTTTAGAATAATATAAAATTAATTAAACAGATTTTTGTACAAGTTTCGTATTTATTTATCGTATGGTTATTAGACACATTAAAACTTAAAATATATAACATTAATAAAATACAGAATACAATACATTTGTATGCCACACAATATAGGATACATACTTTAAGATATTACAAACGAACATCTAGTTTATTTATGTAACCTGTCGATTTTGTGGTCGCTATCAGGAAGTCTCCGGGCCTACCATTATATGATCGTATGGGACATTCTTCTATGATGTGTCTGATGGTTTTTGTTTCTCCACAATCACAGAGAGGTGGTGGTTGCTTGCCCCATTTGTGTAAGGAGTATGCACATCTGCCATGTTGGGTTCTGATTCTGTTAAGCGTAGACCATGTTTTACGTGGCAAGTCGAAATCCGATGGCTTTTGAGTGATGCACGGCATGTTATTGTTTTGTTGTGCAGTCCATTCTTGAGTCCATGCGTTCGTAATGTTGAACTCATCTTCTACAGTCGTCCTTGCCGTTTTTGTTGGTGTTCGTTTAGACTAAAGTCAGCTATGGTTGACATCTTCGATATCTTGATAAATGGGTAAATTCCTATTGTCCACGATCTTTTTACACTCGCTTATGAAAGCATTTATTCAACGCAGTTGAGGGGGTGGGATGTGGCTTAGGACTGGAAGCCATAGCGTGAGAGTTGATTTGATGATACCAGAAATCATTCTTAAGCAAACTGAAGCGCAGTATTCTGCAGTTGAAAAGACAAGACTTGGAGCAGAAAAATGCAAAGTGGAGGCCGATGCTCTCCAAGTTGTGCCACATAGTTTTTGTTTTTAGTTTTTCAGCACTTCTCATTAGATGCTCTCTAAAAGATAATGTTCTATCAAGGGTTAAGCCCAGATATGTTGGTGTTTTATTATGGGTAAGTGTGGTGTTTTCAAATCTTATATTGAGTTCTCTTCTGCCGAGTTCATTATTTAGGTGAAATCAGGTAACTTCTGCTTTGGTGGCATTAGGTTGGAAATATTTTTCCACTAATTCTAGATCTGTCGTTAGGGTCTCTCCTGGCCGTTCAATAGAACTACACCTTGTTGTAAGTACCCAGTCATCAGCTGAACCAAACTTTCTTGATCGTGTTTCTGGCATATCTGCAATATACAGGCTGAAAAGGAGTGAAGCAAGGATTGATCCCCGTAGTAGCCCGTTTTTTAGTTTCCTTGGGGAGCTGATGTCGGGTCCCATAGTCTACTACTACCCCCAGTTGGGTAGTTAGTTTGCAGGGGATTACACAAAGGAGCTTGTATATCATGCCTTCTCTCCATACTGTGTCGTGGGTAGCTGAGGTTTTAAGTTTTCTTTAAAATCCTCTTTCAATGTGAGAGCATTTGCAACTTCTTCGCAAGTGTAGGGGCGGGAATGCTCTGTTTTTGTAGCTTGAGCTTTTAGGATTTTAAGTTCCCGTTTTACCTCAATTGTATGCTCTTTATCCTTTGGTGCTCTGGATGTCGCTACTATGTGTGAAGTCGTTTGGGTGACAGTTGTCTTTTGTCTTTATGTGGAGGCTCCACTTCCTAGCTTTCTTAACAGTGTCCACGTTTGTCTGCTCGATATCTGGAAGTTTAAGCTTTCTACAGTTTCTGTCCACTTTTCCCGCCCCACCGTATCTAGGCTATGAAGTAGCTCGTCTGCTATACCTTTATCACCAATTTCAAGGAAATTTTGGTACATTTCGTCACTGTTTTGGGGCCATCCGGGAATGTATTCCTTGTAGTAGCCTCTTGGTCTACACTTTTTGGCACTACTCATTACAGCGCCGACAAACCTGTTGTAGTTTCTACTGATAGGGGGTATCCAGCCTAAGCATTTGTCTAATTCCGTTGAGAACTTTGTCTATTTGTTTTTTTTTTTAATTCCACCTTGAGCAAGGGATAGAGGTGATTAGAGGGATTTGTATTTCTACATCTACTATGACTGGGCGATGCTAACTGTGCGGGAAGTTTGGGAGAACGTTTTGCAAAGCTTCTATGGGTTGGCCGATGTTGCCAGAAAAGACAAAACATAGATCAGGATTGTATTCGCGTTTTAAGCTGCTGATTTAAGTGTGTATCGGTCTTTAGCATCAAACACAAGGGTTAGGTGTTCATCTTCTGCTCATTTTACTATTGTGTTACCATTTACGTCACAGTCTCTATACTTCCATTACTAGTGATGGCTATTGTAGTCAACCACGTACACAGCAGGATGAGGGTGTGTTTGTATCACATGGGCTGGCCAGGATATAGCTGGCGGCTTGTAAGTGTTGGAAACGGCGGTGCTTCCGATTTTTAAGACAGCGTTATGGATTTTGAGGCGTTTTCTATATCTTATTTAACATACGTTGCTACGCCGTATGATCGATAGTACGTAGCTCCTAATAGTTTATAGCCCGGTATTTTTTCCTTTTTCCGTAGTTGCTCTTCTAATTCACAATGAGTTTTCTGTATATCGACTAGGTCGATGTTGTCATTTTTTAGAAGTTTTGATAGATACTGGCTTTTTGAATAAATTATGTATTCTATATTTATGTGCTATTAGCTTTGTCTGGTAGCTTCTTAAATAACTAGAAAAGTGTAGGTAATTTTCTGTTCTCTTTCTCAAAATAAAACAAAAAATATTTTAAAATAGTTATAAAATAAAATGCTATTAATACATCAATTATTCAAAAAATAGAAAAAATTATTTACAAAAATGTTATCTCTTTTTTCCTACCGTTTTGTAATGTAGAAGTTTCAAATTATATTTAAAATTTTGTGTGACAAACAGCCTACCGATTTTAGCAAAAAGTAGCATAGCATGGCAAAGAGTTTGATGTAAGCAAGAAAAGTTGTGTCTCAAATGAAAATCAGAAAGAAGGGCGCTTTTTGTGTTGCAAGAAGAATTGATATAAATTATTGCAACATAAAAGTGTTCTTAAGGCAAGAGCAATAACAAAAAGAATGGTATTTTGAAAAAAAAATAAAATTTGCTTTGTATTTCCAAAAAATCTTCTAAAAATTCTAATTTTATCAACAATTCCATAAAAATAGAAAAATTCAAGCAAAATTTAAATTTATTTAAATAAAAACTAGTAGTTATGCTTTAAGGGACATCCACTTTTTAACTTTCTGTTAATTCGATTTGCGCAATTCAAACATATTTTGAAAATATGTATGTATGACGAGTTACTTGAATGGATATTATTAGATATGATATTATTTAACACTACAATGGTTACTAATTTTTATTAGAGAGAAGTTTTCTTAAAACGGCTGCAAATTATGTTTTGGGTGTAGTACTGCTTTTTTCATTGCCTAAAACAGAGCATGGTTGCTATACGCAAGATCCTTTAAACATGTAGTGAGAGGCGATACGGTATATCCGAGAATCTGCAAAGTGACAATACCGTGGTGGCTGACATGTGGCTTCTCTTTGACATGTTGAAGTAACAGGCCGCATTTTCTTTTTCAGAGTGGGAGTGGAGTTGCTCCAGTGGCGTAGTACACAGGTAATGCTTTCACAATTGTTATTTGGCTCCATATGGAATAAATTTTCAGTTGTGAATTCTTGAGACGAGAGCTTTTGATATGCTGATGTTTCTTTTTGACATTTCCTACGAGATTTATGATTCGTTTGCTGTGATTAAATACTCAAAAAACATCTCTGGATTTATGCTTTACAACTGTAGCAACTGTTGGCAGATTGATTCTACTTCTGATGAGTGATGAGAGTATGGCATATTCATTGTCCACAGATCTTTATCATTTTTAAATCCTCATAGCTGATTTGCATGAAAAGTTTTGCGAGATTAGCCTGTTGCATTTCTAGTATATTATAGTGATTCTCCTGTTTATTATTATAAAGTTGGGTATAGGCGGTGTAGCATATGACTTGCACGCATTTGCTGAACACCTACTGCTGTTGCCTTTTTGAGCGCAATACTTATTGTCTCAACTGATGCGGCGTTGTCGCAGATGGCTAGTAACCTCATATGGATGTTTAAAAAACCGTTCTCTTCTTCCAGATAAACCACAGTTTTCCACTTTGTTCACAGCTATACCCGTAGTACTATATAAGGACCCACTATGTTCTGTAGGTTTCAGCAACATTATATGATGGCGTCACATGGCATTGTAGTTTTCACATAGGATCTAGGTATACATTTCAATATGTGATAAATCGAGTTTCAAGGAAGAATGCCGATAATTTTTCAATGCTCTAAATAAAAACAATTTTTTCAGTTTTAAAAAATGTTAAGTTTTTGTCATAATAACCATGTAATTCAATGTATTATGCATTAACGATATGTATCGCTTTTTGGTTGACTTTGTGGCCAACTAAGAAAATTTTGAATTGTGAACAGGTGATAATTAGAGGAAACTCTATTTGCCGCACAGGGTAGTTGAAAAAAATTTTAAAACTTAGTACAGTAAATTTTTGTCTAGCGACACAGTTTGTGTATGTATCGGTGCGTTGTTGAAATGGTACAAGATTTTTGCTTCCAATTCAATCCTCCGAAAGTCTCAGTCTCTCTATCTTAAGATAATCAATTAAGAAAATATCTTTTGCGTTTCAAAAAACTAACATCATCTTTCCAATCTATGATATGCTTTTTTCCTTGTTCAGATTGCTATTTAGTTTGTTTCCGGTGTAAGACCACAAAGTAAGTCGCGCACTTTTATTGGTTTATTTGGTAAAACCATGTCGTGGACCGCGACGATTAGTACTGGCGTGGCAGATATTTTGGTCTATGAATATGGGAACCAAGTTACTCACGAAACACAAGAAATCCAGTTAGTAATTCTTTGCTTAGGTTTTGAGTTTTTCATTTTGCTTATAGAATCCTTTATTCTTAATAAGTAGATATACGTAAAGACAATTTATTAAACATTGTAGACAGAATATTTATAGTAATAATGTATACAGGCTGAACGCATATACTTAATAACGAAGAAGTATAATTTAAAAACTATGTTAGGTAGTAAAATGGAGGTTTTATTCTTCTTTAAGTAATATAACCCTTGGTTGTCGATTTTTATTTGTTTCTATCAGTTATTTTGTTAATGTTAGGAATTGCTGGATTGTGTACTTTGTTCGTATGTACCCCCAGAAGAAAAAGTTAAAAGATATTACGTCTAGTAAATGTGTTGTAATTTCTAACCTACCTGTTTGGAAAGGTTTCATTTGAGAGTCGCAATCACACTCCGGTGAGATAATGCACCATATTGTTGAAACTGTATTTATGATGGACGTTCGTATGTGGTACGGTATGGAATTCCACATTACGATAATACTAGTAAAAGAAATGAAAATTTTGTGCATTAGGCTGTAGCAAACGTCGTCTTTCACGTGGTCTAGCTACTCATTTGGCTTTTCCAATCCCTAAATTCAAACATATGCCTGTGTTTACTTCCGGTTATGTAAAAGAATCAGAAAGTTTGCTTCAGATATTCGTTATGTTGGCTAATTTATCTCAGTACATTTGTGTGACTTATTCTTTGCACACATAAGAGCACATCTATTTGAACAAACTTTTCGCCACAATACTCTGATCTATGGCAAATTTATGTAACAAACTATGTGCAGATAGATTCAATAAAATTTTTATAACTTTTCTGTCTCTACCAGATTCCTTAGATTTTATCAGTATTCTTTCCAAAAGCGTTGCTGAATTGTTTAATTGAACTGTACTATAAATGTGATCTACAAGAAAGAAAAATTGGATTACATAATGTCACTTTTATAGATAAATAGTATTGTAGATAATTTTTGCCTTACAATTGTTTATGATTAAAGAAAATCTATGTGTCTGTTTTGTATTTTATCTTTCTTTTCTAGATTCAACCATATTGTGGCAAATTAATTATTTTGTTAGTAAAAAAGAGAAAGATAACCTTTTAACCTTTAAATAAATTTTTATTAATATGCTAGCCTTGGTATATTCTCGTAACTATCAACGACAATATTTTTTTGGAAGAAGAAATTTTTCTGGTTAGACTCTTGGTTAATTAAGCATCCCCTGCTTTAAGCAGTATTATTTTATATAAACTAAAAATGTTACTTATAATGGTTCGAAACGTATTCATCCAATAATAAACAGCACAGCGACTTTCTAGTTGCTTTACTAACTTTAAAGCTAAAATAAATTTTTTTTTAATATTTGTTTATTAGCAATCAGAATATTTACATGATATTCTATGAGCTAATGTTATGTAAATTGATACAGTCATGAGGGGAAGACATCCAGTGATGTCGCCCCTATTTTAATCCGTTAAGTCTATTGGCCACTTTCTTTTCAATCTTCTGGTTTGGGGGTCGTCAGCTAATGGAATTACTGTTACGTTTTGATGGTTTTCCGGAGTATGGTTATGTTTTATTGTTCTTGCTTTTATTACATCCTTTACATATGGAATGTTGAGGTCATTATGTAAGGTTATGTTTGACACATACCACGGGACATTAGATAATATTCTAAGTGTTTTGGATTGGAAACGTTGAAAATTTTAGAGTGATAAACTGGCACATCCCCAAAGTTCACACATAGGACCATATAGGACGGATTATGCATTTGTAAATTATTAACTTGTTATCTAGCGTAAGGGCTGAGTTTTTGCAATGAGCCAATATAGCTTTTACAAATAGGTCCATTTCTTTGCGTTTTTATTATGTTACCTCCATGTCAGTCGTCGATCTAGGTGTAGACCCAAGTACCTTGAATTCATTCTTGGGGTATGCCATGTTGTTGAGTGTAACCGGGGACATGTTGAGTGCTTGGTTGTAAAGTATATTGTGTTGCTTTGCATTTGCTTTCACTTTCCATTTTCCTGGTCATGTTTCTAGTAAGTTATTTTCTTGTAGCAACTCTGGTGCTATCACTGGGTTCTCGTTACATGATAGTATGGCAGTATCGTCAGCGAAGGTGCTTAGGCTGGTATATAGTGTGGTTGTAAGGTCGAACGTGTGTAGTAAGTACATTACTGGCCCTAAGACGCTGCCTTGAGGACGCCTGCATTTATTTTTCTTATTTAAGATGTTTCGCTGCCTACTTTTGTTTGGAAATATCGATCTGCTAGGTAGGCTTGTAAAAGTAGATAGTAATTTTGCGGCAATAAACTTTTAATTTTGTAAAGCAAGCCTCTATGTCACGTCCAAGAACACTGCACTACAATACACTTTGACTTCGAATGCTGTACGGATTGTGTTTACCAGTTTATGACATTGTTGTGTTGTTGAGTGACTAGTTCGAAAGCCGAACTGGTGGTTTGGTAGCCATTCTTCTTGGAGTTCACTTTCATTTATGCGTTTTAATATTAATTTTGATACTATCGGGAGGAGGCTGATGGGACGGTATGATTTGATTTGGTTAGCAGGTTTACCCGGTTTGACTATTAAAATCATTTGAGCAAACTTCAACGTCAAAGGCCAATATACAAGTCGCAGAACTCCGTTAAACAATATTTGTAAAAATCGAATTCCTTTCTAGGGAAGACGTTTTAGAACAGTTCCCGTTATGAGGTCATAACCTGGTGATTTTTTACTATTTAACCGTTTTATCTGAGTTTGGATTTCTTGTTGTGTAAATTTACGTATTGGAAACGATAGCTGCAGTGGAGCAGTTAGGTAGTTTTCAATTTCTTGATCAGGTTCGTTAGAATTTGGTTGAAAGGTGTTTTGTAAATGTTCGGCGAATGCTTCAGCTTTCTGTTTATTCAACTTTTCCCATGTTCCCCTTTCATCTTGTAAGGGTGGAACATGCTCTTTAGGTCACTTAATTCCTTTGGTTGCTCTCCAAATTGTTTGGTCATTTACAGAAAGTGAACTTGTATAGTATTTAAAAGTCTTGTTCCGTATTTGTTGCAGCCGACGACTCAGTTTGTTGTTTAGTTGATTTAATCTACTTTTGTCTTGAATATTCCGACTACGCTGCCAAACTGCTCTTGCTCTTCTTTTTTCTTTTACTAGCTCCATTATTTCGGTGGGGATGTTAGGAATATTACATTTTAAGTGGTTTGTTTGTGGTGTTGCTCTCCATCCTGCTTCCTGTATTGTTGATGTAAAGTGGTTTGTTGCGTGCTCCAGGTCTTGATTTGTTTCTAAGCTTATATTTGTATCTAGATTTTCAGTAATATAGTCTTCGAACACTTTCCAGTTGGTTTTGGCATTGTTAAGAGTAGATTTATGTTCTTGGTACAGTTTAGTTGCACTCACTGTAGCTATTACAGGCGTATGGTCAGATGAAATATCATAGTTGGGAATAATATCCATGTAGTTTGCTTACATACCATGGGTAATAAAGAAATCGAGTAAATCAGGAATTTTATTGAAATCTGAGGGCCAATATGTTGGACTTCCCGTTGATAGAAAACCGTATTTGTTATCTATTATTAGTTTAAGTAGTTCTCTGCCTTTTGATGTTATTAGTCGTGAGCCCCAGTGTGTATGCTTTGCATTGAAGTCTCCTCCCGTTAGAAATCTAGGTCCTAGTAGTTCAAAGAAGGGTTGTAACATTTGTTTAGTTAAGTTATGACGTGGTGGACAGTAAACACTTGCTATGACTAGAGGTGCTGGCAACCTCTCAACTTGTATTATAGTGACTTGTAGGTAGTCTGTTTTGTATGAAGGTAACTGATAATGTTTAATAGAGCTACGTACTATTATAGCTGAGCCACCATGCGCGGTGTTATCTGGATGCGTTGTGTGATATACAGAGTATTGAGGTATTGTTAGATAAGATCTTGAGGTGAAGTGTGTTTCTGAAATTAGTAACACATCAATGTTATTAACACGTATGAAGGTTTCAATTTCTAGCTTTCTGTGTTGTAATCCGTTAGTGTTCCACAGTGCTATTTTTAAGAACTTGGCCATTATTGGATGAGTTTGTTGATGACTGTAGTTAACATATCATACTATTTTGCTGTAGTAATTGGTTGAACATATTTTTGAATTCATCAAGAAACTCTTTAAGACTAACATCTTCTGAGGATGAGGGTTGATTTCGGGCTGCTTCCGCATAATTTGAATGTGTATGTGTTGGCTGGCTAGGATTAGTGTAAGGTTGATTATTTTTGCTTTCTAAGAATGGAAAATTTTCTCTTGTTAGGTTTGGAGGTCTTGGGGTTATTTGTTGCTTGTTGGGTTGGTATTTTCGTTGAGGCTCTTGATATATGGAGCATCCCTTTAGTTAGCTGGGTGGGGCCCTTCGCATAAAATGCATACAGCTGAAGTTGCTCAGGTTTTTTGACAACTTTTTGTATCATGAGGGCCCGCGCATTTCACCCAAGCAAAAGGTCTACTGCAATAACTTTTTGTATGTCCATAGTTCTGGCAGCGAGTATATTGTACAATATCTTTGTTTGTCCTTGGTGGTTCAATTGTAATACGTTTATTTTTCAGTGAATGTATGTTGTATATGTCTTTGTTGTTTGTAGCTGGTTCAAGGTCTGTAAAGAATATTGGAGAAGGGTCTTTGTTTTCTCTGTTTTTTACGTTCATAATGTTACGCACTGTGTGTCCTAATTTTTTAAGGGCATTTTTGATATCATCGATCGGGGTAGTGTGGTGTAGAAGTTTTAATACAACTCTGTAGGGACGATTTTCTTTCATTTGATTCGTGTGATGTATAATCTTACTATCTTGCATGTGATTAATAAGTTTAGGGTACGTATCAGGGGTATTTGCATTTATTTTAACTACATTATTGTGTAAGCTTTTTGAGATGTATTGTTCTTCTTCCACTATTGTTTGTAAGTTTGTGATCATCTTACCATAATCTAAAACACCGTGTGCAAAAATTGGTGGTGGTTTATGTTCAGTTACGTTTTGATGTTCTTCGTTTTTTTGTTTGTTTGATTCATCTTCCTCAGTTAATACTGAGTATCTATTTTTATTTGTGGTTACTGGTTCGTTTACAGTATTAGTAGTTTGTGTGTGAATCTTTGTTAACCGTTTTCGTTTATTATTTGAAACGCGTTGCCAATTATTAGCGGGATTAATTTCCATTTCTTCGTCGTCTTCGGAAATTTCGCTTATGTTACTTTTATCTTGATGTGATTAATTGCTTGTTGTATCGTGATGCCGACTAGAGTAAATTTGTGGCTGGTTTAACGTTGATTGATACTGTGGTAAATAATAGGATGGGTTAGGGGGTGGTAAGTATGAATATTGAGTTTGTTGATAAGAGCAGTTGGGTTGTATGTTGGGTAAAAACGGTGATTGAGGAATTTGTAGAGGATTTCCATTCATATGTTGTTGGTTATTAATGTTATATGAGCCGTTAAAGCCGTTTCCGGCCGACAGCATTTTGTTGGTAGGTACTTATTAGATTTTTTGTTATTATTAATAAATCCTTTTAAAGTCATTTGAATAAAAATGTTCGCTTACAGTTTGTTAACTATTTAAAGTTGATATCATAAGGTGACTAAAGGTCACACTTTATCGCACAGCACTTGTTATCTGGCAGACCGTTCACAGCGTCTTTACTCTACGAAATACAAATGCGGACTAAAATAAATTAAAAATTAATTATAAGAAACACAGCAATATCTAATAAAAACATTCTAGCTGTTTATATGTTTTGTGGTTAAATGATTTGTTATAGTACGCATTATAAACTGAATCTGTGTTAACAAAATTTTTTTTAAATCTATGAAAACTCACTCAATATTATGACTGGTTAGCTTCTATCGTGTGAAGTAATTGCCACCTTAGGGAATTCTAATGTACGTATAAGTGGCGCTGTGTAAAAACCGAAAACCAGCGAGTTACAGCTTGTTGTTTGCCTACCGAGTTTTGAGAATCTGCCATTGTATTTTTGTAAGTGAAGGTCCTTGCCGCAATAAATTTTAAGGCACTGAAACGAATTCAAGGATTTCCTTTGTGAAAAGAGTTCTTTATCTAAATCATCTCCACAAATCTGCACCGTCCACAATTTTAAGCTGAGTGTTTTATTATTGCTCAGACATCTTTTTTTTGTTATTGAAATAAATAAATCTATTAATTCTGCAATAATTAGTGGCAAATTTATAAGATTTGGGTGCAAAGGTCTCAAAGACAACAGAAAGCGTAATAACTTATAAATGCGTACATCGAGTTTACACTGATATTATTATAACACAATGTAATTCTGTAAAATTGACACGAAACATTTTCTATGGATGTAAAAATTCTATTTTGGAAGATATAAAAATTTTCAAATATAACAATTATACATTATTTTTACTCAAAAAATTTGAAGATAATGTAGTATTATGATGAGGGATGTTATCTTAATACTTACATATAGCCTGCAGGCCTGTAATAGTACAATTTCTAAAATGATTTAACTATTGTCTCTTCTATTGGTCATGTGCTTTTGAATAAAATAAGGTATTTTTATTTTTCTACGGTTTTTCTGAGCTATACATTATTGATGCTTTGGCGCAATATAAAAAACGTACATTTTCTTGCTTATTACAATTTATGAAAGAACTTAGTGTACATATTAGTTAAAGTGCTAACTGATTTTTCCTACTTTACCATTTTACGAAGACCACATTTGTAGGAGCTACATTAACAGACCTTTTTATCAACTTATTGTGCATAGTTACCTACAATTACCTACATTATTGTGTTAATTTTTATTTTATTATTTTATTGTAACATTGCTGATATGTTATTTTGTTACTCTAGTTTATATTTGCTCTTTTACTTTTCTTTATGTTTTCAGATCTAAATCACAAATGTGTATATATATATACAAATTACATTGTTGGGCATATACACATTAGGCATGTAAGAAACATTCCTGTGAACATTTTCTTATAATTCTTAAACTAAATTACAGGTTGTCATTTATGCGTTGCAAATAATATACTATTATATTTAACAAAACTATAGGGTAAACCTCACGGTTTAAATTATTTTAATCGCTTAGTTCATAGGTTGAGAACATTAAATTGCTCGTTAATTGGTTATGATGACTTTTAGTCGGTCACTCTATTGTATGCTGTACTTGATTATTTCATTTTTAGTGTTGTCACACTTAAGTCTCTTTACATGATACATATTAAAGGCATATCACGGTACATTCACAGACACCCGCAGTTTCCCAGAGCTGGATGCCGTATGCCTAGATTTTATTATCAGCATACAAATTAGTAGTTCCTTTTTTATAGTTAAATGCAATTACTTGCTAAGCTATTATTTGGTAGAGTTGTCTCAATTTGATTTCTAGTTGTTTTCATTTAATTAATGTATGTTTTTGCCATATTATTCTACGATTTAAGTGTAACCCGAGATATATGGCGTTATTGGAATATTTTAGTTGTTTGGCATTTAAGTAGACTAGTAAATAATTGCCTCTCTTCATATGTCATATGCAATATTTTATCTTTAGTAGGTTTTTCATTCAAATTTATTTAACCGAAACTGTATTTTATTGATTTTAATTTGCAGATACTTTGAAGGTTCATATGGGGATCTAATATCGTCGTGTCATCTGCAAATGCAGCTACAGTTGTTAATCTACTAGTTGAGGTCACCTGTAAAAATCAAATACAAATTTGGTTTTAATATGATTCCTCGAAGCACTCCTGCATATATAGCTTTAATTCTGAGTACCTACCTCCATATGTCACATAAAAGGATAGTCTATATAAGTGATAGTTTTTTTGTACTTATGTAATAGGCCTTTATGCCAAACCTTCTAGATCGTTACTGATATTTTTAACACTGCGATGGTACCTTTTTATGATTTTTTCTAACACCAAACTGGTTGTTACAAATCAAGTTTAATTCGTTTTCGTATGATTTAACCAAATGATGGTAGCGGCAAAAAGACTTATCCGTCTATGTGAGGTTAGTTCGTTTGTCTCATTTCTAGATTTTAAAATTATTACTATTTCTACCAATTTCCAAAAAAAACGGGTGGTAATTTAATCTTATTTTCGCGACAAATATTTGTAATATAGCCTTAGTTCCCTTATTGTTAGCACCTGTAGTATTGTTCCTATAACCAAGTCAAAATTTTTTTAGGATTGATCTCGATTTTATTACCTTTTTGGTATCTGCAAACTCAACTTGCTTTTTAAGAAAATCTGTTTGTTAAGGTACTTTAAAATATAGAATTATTTTTTCCTCTCCGACAGTTCAGACGACTAGTTTTAATGCATCTGCAAGGTGGCCAACGAATGCATTTGCTTTTTTTATTGCTTGTGGCCCATATGTTAATCTTTCCTTTAATTGTTGGAATAGACAGCTGCGGTCGTTTGATTCGCCTTGTTATCTTCCACAGTGAATAGTTAGTAGTTTCTTTAGATCTAGTAATAATTTTATCTGATCGTTTGAAGCTATATTGAAGTTTTTAAGTGTGCTGTTTGCCACCTTTTCTTTGTTTTTAAACAATAGGACATTTTTCTTTTATGTTAGTAACATTTTTTTCGGGCACAGCCATCTAATTTGCAATTTCCATAACTTTAGTTAGTGCTTCAATCATTGCACATATATATTTCTTTGAGTTAAGTAAAATGTTTCAATTAATAAGTTTGTCCATTTTTTTCTAAGAATTTTACCTATTACTTCTTTTATTAAAAAGCGTCAGCTATTTTATCTTATGAAGAATTTGGGAGGATATTAAAGAGATATAAAAAAAGATTCGGTTTCACATTTTCTGATATTTTTTCCTTTTGTGACGCAGAAATATGTTATATAGGGTATTTTTTCTTGTCAGTGAAGCAGGAGTTCAGCTGTCCTGTTAACAAATAATTTAGATTATTCTCTCTCATTGTTTTAAATAGTTACCTGCCTTTAGATATTTTAAGTCTGAAGCCCCGCTATGGGCTTTTAGCATTATAATCTCCACCGACTAAATTTGAGATCAAGAGTGTCAAAAAATGCTCATAATATTGTTTTTTATTGCTATTAATTTTCTTGTTATCCTAAATTTTTAGTTTAAAGTTGTTTATGGCTATATTTATTGAATGTGTGATGCCTAATATTTTCTCTAATTGAAAGTAGTTTCACTATGGGCCAATCCATCTGGATAGTTGTTACTGTAGATCTTACATATAATTTTTATTGGTGCAGTGGGTTTCAGCAATAATTATTGTACCAATTTATAGTTTACTGGACTTTTTGTGTCTATTAGCACAAGCCACTGACATTCCTTATTCTTATTTTTAGTAATTTTACTATATGTTATTAATAATTATATCATATTGGTTAGCATGAATTCAAGATGCATCATTTTATTTATTTGATTTATTAGATCTTTAACTTTGATTTAGATTTCTTTTATTTTGAAGTTATTATTGAATTATTTACACAGTTGAAGTTTTGTGTATGTTGTGGGCTTAAATTAGTTACTTGGGCGTATAAAATATTTGGCTAAAAGTTTTTTTTTTGGTTTTAGGGTCAGTTTTTTCTTAAACCAGATATTTGAGTAGCTACTACTTCAGTTAACACACTTAAAACTTTAGTTTGTATAGGAGAGTTTATATTTTTATGACTTTTCAAGAATTTAATTCTACATAAAGCTTTTCTACAATAGTGTTTAGTATATTCAAAAATTTTAGCATATTAAATATTATAGAACTTTTCTTTTAGTATGAAAAGCTTCAAACTCTACAATTAAGTTCATAAATAATTTGGTATTTTAAATGTCTTCGTTGTTTTTGTTTCCTTTAAGAAGAAAAGATAAAAAACATCTGTAATAAGGTAATTCGTTCTTATTTGTTAAACATTCAAATTTTGGCAACTTAATTTGTGTTCTATATTTCTCTTGATTTCTTCGATATCGTATAAAAGATAAAATTTTTTGAAAACAGTTACCAAACTGTTTCCTATTTAAGTTTTTAAGTGTATAATCGAGTGTTTCTCTCATTTAACATTTTAATTATAGTATTGTACTGTAACGTTTCTACTATTTACGGTGGTGAATAAAACGTGCAAACTTACTTAAAATTACTTAATTATTGTACTTACAATTAGACAAATTTATGACACTATATACACGCAATACACATAACTAACGGTACATTATTCATGTAAACATGGTTTCCACTTGGATTCAGCCGCTTGCTTAATTTAAAAATTGGAATTAGAATTTTCTCGGCGGTGCCACAGCGCAATATTTATCTCCTATTGAGCCAGACTTCCAGAGCCTTCGCTTATTCACTAGAATAAACGTGCAGGTTTCTAGAAAGTATGACGTAAGTTGCCGGTTTTTTACCATTGTAACTAAGGTACTTCAACAACATGCATGCCACGTTTTTGACATAGAACCCAGTATTAAGTTGCTTCTAAAAACAAATTTTTAAGATATTGTTAGTTACCTACAGCAAAAATATTTGACATCAAAAGTGACAATATAATCAAAGAAGTAGAAACTATTACGTTGTTAGTTAAAAAATAATTTAAAGGTGCTGTTCTTAAAATAGGCTTGTAAAATCTATATTAAAAAAACTTATACATTAAGTATAGGTAAAAGAAATAATATACTTTATTTCAAAACCACTTTTAATGCTTGGTTTTCTGATGTAAAAGTTCAAATTTATCGACAAAATGCGTGAGTGTATCTTTGCCCACGTTGGTCAAGCTAACGTTCAGATTGGCTATGTCTGTTGAGGATTGTATTGCCTTGAGCACCTAGCCCGATGATGAAATACCATTAGACAAGACAGTTGAAGGAAGTGACGACAGCTTCAATACCTTCTTCAGCGAAACTGGGGCCGGTAAGCAGATCATTAGAGCGGTGTTAGTGGACTTGGAACCACTGTACAATTTACCATCCTGAACAACTCACCAGCAAGTAACGTCGACTTTGACTTCACTGGCGAGACTTGAGGTTTCTGGGACCAGCCTGTGTCTTGTTGATAACTCTGGCGTCGATGGTGGATGGCCATACAGGCCGCCTCACGGAGAAACCAAGATCTTTGAGTGCTTGCGACGGGCACCTCTGTCGACCTGGTAATTGTATAAATAGAACTATAAAGGTTTTGAGCACTGCGGGAAATACACTTCTGGATTTTTGGTGTATCAACATAGTTTTGCACAAACTATAAGGCGTTAAATATGTCCAGGAAAAGAAGACGCAGCAAATAACTACACAATCGTCGACTTGGTATGGGACCGTATCTGCAAACTGGCCGATCAATGAACAGTACTATAGGCTTTCATGATCTTTCACTACTTTGGAGGTGATGCTGGCTTTGGTCTTATATATTCGTTGATGGAAAGGCTGTATGGGATTTATGACAGTAAATCAAAGCTAGGGTTTGCCTTCTACCCCCTCCTCGGGGTACAACTGCCGTTGTTGATCCATACAATTTAATCCTGACGATCCACAGTACTTTTTTTAGTTTTTACCATTGTAACTAATTTACTTCAATAAATTAATTGTCATGTATATTTAAGTATATTCCTACAATGTACTTTTGTCCAGTATTATGCAGTGCTAGTGACCAAATTTAGACTACATTGGAACAAACTTTAGGGGGGTCATTATCCTTTACAAATATTGAACACCGGAAAGTAATGCGGATTTTTAACTTTTGACTCAGCACCAATATTCAGGCGAGTTAGTTCCCAGTGGTTTTAATAATTTGTAAAGTTGAAAAGCTATTCGCAAAAGAAAAGAATTTTAATAGTATTACGGCGATAGTTTTCGAATTTTTAAGGTGTTTAGTTTTACAGTTTTGCGAAGAGCAGTATATTGTTTTACAGTTCTCATAAAATTAAATTGGGCGTTAGATATACTTTCCAAATGAGGAGCAATTACAATGATCAACTTTTTGATATATAAAACCAAGCAATTATTTTAAAGTACAATTGTACTACTGATACAATTTTTATATGTCGGGTCTGATTTCCAAAAACAACTAAAAGTTTACTTTTTAGGAAGCTTATTACAGCAAATATAAGCAGCTCCTTCTTTTTCAGCGCTTATTGTGCCCTGTAACGGTGCATGGTAGCAAACGCAGTATAAATTTCGGCTGTCAAGCCCCAAAACGGCCGCAATCGCAGTCAAACGGCGCTCGCTTCCCTATAGATCAAGCTGCCCAGCTCCTCGCCTGTGCGGCGGATTATTTTCGCCAGCGCACAACCGCCATAGTCACCTTGGCCGAGCGCTGGGCATTCTTGCCGGTTGTCCTGAGTCATCCTGCGCGCCGCTTTTTACCTGCCGGACTCATATCTTCGCCTAGCCGCAGTTCACCCATAAATCGGCTTCTGCGGTGAGAAGCGCTTTCAGAGGCCGGACTCATCTCATACAAGACTAGTAACTTTGCCAAAAAAGTGTTGCTCAATACTGGACATGAATTATGCAATAAAAATGTTGCTAATATCACCATAAAGTAGCACGTCTTTCCAAATTATTCTCTGGTTTTTAGTTAGCTAAAATATGTAGATGTTTATTTTCAACATGTAACCACATGTAAATTAATTCTCTGAAACATGCTAGTTTATCGATCCAAACTTACTTTTACTGGTTAAAATTATATTGAAGCATTTTCTGCACTATTAAGTTAGTCTTGGGTAGTAGTTTACAAACTAAGGAAAGGGTCGTGTTAAAAAAAGAGGTTGCCAGAGGATTTACAAAATAAATTTTTAAATAAATTTAGTTCAGTCTATCACTACGTATATAGAAATATATCAACATAAATAATACCTTAAATTAACTACTGAACCTAGTCGGAATTATTTTTTAATTTATTGAAGTATCATACGAAATTAATTTTATATTAAATCTCATAATTTCTTCTTTGGTGTCCTATCCGCTACTACTTTAGCAAATTTCACACAACCAGTCTCTAAAGTTCCTCAGCCAGAAATGACGTCTTCTTCCCGAACCTCTGTTGATTTCGAATTTTTATCTGCGGTATCAGATGTAACAGAGGGTATTTGCTGTATTTAACTTTGCGTGTATTGTAAACATATTTCTTTTTATTTTTATAGTCTCGGCACTTCCTCGTTCGTTATGTATTCTGTGGACGAAATCTTGCGTATCCATTTGTACATCCACATCTCCAAGGTGTTTATTCTGTTTATTCATCGTTCAATATTTCACACAATAGAGGAGAATAGGGAATACATAATATTTTAGCATTCTTATTTTAAAAGTTAAGCTTTTCTTCCATATTTATAAAGGCTATTCTTAGCTTTTCTATCACTTCACCTATAGATATTAGTTCTAAAGTAATTAAACATATGTACTCGTTTAGTTATTTGCCCCCCAACACTTAGAACTCAGAGGTTACATCCTGATTTCTATATAATTATATATTTCGTTCTTGAGATGCTCAAGCTTATTGATCAGAGCATTTTTTTACTCTCATTAGTAGTTGTTACAGCTCTTCTTTAGAATGGGTCATGACGATAGCGTCATCTGCATAAGGTAGAGTGTTTATATATTCTTTATTAATTTATATTTTGTTTAATCTTAAAATATTTTTTCTGAGTAAGGATTGAGTAATGTTGGAACCTTGTCTGTTATTAATTTAACTTTAGTAGTCTACTTTCAATAAAGATTACATGTCTTTCATCAACTGTTGTTGTTCTTAAGATTACAATTAACTTATGCTTTACTCCGTCAAATCTCTTGTTGAAATCAAAGAAACAAATGTGTGCGTCATAATGCATATCTCTGCATCTCTGAATCAAAACTTAAATTGAAAATTTGCTCTCTCGTATTCCTAAGGCATTTCTAAACACAAACTGGGTTCCTGCTATGTTATCTTCACATTTTTTGTATATACTAAGGTGTATGATTTTTAAGAAGATAATTAGTAAGTGATCACTGCACTATGTAACATATAAGAAGGTTGAAATTAATCATTCTTTCAGTATAAAGATTGTGTTATGGTGGTTGAATAATCTGAATAAAAATACAACGGAGATACTTACAGTTTATTAATTTCCCCACACGTGTTATCGAGCCCAGCATTGCCTACGTCCACTTTTTATATTCTGTCACAAAATTGTCAGTTTCGGCACACGTATCATCAAAAGTTCGTTTATGTATTTGCTTCAAAATTTCTTGTCCATTTCGGTGATTATGTAAGGTTAATTTTGTTTTTTTTTCTTCTATTTGTTGATATTTATCCAGCCTTTCTTTGCTTTTCTTATTTTTTTAAATTTTGTTATCAATTTCTTAATTTTTTCGTATGCCTCTGTTCTTACTTCATTTTCGTTCATTCATCAACTGCTGATTTTTCCTTGTCGTCCAGTCTTTATGTTTTTTGTGTTCTTTGTAAATTTTTCTTGCATGTTGTTTGAATAAAATAAGTTCATCCCATCCTGTTTTCGAAGGTGTTGTCTTAGTTGTGGATGTTCTGATATATGTTTATTTATTTATTGTTGTACTTTTTGGTTGCTTTATTTGATCATCTTTAAGTTCTTTTTGTCGATTTTTATTTTTGTTTTTACTTTGTACTGTTTTTCAGCCTTTCTTTTATTTTAATGATAACTACTACATCATGCAGCGAAATATCTGCACCGGAGTGTCTTGGTTATCGAAATTGCATTGCAGTAACGTTTGTGCATAAAGTTCTTCAACTGCAAGATCATCTGCCTTTTATGTAGGAGCATGTGTTTGGACGACATTATATCGTAAGGTTTTGCATTGATTTGTAACAATGCTGCTCTATCTGAGAAAGATGCACAGTTCTTTATAAAATGTTTGAGCTGCTCTGATATAATAAAATCGACCCCATTCTAGTGATTAAGTTTATTATTTTCCGAATAGTATACAGCGTGTTTTTGTTTTAAGTAGGTATCTGCTCCTGTTATATCAGCTTTTAGCGGGCTTATTTCCTGGATTATATTATATACTTTGCTACTACTAGAAATTCGATGTATTGATTGTTAGTATATGTTTTCTTAGATTTAATATGTAATATTTCTTCCGGGGCTGTTTAAAATCTGCTGCAAATTAAGGACCGTTGAGTTTTGTTTATGTGTCATAATTGTTTTTAATTTTCAATATTCTTGCAAATCTTTAAAATGGTAATCCCGTGGCTTCTCATATCCTTACGTCGTTGAGTGTCTTAAGAGTTTATCCGTCTTCGGAGCTAATTTTTTAATCTCAAAAAAGTACTCTTGCCTCTGTTTGTTCGTTCATCCATATCTGTCGACAACTAGCGGAGGATTGCTTATACCAACAATTTCTCCGTGAAGTCACTTACTGTGTTGAAGTTAGTAATTTAGTCATTAAAAATTGCCTTCTGTTCCGGTTTTATCCGCCCTGGGTATTTTATTTCCCCGGTGCTCGCTATATCTCGCGAGCATTTCCTAACCGCTACTTGGGAAAGCGTCTAGTCTGGCAACCCCGCATCATAAAAATACAAAAATACAAAATTATTCTTATACATAGTCTCCCGACATAGAAACATACTTTTAACGAATAGATATTTTTTCATTTCGATATCGTAAAACGAAGGAAGTTGTGACACCAGTCAATTGAGCGCAAACACTGCGACAGAAACATCGTTGTCAAAAATATGTTTCCCAAATGCTCCTGTGGTAGTCTAAACAAATGGTAATTGCAGATAGATAAGTCCAAACTGTAGGGAGGGTGTATCCGTGTGTTCCAGAACAAATTTTATTTTTTTTTCTTATTTAGAACGTAGAATTATTTTCAACAACCATTTAGCGATCATTCTTAAGAAGTACAATACGAATATTCTCCTCAATCATGTCCTTCAGCGATATCGGTGATCTTTATTTACAACTGTTTTTTGTCTTTAGTACATTTGGTTCTTGAAGGGTATTGTCCCTAAACTGCGATTTAAATTTTTTCAAAATTTTGGATGGTTTTACGCCCTTTGTTGTGACATCGTAATCTAACTAAAAAAGTGATAGTGGGAGGTATCCTACGGAGAGAATTTTTTTTATGAATGAATGTAATGCCATCAATTTAGGAACATAAATATGACTACCCTTCCATCTTGTGAAATACCAACAAAAATTACAAAGTAAAAAAATTATGTGTTACATATACTTGTACTTCATAAGGGTAAATTCGCTAAATATACACACATTATTTTTACATTTGAGTGTATTTTTCACGCCCTTTCTATGACAGACGAAAAATTTAGCTGGAATAAATATGAAGTTGCAAATAGAACTTGATATCTTCGTCCGCCAATTTGGAATATCCTTGCATTTTTTCGTCCATAGTTAATTTGGCTCCCAGGACAAAAAGTGTAGTTTCATTATTTCATTATTCAAGACTTCAATGAGTTTTTCTTTTATATCAAACTATTTTTCAACTGCAGACGGCCACAAATCAAGTTATTTGTCTAACTCAGTTAATATTATCTAAAGCTATTGAAAACTACTATATAAATTATTGTTATATGTTCGAAAACATCATTAACAAAAGCCAGTATATAATTCCGATTTTTCACGTTGTAAGTTGTCATTGGATGTTCTGTTTTAAGTAAAAAACTCTTTTCAAGGCGTTATCTGATAAAGCAATTTTATTTAAAAATATTAAAAACCCACAAATGTCTCTAAAAATATGGGTTAACACCGCTTTTCCTTTAATGGGATTTACAATTTTAATTACATTTTTTATAGTACAATTCATGTTATAAGATAAATATTTTGAGGTAAAAACTTTTCGGTGTGAAAAACTGTGTATTTATGTAGCATTTGAAATTACTTCTTGTAATTTTATGGTAGACGAGATTGATATCCTGTTATAGCCTCAGTACAATACATACATATAACAACAGATATCAGCTAGTCAATATCGTATTAATTAATTAATTTTAATTTTTATAATCAAAACCGTCAGTAATGCCATTTTTCGTATCGTATTTTACGAATGCTATAAACTAAATACAGAGACATCAATAAATTATTTCATTTGTAGTGAGAAGTGCGTACACTTCTTAATATTCTATTAAACAAGTTTCTTTACTTTATAACAGATGGTATCAGTAACAAATAAATTTAGCTATTTGGGTTACTCAGTCATTTAGTCATGCAGTTGCTGTTTTATTATAATTAAATTGAGTAGCCAAAAAGCGGGAGGGAGGTGGTTTTCTACAACACAATTCTTGTCAAAAGAGAAACTTTCTTTAGAAAAGCTAGAGAAACTCTAATCTAGATTAACACCTTTAGTCTTAATACACAAAATTATATTTTGAAATTTTGAAGCATCACAGTTTATCGAATTTGCTTTACAAAAAGCATCTTTTTTCAAACAATTTTTAAAATTTGTTGGCCTACCTTGTCATACAAAATTAGCTAAAAGCGCAAATATAAAGTCATCAAGCTTATTTAGCATTTTCAACTTAAATTTTTATGGAATATTTGCAGACCGCTTGTACGTTAAATGTTTGAGAATTCTGAAGCCTATATCGAGTCTCCTAACATTTTACTAAGCAACTGCGGTATAATATAAAAGTAAGAATTATGTAACCTATTTCTCTAGGCAACGGTACTCAAGAGAAATATTAATATTCTCTGCCTATAAAAAGGTTAACATTTTTTTAATTCTAACGCCGCCGTAGCTTGAGGTAAAATTTCTATTATTAATTATTTATGACAAGACAAGGCACGGTAGTGGTATATGCATAAAATGCTATTTTAAATTAAAAGTGTTAATTTAGGGCGTACCTTTGCATACCAATCAAATATGCGTTACTTAATATAATAAAAGTACATAGCCTAATACTAAACGTTTAAGTACTAATTAATAAAACGTATATAAACAAATATATGCTACGCAAAACGCGACTGCGCCGATTTTATTTCAAGCTTGTAGCTTAATTAGGATCCCCATCCGGTCCTTATCCGGGCTCGATCTCCCAAAACGCCGTTCCCGCGTTCCACTTCAGGGTGGCATTAGACGGCCGCCTCTCCATTATTCCCAAATCAAAGCCGAAGCCAAACGAGTTTTTGTATCTGCGGCTGTCCTAAGATTGCCTTCGGAATTAAGATAAGCGCGGACTAGAGCGGCCCAGCCTTTTTGTGCCGGGCTCATTTCGGTTTATTTTCCGTGAGCTTTTACGACACGTGCGTCCGTTGAATTCTAAGCAGCCGGGAACATAAAGGATTCGTATTTCGCTGGCGAGTCGCCGAACGCGGCCGCGAGCAGCTAGTTATTTATTGAAGAAACTTTCGCTCAAGCTGCTCAACAACAAAACTTTTACTACTACTAATAGAATCCATTGTATGTAAATTCAACTCTAACAAAAAATTAATTAATCTATTTAATGCAGCATTTAGATTGTCACATTTCTAATATCTGAAGGTACCTTGTATATAAACGACTTGCATTGCATAATTGGAATTTCAAATATTCCATGTTTTTTCATATTTATAGCTTCATTTGTCAAACTATCGCTTTCCTGCTGACGTGGCTTGTTACGTTCAAATAACTTGCTGATAGACTGTATTGTAGATAAGTCGAGTATTCCTTTGTGTATAAAAGATTCATCCACTTGTGCATGCAAAACGCTTCTACATAATAAATGTCGATTTTAAACTGTACAGCGCTCTTTGTTGCAATTAGTTATCTGATATTATCTCATTTAAGTTTGAATTTCCTAAAAAATATTCAGATTAATAAGTCCTACAAGATTATCCTAATCGATAATTATAATTTCCACTAATAAACCAAACATTCCGCTGCAAATTGTATAAGAAATTATTGAAGTTAATTTGTTTCTCTGTTAGTTTTAAAAACAAACATTAGTTTACTAACGTGCTATGTAATATCAAGGTTATTATCATATCTTTTATTGAAATTTCCTGATTATACCTAATTTAATTACAAAATTTTGTACTACTGGAAATTGTGAATGCTGTTATTATTATCTGAGTATCTCGTTTTAACACCTCATATATCAATCTTTATTTTGCTAGCTCGTTTTGTTTGTAAGATTATTTAATATTCTAAATAATAAGTACTTCATTTGAATAAAGCAACTCTGGTGATTTTTGCGCAATTTTTTTAGATTAAATGTACAGGTAAATAGCATAAGAAGAAATTTTAGCATGTCTTCCAAGGTGCTGTTTACGATTCGGAACCCATTTATAGACCAAGTTTTTACAGGCACAGATAGACAACTGTTCCACCTTGAACAGCTCATCACTAGCAAAGAAGACGCAGCAAACAACTAAGTTCGTGGACACTTAACAATTGGCAAAGAGATCGTCGACTTGGTATTGGGACGCATCCGCAAATTGGCTAACCAAATCAAGGCTTCTTTGATCTTTTATATCTCGATATATTACGGCAAGAAATTGAGGCTAGAGTTTGCCATCTAACTCGCTCTTTATGTGATATCTGCCGCTGCAACTTGAACGCTTGACGTATACGCACCTGAGCAGACTCATCTGAGATTTGATGGTGCTCTGAATATGGATCACTAAATTCGAAACTTGGTGCCATACCCTGCTACATACTGTACCAAGGACATCAACCCTGCCATTGCCACTATAACGATCATCAAGCTTGTAGACTGGTGCCATACTAGTTTCAAGGTTAACATCAACTATCAGTCGCTTATCGTCGTATCTGTTGGTGATCTGGTCAAGGTGCAGCAAGCTATGTGCACGTTGTCTAGCACCTCCGTCATAGCTGAGTCCCGGTCTCGCTTAGACCATAAGTTTGATCTCATATATATATCAAGCGTGCATTCGTACACAGTATATGCGTTAGGGTATGGAAGCAAGAGAGTTCTTTTAAGCCTGTGAGGATTTGGCTGCTCTGCAGAAGGACTACGAAAAAGTCAGCATGGACTGGAGAGGGAAAAGGAGAAGAGTTGTGTAACATTCTGTTTGCAATTTCACTGAAAACAATTTATTAAGTACGATTGATATGAGTATTAAAATCTTTTTACGGATGTTCACCCGCTTCTACATGCGAATCATCCCTACATAATAAATATCAATTTTAATTTGCACGGCACGTTATGTTGCAATCAATTATGTGACATTATGTCAGTTAAGCAAAAGTTTACGAGAAAAAGTCCAGGTTAATACATCCTGCTAGATTATCCTGACCACTAATTATAATTGCCACTAGCAATCGAAACATTCCGTCGCAATTATATTAGATATTGTATTAGAAATTGTTAGAAGTACTGAATTTGTTTATCTGTTATTGTTAAAAGCAATATATTAATTTATTACTCTCTTGTGCACTCTAAGATTACTACATCTCTTATTAAAATTTTTGTTTCTGCTTAATTTACGTGCAAACTTTTATAGTGTATTACTGCGAATTGTGCGCACTATCATTATTATTTAGTAATACCTCTTTAGCACCTCTTACATATCTTCATTTACTTTGAAGATTCTTGAGGATTTAAAATTATCTAATGTTATAAAAAATAAGCATTTAATTTGTGATTAAAGTGATTTTGTTAATCTTCTCAGTTTTTTAAAGTAAAGGCATAGATAAGTAACATAATTAAAAGCTTGTCATATCTTTCCTTCATTGTAAATCTTATTTATCTTTAGCAAAAATTTTAGGTCCATTTTGATCAAGATTAAGAAAGGAATTTTAGTCTCTAAACAACTTTAAGCAGTAGTGACAACCTCTCTTCACAAAAATAATAAATTTACACGCAAAATAACCTTAATAAAAATGTCTAGTTCCTCGCAACATCAGTTGGTACAAAAATTAATCAATTATAAATTTAAAAAATACAAAATTTTGACTTATCACAAGATCCGAATTATTCCAAACCCTTCAAATCGACTAGCGAGGTTTTACAGAAACTTTCGACAATCAAAAAGTTGACCGTTTGAAAAACGAAATATAACACCGTAGATTTTTCAATTGAAGCTGCCCAAAATCTATTATACTATAATTGAAATTCAGTTTATTTTAGTGATGTATGTAGTGTGTAATATTTTGCCATTAATAAAATCTTTTTTTTGAATTTTCTAGTGTTAATTAGTAATATGTTTAATATATCTTTTTGCACTCTCTAAATGTTGTTATTTAAGGCATGCTCTGCAATAAAATTGTTAAAGAATTTTCTAGGGATTTTTCTATTATTGATGTCAGACATCATACTCACGTTGATCTGCGCTAACCATATTATCGTTGTATTACATTGTTCTGCTATTTTCATAAAGATGGGGTATTAAAAGATAATTTAAAGTTTACTTAAGCAGTAATGCTTTAAATATAATTCTTTAATAATAATTACATTACATATTTTATATCAGATTACAACTGATGCCTGTTTGGCTGTGTTATGATAAGATTTTGGTTATTTCAATTAAAGTGTATTTTTGTGAATGTTGCTATTAACAATTTGAGCTATCTATAATAAATAAAAATTATGTTACGAATTTAAAATAGGACATTAATAGTGAGATAAAGGAGCCTTCCGATGAGTGCCTTTCTTTAGCTAGACAAATAAAGATGATGTTATAACAGAGTTGGAGACATTAGAATCTCTGTGGCAAATCTAGTGGTGTAAACCTTTGTACTTCTATGCGATCGTGCACTATTGTCTAGTAGGTTAACAGCGTAGTTATTTGAATGCCTTGATAGTCTGTTTGCACTTAGTTACTTCTTATCTTCTGGAACTTTTAAGTTTACTTAAAATGTCATAGTTTCTAACATAATAGATCACGTCATATATTGCAATAAATACTCTGGTTTAGAAACTTTCAGTTATTTTTATGGTTGTGTTGCCTGCTGTACTTCATAGTTAAAAATGTACATTCAAATAGGTTTGAAAGCAGAATTTTAGACTAGCAACTTGTTTGAAGACAATAGTTTTGATTTACGATGTAATTTACAGTCATACTTTCTGAACTTGAGACCCAGGTGTTTTAGTTTTTTCCAAACATGGATTCTCCACGTCAGCCTTTTGTCTAAATGCATCCCTAGGTACGACCTCTTGTACCGGCGGTTTATTATTTATCAAATTGTTTTTGCATTTGGTGAATATAATGTTTGTTGATCTTAATTCTTTACTTTAAAGTGCATTTTTATATTTCATACAGATTAAAAAGTAAAAGCTGCACTGGAAGAGTATATATTTATAATTAAATCTGCTGTAAATAATAAGTAAAGCGTTGAACTTGGAGTATCATTTTATTTAAAAGCGTGTAGGTTAATTATTTCTTAACTATATTTGACTGGAAAGTACCATTTTTAGCAATGATCTTAGGATAAAAAAGCAATAGTGAGGTATTAACCTATTTAGCTTGTATAAAAGCTAGCCGTACACCACCCTATCGAACACCTGGCTGTCGTCTAAAAATGCTGCTGTACAATATTCTTTTTCTTTAAAAGTTTTATTAATGATTTCTACTATCCTCTTCTAATGCTGAGTGTCTTCTCCTAAATTAGAGTTGGTAATCCAAGATTAATTTTAATTACTTAACAATTAGGTCGAGTCTTTTCCCAAAAAACTTCTTTAATAGTTCACTTAATTGTAATAATAAACTTATTGACATGTAGGGGTTTTGTGGTTTACTATTAAAATCATCTGAGAAATCTTTTATGAATATTAATACTGCGTTGTATATTACCGTTAACATTACTAAACGGGAGTGTTCTTTGATCAGAGTCCGGTTATACTGTTAAAGCCTATAGCCTTTTGAACTTAATGTGTACTTCACCATTTTCTTAAATACGAATAAGTCAGGAAGTAGTTCGTAAAAAAAGGATTTAGGGTTTCTCTAATTTTAATTTCTTCTGCAAGGGGTAATCTGGATGATAACAATTAAAATATTATTTCAAAATACACGCTTAAAATATTTTTTTGGCTTAATTTTGCCCAATAACCATGTTCTTTTGAAATAACGAGAATGGGTTGATTTTGCAATTTGATGTTTTTGGTTGCTTTGCATAGCATGCAATCTGAGTGTATTGCAGCATCCACATTTACAAGGTAGGTTTAAAACTGCTCCCTTTTTGGCCTTTTGATTAATTATTTAAGATCTGAAGAAACTTTGTTATAGCATCTTTTGTCTGAAGAGTATTATGCAGAATGTCACATTCTTCTTAATATTATTTATTCAGAAATTTTTTTATTACTACTGGGCATTGTTCTTTTATTATTGTGGTTGATATTTTTAAAGTAGCTTCTCAACCAGATTTTAAATTAATTTTGTGAAGTTTTCGGTGGGATCATCGAGTCTAACTGGATATCCATAAAATGAAAATGGTTTTTGCTGCGTTATAACGGTTTGTTTGTGATGTGGTATAAACTTGAAAATTCTTTTCGTTTTTTGTAGATGCTTTCAATTAGAATTTTTCTATTATGAGTGAAGATTGGAAACTTTTTATTAAAATAAGTGGTTTTTCTTAAAATTGCGGTTTTTAAATTGCATTATTTAAAAAAGAGTATTTAAAGAAAATAATACTCTGAAATGTGTTTTAGAATCTCTGATTACTTGAAATGCAAAAATGGTTCTATTAACTATTTAATCTTACAGTTTGGTGACGTACTGTGGTCAAACTTATTACCTAATTTACTCTTTAACGAGTAATTTTACTTATTACCTTACATAAAACACAATAACTTGCTTTCATATTATCTCGTTCACAAATATAATTTTTTAATAGTTTTAAAATCAAAAGATGGTATTAAACATAAAAAAGGTAAACAATACAGTTAGTATAGTAATGTTTTGGTATATTTTCTTATTGAAAAGTTTAACAATATCCCTACATTTTTCAATTACTTTAGAAAAAATTGTATTTATATAGGAACTAGACATAATAAGCTTTGATTACTCATAACAAATATTTTTTTAATTTTTAAAAGTAAAAATAGCGAACAAGTTTTCAAATATTTTTAAGTGCGCAGTTGTAATTAATAAATAATTAAAAACATGTATCAAGATAAACTATATCATAGAGCTATTTCCTTTTTTTAATTTTATTTTCAATAAATTTTTACAAATTTGATAGTTTGTTAAATTGCTTTACTTTTTAATGTTGTTTGGTTAAATTAAGAAATTCATAAAGTCGCTTAATGCTTTTTATATAGTTGTCATGTATTATTTTTTAATTTTAAATCTTATATATACAGTCAAGTAGATAAAAATGAGCATTTTCGACGTATGGTTCTATTTTCGCTCAATTCAGATTCCAAAAATGCCAATGCTACTCAACGTATACAGAAAAAGCATCGTTACTGAAAGAACTATATTAAAATAGTTTCCAGGTTTTAAGGATAGGAAATGCAACCTCACCGACTTTTATTTTTCCCCAAATGCCTCAGTTTAATGAGGCTCGATTAAATAAGCTCGCTTGCTAGCCAGATAAGATGCTCTTCTGATACCATCTCCCGACATCTCATTGAGTACGACCTAAATGTTTTAAATGAAAGAGACTACTTGAGTGCTGTACTATCGTTGTCAGCTTGCTTGCTAGTGTTACAATAGACATAACTAGAAATTTCTTTACCGCATTGTTACCGGCGTTGAAAAATTGCCTTTATATCAACATGAAGCAGAATCAAGCTTAGCTGAGTTACAACAAGCCAGCAACACATGGAGTCTTGTCAGAGATTTATCCACGCAAAACCTTAATCCGAGTTATGAGAAATTAAGAAAAGGTAACATACCACAAAATACTTAAAAACGCTATTAATGCAGAATTTCACCACATATTTCTCAAATTCTAAAATGCAGTAAGACTGTTGTTATGATAATTTTTTTTTAAATTTGTTTTTAAAATTTATAGTCTTAAAAGAGTAATAAAATATTTTTTCTTCTTTATAAATATAGTTATTTTTTTTGTTAAAACTGGGATTTTTGAGAATAGATACTTAACTAGGAAATTTCAAGAAAATAAAGATTTCTTTTGTGTACCATCTATGGTAATTTTATTTACTACCTTATATATTAGAACGAGTCCAGATTTAAGTTCATTTTTGAAGAGGTTTTTTTCTAGACTACTTTAAATCGCATTAGATTTGGTTTTGACTTTTTGACAGATTTCTTCTTACACAGACTCTGCAAGACGGTGACAGAGCACACTTGAGGCACATTTGGTGCGTTGCCGGATGTTTCTACAAATTTATGTAATTCTGTCACCAATGATGAGTAATGACATGATACCATATGTGTTCTCAACAAAACATTGTTTTGTTCTCCTGAATATAATATTGCCGTAATTTATCCCTAGTTCTCTTTTTCTCTTAATATGATTAACAGTTGATCGAGCCAAACCAAGTTTTCCGGCGACTACACATTTGGAAATGCAAGAATTTTTTTTTTATATTTGTTTTCAATATTTATTTTAAAATTTATAATCTTTGGTGTCGTGCGGCTACTTAGGTAGCTAATTAGTCTTTGTTGCATCCAGACCCTTGTATTATTCAGCATGCCTTTCTTGAAGTGTTTCCAACACACTTTTGTGTTACATAACGCATAATCTTTGCCACACACGTTGCATTGTTGCTTATTTATGATTGATATCTGCACTTGACGAAAACACTATGTAGATTGCTTAAACTAGAAAACTGAACATGTCGTTGCAAGCATAGTCTGTTAATTTACATTACTGATATTCTGAAGACAACTGATTTTTATCTAGTCAAGGTATTTCTTTGGTGTGCTTTATATAATATATATAGAGCTCTATCAGAGAAGACACAAGAGGGGTGACTGCCCCTGGACTTGCAATATTAGGGACTTTAACTTGCTAACTCAATTTTGTTAGACAAAAGTATAGGGGAAGACGCAGCGGAATATGAAATTAAAAACTACCTATAAGACAGAAATCAGAGTCGAAAAAAATCACTGACAATAGAAATGATTCTTTATTGAACAATTTAAAGTGAAACAGGGAAGACCTACTAAATAAAGAAGATAGTAATACTGTCTCGAATCGAAACGGAACTAGAAGATTTATTTAATGACAATGGAACACATCTACAACATGCAGATATTTGTCAGAATAATAAAAAATTTATTATAGAAAAAATCGAAATAATTATTAAAACTTTAATTGTTTTTGATATTGGAATACTTAATAAAAATAATCCTGGCTAATTAAAATAACTTTTAACAATTAATCAGTTTGAAATTCTACACAACAATGAAAAGTATACACCAAATCATGCATTCCATACAGTTCACTTTCAAGAAAGCTCCCAAATGGCGAAATTTGTAATAAAAATTGGCTATTAGGAGCATTAAAAATCAATAAATTTATTGTGCATCATGTTACATTCTGAATAAGAACACATTTGCGTTCTAACATTCAACAAATAAACTGGGGTATACTATTCACACTTTTAAAAAGATACATATAAACGCACAGCATCTCAAAAACATTCTCTTACGCAGAATTATGTTTTATGAAAGCTGATAAAAGAATAGAAAAATATCTTCTAAATGAAATTAAACAATGGAAAACGCTACTGGAGCATTATCTTAATATAATATTTTTACTGCTCAAAGAGAGCGTATTCTTTGATCTGATGCACGCATTGGAACTCCAGATTTATCTCATAAAGAACAAACGGCATTAATTATTCATTACGTCAGGTTTAGTGAATTGGATTTTTAACTGAAGAACGTTTTATATGTTCTGATATTTTTTATGATAAAAAGAAATTACTAACCAATTTTTAAATTTGCTACTGAATATAAAATCTGTGTGGGCAAATCTGCGATAACGGAGCCGATGTGCAAGCAATTCTTTCGCGTGAAAATAGCAATTGTACATTTTCTGGCTGCAAAGGCCATATTTTAACTCTTGTCACTATCGAATTGGGTTTCGTTAGTCATGTTCAACCACCCAGCAATGCCACCAACTAAGTCATGCATGTAATAAATGAATCGTTAGAAGACAAAAAGTGTTGTTTCTCATTATTCCTCGGTATAACCCAAATTTTTGACAAGATCTGGCATGATGATATCCTTTGCAAAGTTAAACATTCTGTTCTATCAGCTTTTAGCCTACTTAAGTCATATCTAAGGCAACGCCAGTTTACAACCCTAATGAAAAATGAGACGTTAACCGTTAATTCAACACTTTACCTTCTATATATATTAGACTTACCAACAACTAATACAGTAATCAGTACTTTTGCCGACAATACAGGTATAATTGAAACCCCAGGTATTGCATTCATTCACCTACAGAATTACTTGGACCCACTGCAGGATTGGAAAAAGTTAAAGATAAAAATTGATAAATCAAAGTCTACATCTTAAAACAAGTTCGTTGTCCACCAGTTTCGATCAATAAAATAATAATATCGAAATCTACAACAATTAAAGAATAAAAAAGATAAAAAGATAAAAGATTCGAAGAGTTAGACTGGTTTCTTGGAAGACAATTTTCCTTATTCTTAGAAAACAAGCTGCTAGTGTATAAAACTGCAATAGAATCAATATGGACTTACGAAGTTGAACTTTGGGAATGCACTAGTAAGTCAAGAATTTTTAGCCTCCAGAGAGCCCAATCAAAAAATCTAAATGCAATCACAAACTCACCAAGCTATGTATCGAACTACACACTTCATAATGATCTTAAAGTCATTTATTTAAGATGTAATAGAAGTAAAAACACTACCAAAAATGATAAAAACATTTAAATTCTCTCTTACAATCAATCCTGCGCCAACCAGACAGCAGAAGACTAAAAAAAATTACCAACCGACTTCAAGTGCAGTATCGGAGGTCTTTTCAGTGGAAGAGTCCTCATCACGTTATTTCTTGAAATAAAATGATGTTGTTACTTTAGTCTATTATTAGCAAATTAGCTTGAAGAATTATTTATTCTGATTGCTAATTAAATTATAAATAAATAAAAAATCTTGTCGAAGTGGATTCAGATGAATCTTGCAAAGAAGCAATAACTTTTTTTGATACTGTTCAGTAAATTTATAATTTCTCTAGTGAAAATCCAAAAAAGTTTTAAAAAACATTTAACACGCTGTTGCTTACATAACATTTTAAAAACAAGATGTAAACAAGGCTAGGAGTAGTAAAACCTGCGGCCCTAAATTTGAGATGTTTGCGATCTGCTTTGAATGAAGTCGATTCAAAAGTCTTTCCGTTAATGTACTATTACATAGGTGCCTGCTTTTGAAAACTTTGCCAAAATTTAAATGTGTTGATATGTCCAATGTAAAATAATTAAATGTTATAATAGAGCATATTTCAAATTTTCATTTTCTTGTCCACAGTTCTATTTTAAATTTTAAAGGGCCTCGGGCCCCGCATCTACTCTGAAAAGCTTCGTTTACATCTTCTGCGGTTGATCGCATCATCAATATTTCTTCGATTGAAACATTTACCTTCTAAATTAACCACTAAATTTAAATATTATAAAAATCAGGAAATAACTTCTAGCAGTTCAGACCGTCTCTGCAGGCATCGCGAGGTAGAGTCCTTTTAACTGCATCAATCAGAGACAATATTTTATAAGTACTTTGCATTATTAATAACTCCGCAGAACTCCACTGCAGCATAAACGGATTATATGCAAATGATCCGCCGACAATAGAGCGCCGCAAAGCCGCAGGAATCCTGCGAGCAGCCCGTCGGGCGAATTCCGCGATCCGGCCCGAAAGTTCAACAGACTACGCAGTTGCGACAAAGTTTCGGCGAGCTGATTATTTTTTATTGCGCCATAACGCCGTTCCCGGAGATAACGGTGCCGCAGCCGCCGGCCGCTCATTCACAATATCTAATTAAACAATAATCCGCGTCGCTAAATTGGATGTGAAATCGGCCATCATCGAATCAATTGGCTCGGAATTAATCTAAACGCCAAAACGAGATTATGATAGATAATAATGCCATATTTAGCGGTAGCGCGGCGAGCCTCGAATAGCTGCGCTAACGAGCGCCGGAACCCGTTTTCTCGGATTAGCCGGCATTATTACGCGCGTACACTCCGGGATAGCGTCGGCAGCCGCGGCCGAATTAATCGAAGAGCGACCACAAAGGAGCCGGCCGGCGAATATTGCGCGCCGGCCGAGGAAGCGTTCACCCCGGCGCGCGAGCGCGCGCCTATCAATGCGGGATCGGAAGAGCGGCCGATACAGTTACCCCATGTAAAGCGAGGCTTCAGCGAAACCCGGCACTTGTGCTCGCACAAGGAATGCGACCCCTGATCGACTGGCCGAGATATCTACCGGTTGTGTAACAAATGCTGCAGAACTTGTCCGCGGGATTATGTTTGTTCTAAGAAATATCTGAGTCGCATGAGCGGGCAATTGCAGCCGCCGATAAGAATCGCGGAGCATATATGGAGCAAATTAACTATTAGCCCGCGCAATCTCATTCTAGATACCGGCAGGCGCGGAATATTCGGGTTGCCGTCGCATACCACCGTTGATATCTCCGGGCGCAACTGTCGCTGCGGAAGCGATTCCGATGATAATTCTCTGATATTTACTACTTTCGTTTTTTGTATGGCTTAATCAAACGCTAATGAACACGTTTAATGTAAATTCGGCTGGTAACTTTAAAAAGGCAATAAAAGGGAAATAAAAATCACATAAATTTGCATTTAGCCACTAACGTAGCACGGATATTATTATTTTGGTTGTAACTGTTAAATTATTTGGAAATATTTTAAATATAACAGACATAACCATAAAAATATTTTAGTATTTTTTATTACTGTCGCAATTTATAAATTCTTTATAAAACTGTACAATCTCCTTCTCAGTAGATTTTTAATATTTCCCATTGACGTTTCTTCTTTTTTCTAATGTGGGAGCTTGTAGTTTGGTCGTTTATTTGCTTTTCATATTTTTGATAAACATTCGGATTATGAATTGAGTAGCCTTAGTTCAATTTCTTATTCTTGATAGAGATCGTTTCTATAAGTGTTTTACCAAAATATTTTATTAGTTTGGTTCTCTCTCATCGAAACTAGATATTGATTTTCTTCCATTTTCTAAAATTTATCGTGATTAAAAACACAAAAACAACAAGATCAAAGTTTATATCATCATTGCGATTGAAGAGGGACTAGATTTGATGTAACGTTATGTGCGACAAAATTGCAATTGCAAAGTTGTCCGCTTACAGATTGCTGCCAAAGCTTCTATTAATAGGTAACCGTGATTTAAATGTTACTGTTGACACTTAAATTAATTATAACATATACAAATTACATTAAGCATTAAAAATAAGATAGTAGTGTTCTCTTCTTAGGTACTTTTAATTTGATACCATATTCGTAAAAAATTGTCTGATAAAGTAAGGCGTTTGAAACCTTTGTTAAGGGTGAAAAACCTGAAACATCTTTTCAGAGCGCACACTGTATTACTTATAATATTTTTCTCTCTACTATGTACCGATCCGTAAATACAAAATTTTGCAAAGCAGTAACTGTACCATTGAGATATTAAAATATTTTTATGACATCTTCACCCGTACCTTTCCATTAACTTTTATAGTCAATTATTTACAAATAATATATATAATAAAATATGAGTTTGAAATCTGTAAGTCAAATAAAATAGTTTCTGGATTTAGAAATGGGGGATTTCAATTATAAGTAAAATGGTTGCCAGTCTGAAGTGAAATTTCAGATTACCTTATCAATTTAATAAAAAAAATAGTGGTTTGAGTTTTCAGTGTATGTACTCAATTAATATTTGTTGTTAACAAGAAATAATTTTAAATATGAATGAAATTAAAATGATATAGGGGGAGGGCGAGGGTGCAAGAATTTTAAAAATTCCGGAAATGTTATATTTGTTGACTTTGATTTTGTCATTAACATTTGAGGATGTCTCTTTACTTATATCTTCTTTGGAAGCAAATGGGACATCACTTGACAGCATGTTTCAACTAAAGTCGAATGACACGCTATTGAGCTTTAAGAAACGAAAAGGTTAGAACGTACGTGACTTAAGATTTTGAATGTTAATCAAGAAGAAATGTTTTTTAATAACTACCTAATATGTCTAAAGTCAACTAACCTAAGTCTATCTGACGTGACGTATCTAATTTCAAACTTAGAAGCAACGGGGTTGCGTCTATTTCTCATTTTTGGCTTCAGTATTTGCTTTCCGTTAACCGAACGTGAAAAATTCAATATCTAATGTTTTAACCCTTTAGTTGTCAAGATTTAAATTAATTTTATTTGACAACTTATTGTGGCACCCTTTGTAAACAAAACTATTGAAGTAAACCAAATTAGGTATTCTGAAAGAACGAAATTAGAAATAGAAAGCGAGCAAAATTTCGAATTGCGGGTTTATCGCCTCGCTGAATTTAATTTAGTAGTTGAAATAGGCGATTTTAAAGAAAATTGAGTCCTTAAGGGTACAAAACGTTGTACTCTCTAAAAATGTAGTTTTGTAGTTTTGATTTCAATTGGTGTTTAAAAATAAAATATTTTGATGGAACAGAATTTAAAGGGATGGGTGAGTTGAAAAGCACAAATCTGTACTGCTTTAATAACAAATGGTTTAAAGTCTTATAATCCCATCACGTTTTGTAGCGAGCCATTTTGAGTTAAAATTATAATTAAGGCAACTAATTAAGGTTCTGTTGTTCAATGATGCTATCAGATAGAGTGGTTGCCTTTAGCATTTTTTTTATATCATGTCTCAATAATTCAACTGATGCATTCTATTTTCTTTCTCAAATGTTTTCTATCTCTTCTATTTTTTTAATGTTACTTTAACAACCCTCTCAGCGTTTATTTTTTTGTTTCTTTTTTAGACACTTTAAATATGTTGTGTTTGTTTATGTATTTTTGATATTTATATAGCACTTATATACTTGTTAATTTTAATGTTTTGTGCCTATTCTTGAAGTACTATTTTTGTTTTTATTTTTATTATCTGCACGAGTATACCTTTTATGTTGTAGACTCAATAGATTTATTTCTATAGCTATAATTAATATCAATATATGTTAGTCTATAATTTATTATTGTTTTCTGCTATAATACTTTTTGTTCAAAAATATTTTATGACAAGTCTTTATAACAGCAATACTGACGTTTTCGTTATTTATATATCTGTTAGTAGATGTTAGGTTTTATTTCTTTAGATTCAAATCTAATGTGTATGTCTCATATGTGTTCTCATCTAATTTAACAGTTTCTAAAATTAAAATTAAGGTTTTGATTGTTCTGTATATTACATTTAGTTAGTTTGTACAGTGTGTTCGCAGTATTTAATAATTAGCATGATCTAAATTTATTCTATCGCATAAACATTAACTCTGATAACATATTTTGGTTCTGTAACCAATAAATGTTTTTCCGTAACCCTAAGTGTTTTTAAAACATTTCTCAATTGCACAGAAAATTGCTCTATTTCGTCGTCATTTTGACTGGAAGCGGTATTACATATCTGGATTTTATTAATATTTACAAATCAATTTTTGATGACTTCAATTCTTTAGAGGTATTTGGGTCACTATTGCTATCGTAGTATATTATGCCGTTTGTTATTGACTATTTGTTAAGATCTACATTTTTAAACCCATTTATTAATTTGTTTATTTTCGTATTATCCTACCCATCTAACAAGGGAAAGTTTCCAGGTGCACCCTTGAGTTTTGAATAAAATTGTTTTTTTGTGGAGAGGGTCGATTGACATTCGAGTTGCCGGTTTTTGTTCTAGCTAGTCCGTTCTAAGGCCACAATTTTCGGTTGAAAACTGGCCACTTATTGATGACATTGGATTTGCGACAGCCTTCAACAAGAAGGCAACGGTGGGGCAGAGATAGGTCCGGGATTTTAAAGCAAGAGATAGCTGGTTTGCGACCTGTTTTAGTACTCTTGCTTTTACCTTGTGTTTGTGGACTATCTAATGGTTTTTGCAGTTTTTGGGTTTTTTTGCCTTTTTTACTGCTGTATACCGCTGATTTAAGTAGAAAACTAGACAATATGAGTTGGAGTAACAAAATATTTTATTCATTTCTATGGAGATGCGGTTTGTAGTTGTTAATCAGATAGTTGAAGCAAAGTAAACTATCGCAGTGTGCACATTTAATAAAACTAAAGTTAACACAGTCAGTTTCTGTGCATTTCTCGTTCACATTCTCAAAGCATGTTGTCTCTTTCGCTGTATAACCAACCTTCTGCCCATATGGGTTATTGAGCATTTTTTTGAACTTTGGCGTTTGAAACTGGTTGTATATGAAGGAGTGGATGCATATGACTTGTATCCTATCGTTTCCTATTGCTTTTGCAAGTATTTTTATTGCCGAAAGAAGTAGACATCTAATGATTGCACTACCACAGTTGTCTTTGAAGGAATCGTGAGAATTCTGAATTAGTTTTCAACGCATAGGTCCGCTAAATTTTTGTCTTTCTGACCAGACCACGAGTCTTGCATAAAAACAAATTGCTTATCACCTACTGCGGGTTTGAGGCATTTTTCATTGAATTGCTTTTCAAGCTGCTTTGACATTTTTTCAGAACAGCTACACTTGCAATGACATTTTGGAGCGTATGAACTGCCAGTCTTTTAGTTACTTTTAGGCGTAAAGTGCCTCCTGATTCTTGCTACACGATAAACAACTTTCCGACTAGCTTTCCATTCATTGTCAGCAGCGACTGTATGATGTAACTGAGAGTTGTTGCATTGACTGCTCTCACCCGCAAGTTTTAATAAAATTTGTAGTTGAATCCCGATTGATTCGTGTTAATCACGAAATCCGGCTCCACTAATACATAAACACTTCCCGCGCTTGCAAAAAATTGAGCAGTTCTCTGCAACATTCCTGTAGTCTACGGAAAGCTTTAAAGCTCTGCGAGATTTTCGATGTTTTCTGATACTTCCAGGCTTTCAACTTGTTATCATGGACTGGGGGAACTGCTTTGTTTATGACTTTTATTTTGTCACTCATATTTACTGCCTGCTGCCATCTTCGAAGCCTAGTCATGTTTGGTTTATGAATTTGGCTTGCACAGTCTTGAGATAGTGTCGCTTGAGTTCTAAATTCAAAAATTTTACTGGTTTTTTGTATTTAAAGGAAACGTTTTCTTTGTATTTTTCAATTTCATAGCGGTCATCTTCGCTGTCTGTAGAATCGTCCTCATACGGTTTCTCGTCATTCGAATCCTGATTGTGGTAGTCCAAGAAATCAAACCTCGTCAATGTCCTCATGATGCAGAACACACTTCAGTAGTGTAGTAAGTAAAGTCTTTAACACCGATTTATCCCCTTCTGTAGCCCTAGTCGTTATTTTGTTCTTGAAAAGCTGATCCGGCAACGATGTTTTGAAGATTAAGCATATTGCAACCTATCAAAACAATCAGGATTAGAGCAAACGATAAGTACCTAATCTAATCTAACCGGCCGCATTTAATTTAATCTGTCAAAACCTGACCATGCCACCCCTATCGGCCTATGGCCCTCGTGTCCGCACTCTATCGTCCCGAGTGCAATGTCTCTTTGAGACATACGGGGCTAGTTTTTGAGTCATAGATCCTGGTCAACAGACGCAGAAAGGCCTTCGGCATGCTTGAACATGCACTGACACTTGGCCTTACGGGCAGAGGTATTTATAATCCTTTATAAGCGCTGTCTCGCGCTTGAGGGTTCTGACAAAAGCTGCAAAACTTACAAAAAAAGACCACATACACGCAAAACAAAAAAGCACCCAAAACACTACAAATCCGAAAAATGTGTGCACGTCACTTGTAAACAGTGTTAACTACACAAACACCGATTAAAAGTGAGGTAAAAGCAAAACGAAGCCGGTCGCGAATCAGCTTGCCTTACAATTCCGCACCCTACTTCTGCACCACTGTCGCTTTCTTGTTGAAGGCTGTTGAAAATCCGATGTCATCCATAAGTAGCCAGTTTTAACCGAACACTGTAGCTTTAGAACGAAGTAGTCAGACGAACGGAAAGTGGCAACTCGACCTTCCACAAAACAAACTTTTATTCTGGGAAGCTCTTTTGTAGGTTATAAAACCTTTTGCTTTTCACGCTGCAATTTTAGAATTAACTTAGAAATTTCTAGTTCCATTTGTCGAATAAAAATAGACAGGAAGTCTAAGTTTGTTATTAATAAATGTTTTGTCATGGTAACTGAAGACTGAAGTATCCCATGGCGGAGTTGCTGCATTAGATATTCTGGAGGTAAACCTATTTGTAGTCGCTATTTTTGGCTTTATTTAGTCTTTCTGTTATTGTTGTCTCTCCTTATTAAGGTTATGTAGAAACCAAATGCCGCCATAAATCTGAACTTACATAATGTCTACGTGTTATACAAGAGTTAATTTTCTGGAAAAATTTGAGTGTACATACCAATAAGTGAGCTAACTAAAAAATACTATAGCAAAACAATCATTAAATTCTATCACTCTATGTTAAAGAAGAATTCGAAGCTTGACAAATTTATGACAGAAAAATTTTATTAAGGCAGTACGAAATAATAAGAATAATGTAAGAGAAAAGTGTGAGAGGTATGCAGCGTTAGCGTAATTTATAAAATTCCTACGGAATATTTTACTCATTGTAGGCAACATAAGCAAAAAAGAACAAGAAAATACACAATTGGCTCTAATTGCATTTAAGAAAATGGAAAATTGTATAAAATCAGACAAATAAATGAAATACGTCAACTATTTGCTATTATGACGTACAAGCATTAGTTCTTGCGCAACTTGTTCAAGACAACGATCGGCTCATGTTGAGCAATGAATCCGCATTGTGTGCTAAACGTGTCCATGTCAGAACACGGGCTCCGTAGCATGATGAATGCGCGTGCTTATTTGGCAGTCCCACAAGCAATAATTAACTCTCGATTAAGATAAAACGGCCATTTGATAGCCGGCTGTTGAGCTATCCTCGCAGCGGCTTGCGCAACGAGCGTCTATCGGAATTCCTGTCAGTCAAAACAAGCGCGACGTCAAAGCCCAGCGTTCTTATGAATTGCCTTCACCGTTATTGGTCATTTGTAAATTACAATTATTAGCCGGCATCTTCTACTTAGAGGCGTAATTACTGCTGGTCGGAGCCCAGTCCCAGATTCGGTCCGGTGGAAATTGAGCTAATCGATTGGCCACAGTAAACGGCATCATTAACCGTTTTGTGTTGTTTTCAACCAGCAGCTTAACTCAAAGAAATAAAGGAATACATGTGCTGTCTGTTTCAACATATTTTAATTCGGTGCAAACAATTTAAAAGTTACTTTTAGGCGTAAATGCCTCCTGATTCTTGCTACACGATAAAAACTTTCCGACTAGCTTTATTCATTGTCAGCAGCGACTGTATGATGTAACTGAGAGTTGTTGCATTGACTGCTCTCACCCGCAAGTTTTAATAAAATTTGTAGTTGAATCCATTGATTCGTGTTAATCACGAAATGGCTCCACTAATACATAAACACTTCCCTTAAAAAATTGAGCAGTTCTCTGCAACATTCCTGTAGTCTAAAGCTTTAAAGCTCTGCAGATTTTCGATGTTTTCTGATACTTCCAGGCTTTCAACTTGTTATCATGGACTGGGGAACTGCTTTGTTTATGACTTTTATTTTGTCACTCATATTTACTGCTGCCATCTTCGAAGCCTAGTCATGTTTGGTTTATGAATTTGGCTTGCACAGTCTTGAGATAGTGTCGCTTGAGTTCTAAATTCAAAAATTTTACTGGTTTTTTGTATTTAAAGGAAACGTTTTCTTTGTATTTTTCAATTTCATAGCGGTCATCTTCGCTGTCTGTAGAATCGTCCTCATACGGTTTCTCGTCATTCGAATCCTGATTGTGGTAGTCCAAGAAATCAAACCTCGTCAATGTCCTCATGATGCAGAACACACTTCAGTAGTGTAGTAAGTAAAGTCTTTAACACCGATTTATCCCCTTCTGTAGCCCTAGTCGTTATTTTGTTCTTGAAAAGCTGATCCGGCAACGATGTTTTGAAGATTAAGCATATTGCAACCTATCAAAACAATCAGGATTAGAGCAAACGATAAGTACCTAATCTAATCTAACCGGCCGCATTTAATTTAATCTGTCAAACCTGACCATGCCACTATCGGCCTATCCTCGTGTCCGCACCTATCGTCCTGAGTGCAATGTCTCTTTGAGACATACGGGGCTAGTTTTGAGTCATAGATCCTGGTCAACAGACAGAAAGGCCTTCGGCATGCTTGAACATGCACTGACACTTGGCCTTACGGGCAGAGGTATTTATAATCCTTTATAAGCGCTGTCTCGCGCTTGAGGGTTCTGACAAAAGCTGCAAAACTTAAAAAAGACCACATACACGCAAAACAAAAGCACCCAAAACACTACAAATCCGAAAAATGTGTGCACGTCACTTGTAAACAGTGTTAACTACACAAACACCGATTAAAAGTGAGGTAAAAGCAAAACGAAGCCGGTCGCGAATCAGCTTGCCTTACAATTCCGCACCCTACTTCTGCACCACTGTCGCTTTCTTGTTGAAGGCTGTTGAAAATCCGATGTCATCCATAAGTAGCCAGTTTTTAACCGAACACTGTAGCTTTAGAACGAAGTAGTCAGACGAACGGAAAGTGGCAACTCGACCCTCTCCACAAAAAACAAACTTTTATTCTGGGAAGCTCTTTTTGTAGGTTATAAAACCTTTTTGCTTTTCACGCTGCAATTTTTAGAATTAACTTAGAAATTTCTAGTTCCATTTGTCGAATAAAAATAGACAGGAAGTCTAAGTTTGTTATTAATAAATGTTTTGTCATGGTAACTGAAGACTGAAGTATCCCATGGCGGAGTTGCTGCATTAGATATTCTGGAGGTAAACCTATTTGTAGTCGCTATTTTTGGCTTTATTTAGTCTTTCTGTTATTGTTGTCTCTCCTTATTAAGGTTATGTAGAAAACCAAATGCCGCCATAAATCTGAACTTACATAATGTCTACGTGTTATACAAGAGTTAATTTTCTGGAAAAAATTTGAGTGTACATACCAATAAGTGAGCTAACTGAAAAATACTATAGCAAAACAATCATTAAATTCTATCACTCTATGTTAAAGAAGAATTCGAAGCTTGACAAATTTATGACAGAAAAATTTTATTAAGGCAGTACGAAATAATAAGAAGAATGTAAGAGAAAAGTGTGAGAGCTATGCAGCGTTAGCGTAATTTATAAAATTCCTACGGAATATTTTACTCATTGTAGGCAACATAAGCAAAAAAGAACAAGAAAATACACAATTGGCTCTAATTGCATTTAAGAAAATGGAAAATTGTATAAAATCAGACAAATAAATGAAATTACGTCAACTATTTGCTATTATTATTATTATTTATTATACGTACAAGCATTAGTTCTTGCGCAACTCGTTCAAGACAAACGATCGGCTCATGTTGAGCAATGAATCCGCATTGTGTGCTAAACGTGTCCATGTCAGAACACGGGCTCCGTAGCATGATGAATGCGCGTGCTTATTTGGCAGTCCCACAAGCAATAATTAACTTTCGATTAAGATAAAACGGCCATTTGATAGCCGGCTGTTGAGCTATCCTCGCAGCGGCTTGCGCAACGAGCGTCTATCGGAATTCCTGTCAGTCAAAACAAGCGCGACGTCAAAGCCCAGCGTTCTTATGAATTGCCTTCACCGTTATTGGTCATTTGTAAATTACAATTATTAGCCGGCGTCTTCTACTTAGAGGCGTAATTACTGCTGGTCGGAGCCCAGTCCCAGATTCGGTCCGGTGGAAATTGAGCTAATCGATTGGCCACAGTAAACGGCATCATTAACCGTTTTGTGTTGTTTTCAACCAGCAGCTTAACTCAAAGAAATAAAGGAATACATGTGCTGTCTGTTTCAACATATTTTAATTCGGTGCAAACAATTTAAAAGTTACACGCCTAGCACGTGTTCGGTTAATATGTTTTATAATACCTAAGGCGAAATTACTATCTTTTCGATTAACTTAAAACGTACAATTAATAACAAAAAATTAAAACAGCAATTAAAAATTAAAAAATTATAATAAAGAATTAAAATTAGTATAAGAAGCATCACGGGCTGGAGTAAAATAAAATATTGGAACTAAAGCGTTAAGAAAAAGAGAGAATTCTATTGTTTAATTAATTTTCTTAAAGCTAACAGATGCTTTGTTGTTGTCACTGGTTCAACTGTAGAACTAGCGGCTAAAGAAGAAGCGAATATATTTTCAGAAGTGAAACTCTTTGTTAGATATAGGCCACGGATTAAATGGATGACGTGACCCAAGTAAGAAGAATTAAATACGACGTAAAGCTTCCTGTTACAGTATTGAGTCAAGTGCCCTTGTAGCTTTCTATATTTAACTTTACCAGAGTATATTTGGTATTACGACAATTGGCTGAGGTTTTATAAAAAAGAAGTTGATTGTAAAAACATTTAACAACGTATTATAAAACTAATTATAGTTTTGGTAAGTTAATAAGTAGGAAATGTTGACTAAAATTGTTAAAAGCATATTCGTTGTAGCGGCTTTGTTAGTGAATTAAAATATTTTTACTGTTAATTTTAATTTAGCCTTAAAGCAGAATGATTTTTTTTATATTGTTTCGATTTTCTTTTATATAATTAATAAATAGTCTTAAATTTTTTTTTCATATATCATTTAATTAGCAATGAGAATTACAAGTCATTCTATAAGCTAATGTGCTGTTTTTTAATTACTAGGGTAGTCGTGGTTGGTGTGAAGAGGACTTCTCCAGTGAGTTGCCCTCGCTAATCCTGTTTCAGATTCGTTTCAGTCTTCTACCATTTTGCGCATCAAGCAGTGGGTGCAACAGGGGGTTGACGTGGGTTTCCAGTTTGTTGTGATGTCTTGTACTTTTTTCTTTTATGGCGTCCCTCACGTAAGGAATTTTTAGATCATTGTGAATCGTCAGATTGGAGACGTACCATGGTGCGTTCGTGATCATACGAAGTATTTTTGATCGGCACCTTTGAATTTTGTTTAAGTTAGATTTACTCGCACATCCCCATAGTTCTGTTCCATACATCCAGATTGGTTTAATTACGGTGTTGTAGAGTAACAGTTTGTTTTCAAGCGTGAGCTTAGATTTTCGTCCAATTAGCCATTGGAGTTCTTTCATCCTCAAGTCAATCTGTTTACGTTTCTTATCTACATGTTCTTTCCACGTCAATCTGTTGTCCAGGTGTATTCCTAAATATCTTGCACTTGTAGATTGCGGTATTGGTATATTGTTAAAATATGATGGTGGGCATAACCCTTTTCGTAGTGTAAAATTTACTTGCACAGATTTTGTCTCATTAATTTTGATTTTCCATTTACGAGTTAATGTCTGTATTTGGTCTAGGTGGTTTTGTAGAGTGGTCGATGCTATGAGTGGGTCAATGGCAGTTGTGAGGATGACAGTGTCATCGGCAAACGTACCCATTGTTGTGTTTTCATTGGTGGGAAGATCGGCTGTATAGAGCAAGTAGAGCAGGGGTCCCAAGACGCTGCCTTGGGGCACTCCAGATTTAATTGGACATTGGACCGACACCTCGTCATTGACTTTGATGCAAAATTCTCTACTACTTAGATAAGATTTTATCAGATTGAAGTAGGTGATGGGTAGAAGTTCTTTGATCTTATATAGTAATCCAGTATGCCATACCTTATCAAAGGCTTTACTGACATCTATAAAAACTGATAGACAGTATTTCTTTTGGTCTAATGCTTGATTTATTTGGTGACTGATTCGATGCACTTGCTGTATAGTGGAGTGGTTATTGCGGAAGCCAAACTGATGCATAGGTATCCAATCTTCTGTCATTGGGTCAGAGTTTATTCTTTGCAGGAGGAGTCGTTCGAGTAATTTTGAGATAATTGGTAACAGACTTATAGGACGGTACGATGATAAGTCGTTGGGTTCTTTATCTGGTTTAAGGATTAGTATTATTTCGGCAATTTTTAATTGTTTTGGCCAGTAGTTTAGTCTTGCGATAGCATTGAAAATGTAGGTAAGTAAAACTAACCCTTTCCTTGGCATCTCCTTTAACATTTTTGTAGTCACTTTATCTATTCCTGGAGCTTTTCGAGGATTTAATAAGCTGATTTCCTTCTCAATCTCTTTCGGAGTAAATGATTTGATCTTTGGTATGTTGATAGGGATCTCAGATAAATGTCTCTCTATAGCATTGTCTGTAAGGTCATTATTAGGCGTAAATACTTCGGCAAAGTAGTCTGCAAATAGGACGGCCTTTTCCTTATCACTTCTAACCCACTGTTGATATGCTATTGCAGTGTTACGGAGGGGAGGTATTGGCGCCTTAGGTTTTTTTTATGTTTTATAGGTTTCCATATGGAATTGTCGTATCTGTTGAGATTGGTAACATAATCATGGAATGACTTTTCTTTCATTTCTTTTAGTTGACGCTGCAGTTGGTTATTTAATCTATTTAGTACAGTTTTATCTGCTGGTGCATGGGTACAGTGCCACTTTGCCCTGGCTTTTCTTTTTTCTGCTATAAGCCTCTTAATGACCGTAGGTATTATATACTTGTGTGAATATACTGTGTGAAGAGTGGCATGTTGAGCGGCCTGTTTGAGGATGTTTACTAGGGTGGTTAGGACGGTGTCAATTTCCTCTGGAGTTTTCAGACTTACTCTCAATTTTATGTCTTCTTGTATCTTGTTCCTGTAATGTTCCCAATTTGTGTTTTTGTTATGAAGTCTGGGCGTTGGTTTTTTATGAATAGCATATTGACTGATTCTTGCAATTACCGGCGAGTGATCAGAGGAGAGATCGTAGCATGGTGTTACGTTCATATACGTTTGCGAGATCCCATTGGTTACATAAAAGTTCAAAAGATCTGGGATCTTATTGGGTTCTGACGGCCAATAGGTTGGTGTACCCGTTGAAAGGAAGGAGTAATTATTTTTCTCTATGAGATTAGCCAAGTGGCTGCCTTTTGTTGTGATTAGTCGAGATCCCCACAGCGTATGCTTACTATTATAATCTCCACCTGCAACAAATTTATGCCCTAGTATCTGGAAGAATTCCTTGAAATTTTCTTTTTTGATATTGTGCCGTGGAGGGCAATATACTGCTGCTACTGTTAATTCGTATGGGAGTGTCTTTAATTTAATGGCTGTGGCTTGTAAGTGATTGGTTACATATTTTGGCAGTTCTATGTGGCTTATAGTACTTTTTATTAAAATGGCGGACCCAGCATGTGCAGTATTATCTGGATGATTGGTTATGTAGGTTGTGAAGTTAGGTATGCAAAAATATGATATATCTGTGAAATGTGTTTCGCTGACTAGCATGATGTCCACTGAATTATGATGAAGGAATATTTCAACTTCATTTTTGTGCTGTAGAAGGCCATTGGCATTCCACAGGGCTATTGTTAGAAATTTAGTGAATTTTACTTAGCAGCGTGGTAAGCAGATTCATCACCATGCTGTTCTGTTGTACGAGTTGCTGAAACATAGCCTTAAACTCATCTAGGAATTCGCACAGGCTGATGGAGGGTGTTCCTGTGTGATGTTCGTTGGGTTCTTTACTCTCAGTTGAGCGTAATGTATTTTGTTCGTTGGTTCTGTTATGTTTCACTGCTCCTGCATAGCTTAAATTTTGTTGGATACTATTTGTTTGGGGTTGATTTTCTGTATAGATGCCTGTTAACGGGTTGTGTTGAATGTTTAGTCTATTGTTAGCATTGTTGGATTTTTTTAGTAAGCCTTGGTAGAATTCGCAGCCTTTATAGCTAACCGGATGAGGACCATTGCATAATGCACGTCGTGCAGGTGTGTCTTTGTTTTTTGTACCATTATTCGTGATATGAGTCCCTCCGCATTGAACACATACATAAGGTTTAGTACAATAAGCTTTAGTATGACCATATTGCTGACAGCGCATGCACTGTGATATACCTTTAACTTTTTGGGTTGGTTCAATAGTTATTAGTTGGTTTTGTATTTTTTGTATTTTATAAATATTTTTATTGCTTTGTGCTGGCTCTAGGTCAGCAAAGAATAGGTTTAAAGGTTCTTTTGTTATTCGTTTTCTTGCGTTCATAATATTTCTGACTTGATGTCCGTCTTTACTAAGTTCTTTTTTAATGCTTTATGTGCTAGTTGTAAAATGTAAGTGCTTGAGTACTACCCTATAGGCTCGTTCCTCCTTCGGTTGATATGTATGGTGAACAATTTTGTTTTCTTTCATTAAGTGAATCAGTTTTCGGTAAGTATCAGAGATATTGCAATTGATTTTTATTGTATTTTAGCTAGAAATTTTGTGCTGTACTGCTCTATTTCTATGATTTCATTTAATTTGTTTATCATTTGTTGGTAATTTATTACGCCATAGACAAAGATTGGAGGGGGTCGTGGGACCTTGTTTTTACTTGTGTTGTGTTAGTTTCTTCTTCCATGACATCGGTTAAATGGCTGTATTTATTTTGTAGTAAAATGTTTTGCCTGTATGGTACATTTATTTCTCTTCACTTGGTTTGTTTTACTTTTTGCCATGGGTTTTCTTTAGAGTTTTTATTGGGGTTTTCTTCTGTTTCATCATCGCTGGTTGAGGTCAGTCTGTAGTACTGGTGTTCGTTGTTTGATTGCTGCTGCTGAGTGGCATGGGAATGGGCTGGTGGGTTAATGTTCTGTTGCGGTATGAAGAAGTTGCTACTAGTGGGTATTAATTGACTTTGTTGTTGAAAGTTATAGTACTGCGGCATTGGTGTGTTAGCTAATGTAACACCCGGTATAACATTGTTCATTAAAATTACCTGCATGGGATTATTATATGGTACGCCATTTTGGTTATAATTAACTCCTGGGCCATTATATGCTGGTAACATTTTGAATTTGTTTAATGAAGTTTAATAGGTAAACACAGTTACCTTTTATTTAATTTCCTAGCATTTATTAACCGCTAGTGATTATTAGTTATTATGTCCGTTACTTTTACAAAATATTTAATCTTAGTGTAATGTAGATAATGAGAAATAATTTACTTGCCGTTCGGCCAGCTGTTTATTGTGTATAAAATCGTTATCACTTGAACTTTCATGCTCTCGGAGCGGCGATTAGCACGTCTATCCGCTTCAAAAGTCAAATGGGAACTAATCTTAAATATATCAAATAAGAAAGAAATAATGTAGTTAGGTAAACACGAAGAAGCTAAATGCACACAAATGATAGGAGCCTTATAATTTTAAGGAAATAGAAAAGAAGCACATAAAAATAAAAAAATGTAATGACACGAAACAGACAAAAGTCAATAGCTTAAATAGAGGGTGCGATTCCTGATTTTACTTTCAAGAACACATAGAATGAGAAATTTGCAGAGTTATTGTAGTATTTTAGTTTAATTGAGCTGAACTACATATAAAATAGGACATCTGGCAAATAACCATCACCAGCGCTAAAACAGTCTCTAACTTTTTGGGCAAAAGTCATGATTGGGTAACATTTTTACTTGTTCAAATATTGGTTTTCAAAAAATCAGCAGCTCGTGGAGGATTGATGTAAACTGTATTTTTCAGACAGCCCGTTAAGAAGAAGCCGTGTATTATTGCATTTTTGTAAGATGATCCGTCCTAAAAATATTTTTCTTAAAACTACGATTGTTTCAGCTTCTAAATGGAATGTTATTATGTCTCAAGACCGTCTATTGTGGCGGGAAAATTAAGTAACATTTTATTTCATTTCGCTAATACTAGTAATGCTACCACCAAAGAAGAATGACCTGATAATAATTTTAGAGCAAATTTTGCACTAAAAAGTAACTTTTTGATCTAATTTAATGTGATCAATAATTCTAGGAAGATTCTTTAACCTCCAATAATCATAATTATTTACAACATTAGTAACGAAAAATTTAATTTTATGGCTTATTGTAAGTTTATATTTCTTTGTAAAGTTAAGATTTCGTCGTGCGTCGTTGTAAAAATTAACAAAGTACTGTCGTGAAACCGTTGCTTATTGAAATACATGTTGGTGAATAGAGAAAATTTAGAGGAAAATGCCATATTTCTTAACAAGTCTTCTACTAGAGGGAGTTTTGGAACATTATATCTCTTCACAGAAACCCTAAATGTCAAAAATATGGTTAAAATATTTGTGAAGTTTTTAGTATGGCATGTTTAAACATGGTCTGGAGCCGATAATGTAGCGTGATTGTTATAAAAAGGTAACAACCCTAAACCGCTATAATATTCCGATACTGATAGAATCGAAAATGTCTGGTCCTACAACAAACACAGACTTAAATGTAAAGGCATTTTAGTTGTTAGAAAATTATCCTTTATGTGTGCAAAATCTTTTCCATGCAATACTGAATAATAATGCTGATGGGATACCGCACTAAGTCAAGACTTACTAGCCTTTTGTATAGGCGTTGTCCATTCGATCCAAAATAACTAAACAAACAGAAAGCTGAAACCAAATATCAACTGGCGTAGTAGTGTTGGAGATGTTCTTCACTATTCAAGAAAGCGTTTCTCTTATTGAGATTTTCATATTAAATACGTCTGTTTCTAATGAAAGCGCCTTAAAATATCAATTTACGTTTGATTATTTTTCTTTATCTTAGTTTTCCTCAAGTAATAGAAACGTTTGCCATAACTGTTTTGGTTTACTTGTGGCTGAAAGTATTATAATTTTGTGTTACATAGAATAACATTTTTATTTTAATTTTTTATTAAGTTCTTTTATTTGGGTACAGTTTTTACAATTATTTAAATATATGTGTTGATAAAGAAAATCTAGTATTGATTTTACAAATTATCTTTGTCGTTTATTTAAGCTAGGATACTTAAACAAGTAATTGTTTTTCTTAATAAAGTGAATCCCTAATTCTAATCTGTCTTGCTTCACTAGCAGATCATAATACTTCACAATCTTTCTGACCGAGAAATTACTTTAATTTGAAAATGCTTCCTATAACGTAGTTTCGAATCTGTGCAATTATTGCCCTGTACCTAGGAGGAGATCTAATGCCTGACTCATAGAAAAAGTGTTTTACGTTTTACAACTTATATAATAAATTAATTTAAATTGCTACTAGCCGAAACTATACGACAAGCGAGGTCTGCCTCTAAAAATAATGAGCTATTTCCAATATAATAAAAGCGGTCTATACCGCAATGTAACCTGGTAATAGATGAAAATAGACGGTAATGCACATATGTGAATCGGAACGACTTCAAACTGCAACAAATTTTGTACAAAGCTGGAACATTCGTTTGCACGAATAAGACATGGTGCAAACAATTCGATATGGACGAGGATCTATTGAAACTGATTGGCATTTTGGAAGACTAGAAACTATGAAAACATTAAAAAATGTTAAACTTGTGTGGGCTGTAATAGGCAAATATCAGTAACCGATAGTCGGAAAACTAGAAGGTGAGTTGCGGATTCCAAAACTAAAGTGTGCGAAATTTTAACAAAAACGTTTTGCGACAAAATTCGTTTTTACGAGAGCAGAAGTAACATTGTGCTAATAACTAGCTTCGGACTGCTACCAATGAACCAGATTTTCTTAAAGAGATCATAACCAGAGATGAAAGGTAGATCTACAGCTACAATAAGAGCCTAATAGAAGTCTATGAAAAATATGTGGGATTTCAAGTTGCTGACTTACAATTTATCTTTTATCTTGTATTATTTTTACTAAACCTGTAAATGTTTTGCTATTGTAATTTTAATCATTTGCATTAAATGCCTATATACTTTTGAAACAGAAGTTTTGAGCATCATTTCTTCTGCGCAGATGTAAGGAAAGGTGATGCAAATTCGTATCAATACCAACCAGTAATTTTAATTTGCACAAAATACAATTGGGCGCAGACTCACAGGAAATTTTTAGATATAAACAGTTTATTAATATAAAAAATCAATGTATTGGAGTTTGTTCAGTCCCCTAGGAAGCACGGGTTTAAGTAATTTGATACTCTTCTCCCTTTCCTTTCAGCGGACTATGCTAGTCCGTTCTAGATCCAGTTAAACAATTCCTAATATTCTTATATGCCATGTTGCACTAATCAAACTTTACTTTCAATGGGTTTTTAAGACCAGTAGATGACACCCAATTCTAAGTACGTATTTGCGTGTCAGTCGCTTTTTCAATTATATAAACTGTGTTGTTCCTTATACCTTGTCCTTGTTATTTCCTAAAAGGTTTAATATGCAAAGAATTCATGCCAAATATGTTTTGTAAGTAAAAATTACACTAATTCAGTTTTTATAGATTTATTGGTTTAATTCGCTTTTTACTGCTACTAACGTAATATAACATTTAAAAGTTTTGGAATTTGCGATGTGCTAGAAGATTTTGTCTTCTTTTACTTTTAAGTAGGCTATCAAGAGATCTACCGGTAGTGAAGCTAATATTAAATTTATCCAAATTTTGAATAAAAATATTAAAAAATGACATTTGCTTTTTTTGCTATATTACTAAGATGTTTGCATTTCCATTTCTTAGACTCTTATTTTGTTGGTTATTTATTTTCTAGTGTTGCTATAGGCTTGATGATATTACGAATAAAGTGAACTAAAAAGTAAAACTTACTTATTTCAATCAAGCTTGCAAAATTATATAGTTTGTAGTTGTAGAAAATCAGATTCAAAGATTGTATGGTGTCCTATTAATTACAAAACTTTTAAACATTTTAATAAACCTCTAGAAAGAATCTGTCGTGAACTTAGACCACGTTGGCATGGTACAATAAATATATTGCTCTATTTTTATCCAAATGCAAATAGATGACAAGAATCAAAAGCTATTAATTGATTGTCCTTTAGATTTGCGCATATAAAAGATGGATTAGAGATTTTATCAGTAACATTAGCATCAGATGTTGAAGTGCTACACCAGTATACAAGTATTAATTCTATAAAAGATTTTGGGCTATTTGGGACATTAAATATTGAGTATTTATGATATGTTATAGAAAATTATGATTATGCACAATACATAATTGATTTTGCAATAATTTCATTATGCCTTTGTAAGATATTGTAATAGCATGCTTTTAATAGTTTGTGGATGTAGCAAATAAACAGAGACTAAAACTTAATTTCTAATTTTATTAAGATAAGATTTGGAACAATCAGAAAAATTTATGTAGAAATTAAAATCTTTTAACACACAGGGTTTCATTCATTTTTCTTTACCGACTACTTTTCGCACCTCAACTCATTCCAGATCTTTTAGTGTAGCCGTAAGGTTTCTGCTTCGTTTTGTTGGAAAGTAACTTTTGCTTTTAGTTTATACTTGTGTGCAGAAGGTATTAATAAAAACACTGATATACATCTTACAATCGATATGCAAAAAAGATATAGTAAAATAGGCTCTGTATATTAAAAAAGCCTTTTATAACAATAAAAAAAAGAACAAATAGTGGTTTATAGCTTACTAGTAGCCAAACTTAAAGTAAATTTAATAATATCCATGAGGAAAGTCACAGACATATTGTAATAAAATCATTTGAAATATTAATGTTCTACTTGATTTAACTTACAAAATTAGAGAAAAATCCAAATTCCGCAATAAATATATTGTTGGAAATAATTCTAAATTTGATTAATAAAAAGAAATATTGCATCGTACACGTGCCGGAAGTAATTTAATATTATCATAGTCATGGTGATTACTGACAACCAAACTAAAACGCAACATAAATGGCAGGTAGCTTTGGAATATATAAAGGTACTAGTAACATAGATCTGATTTGCCGCTATTGATGCAGAAATTTTATCTTTACTATGTTCAAAACCTTTTCATGTATTTCCGTAAAAAATTGGCAAAATACAGGCGTTGTTAATACAGTGGTTTTTAATTGTATGCTTTGTAGGACAACTATATTTATTTTTAAATAATATTTATACGCATTCAAATTGTACCAATTTTAATGCAGTTCTACAGGATAATGTAAACAAAAGATTTGCTTCTCACTAATAAGATGCTTTTTAAATTAATTGTATTGTGTTTTACTTAAATTGGATTTTTGAAGGGAGTACAAATAAGTTTCTGCCGTTTTTTATCAAAAATTAGGCAATTATTGTGAAGGAACGAAACCTTATGTTTTATTCAAAGTATTGTCCATTGCTAGCCTCTAATTTTTCCCATACTTCTGGCAGCATACGGATACCGCGTCGGAAGAACGTTTTATCTTTTGAGGCTATCCACGAATTGACCCAATTTTTGGTATCTTAATATGATGTGAAGTGCTCCTCAGACAGGCTATGTGCCATTGATTGGAACAAGTGATAATCGGAAGGGGCAATGTCTGGTGAATACGGCAGGTGGGGTAGGACTTCCCAATTGAGTGTTTCCAAATAGGTTTTGACCGGCGCCGTAACATGTGGATGAGCATTATCATGCAGAAGAATAATTTTGTCGTGTCTGGAGTAGTAGTGGGCGCGTTTTTCCTTAAGTGCTCGACTCAATCTCATCAATTGTGTTCGGTAGAAAGATCCAGTAATGATTTTGTTTGGTTTGAGTAACTCATAATACTCGACACCAAGCTGGTCCCACCAAATACAAAACATAAGTTTTTTTTCCATGAATATTTGGCTTGACTGTGGATGTTGAAACATGGCCACGTGGTCCCTATGACTTCCTCTTCTTTGGGTTATCGTAGTGGGTCCATTTTTTATCACCAGTGACTATACGATGCAAAAAATCCTTTTGTTTATGCTTGGCAAGCAGCATTTCATATGTGCAAATCGGCGTTCAAAGTTTCTCCGCTTCAGTTTATATGGAACCCAATTTCGTTGCTTTTGAATATTTCCCAGCAATTTTAAACGATGTTAAATGGCTTGTTGAGTCACTTCTAATGTAAGTTCAAGTTCTTCTTGCGTTTGGCAGAAATCTTCCTCCAATAAGGCTTTCAATTCCGCGTTTTCGTACACTTTCCGGTACGTTGTTTGTTTTCGACATCAAACTCGCCGTTTTTAAACTTATAAAACCACTCACGACAATTTCTTTCACTTAAAGCAGCTCACCATATGCTTCTACAAGCATTCGATACGCCTCGGCTGCAAATTTATTCAAATTAAAGAAGTAATTCAAAAGTTCCCGCAAATGACGTTTATTCGACTCAAAACTCGACATTTTCACACGAAAAAAATTATGTGATGCTGATACAAAATTGCTAATATTTTAAGGTTGTGGTGTTCCCAGATGTCCAACCTTACGATATGACGTTTTACATCTGATAATTTTAACCATAACCGGTGGGGCCACCTTTTGCTAAACGGCGGAGACTTATTTCTATTCCCTTTATTTGAATTAACTACTAACAATAAATTATTAATCTTTCGATGTTCTAAGGAAGCTTAGTTGCGACTATGGCAATGAAAATTATATAAATTACTTATTTCTCTACAGGTACTAAGAATAGATGGAAAGTGATACTGTTAAGCATCTTAATCTGTTCCTTACTTTCAATTTGCATTCCAAATAACTCCGTATTTAAGAAAATATTTAAATGTTAACGTTACTTTTTAGGAAATTCAACATGCATATTCAGAGTTTTCTTGAACTGCATGATTTTATCAGAAAATTGCGACTACCAACGTTATTGAATGATCTTTTCATTGGTTTGTGAAATTACAACTTTTAGATCATTCATAAAATTAAATTAAAAACTGGTTTTCATATATAGTGGATTTTGTTATTCAGGAATATCAGTAAAAGCTAAAAACTTGGATAGAATAAATCGTCGACGAAGGAAAATTCTCGATACCGTAAATAGAGCAAAATTTATAAATTAATATGCTTTCATTACAATATCTTTATTAATAGATAAAGTAAACACAAATAAGCTATGCATGTCCTACAAAAGATTACCATCTCTATCTTTGTACTAGTAACAAACAGCTGCTTCCTAATTACTACGCTTTTATTTGAAATTTTTTAACCTTTGAAGAAAATTACAAGGGTTGAGATTTGGGCTATAGGTCAAGTGTTAGGAAATTCTAGGTGATGTAATAATTTTTGTATTTATCAACTGCAGTAAAAACTAGCGTCATTATGTTGAACAAGTGTTTAGATGCCAAATCTAACTTGGTTCAATCGCTTTCAGAACTTTTAAGTTGGTTGATGTGATGGTCTTGCCTTACTTCAGAAATTTAATTTGGATTGCCTCATTGCAACTTTAAAAGATAGTTATTAGCACATTTTATGTTGAGGCAAGGACTCAATTTTTTTATTTAGAAGAGCTGTTATGCTTGTACTCCATTGATTAGCAATTATTTTTCAGAACTTGTCACAGTGACATTTCAACAAATTACGCCATCATTTTCCTGTTCGTTTCAAGCCAAAAATTTTGGTAAATGTCCTTTTGATTTTATTTTATTCCAAGAGTCAACAATATGGGTGGGATTATCTTGCACACATTTTCAATTAAGAGAAAATTTTCCTTTCGCACTTCTTACCCGCCACTTAAGAGTACTATTATCTGGACAAACGTGGCCAACAATCTATTTGCTGATGAATGCTAATAGGTTCATAACTCCACAGGGTAACACTAGTGGGTTTCAATTAATTAGAGAATTTTGTAATTATTCCGTATGTCTCGAAGTAATGTTGTCAGACATATCGGTTAGAAGGCAAGGCATTTCAAAGCACTCTCGTAAGTTATACCATTTATCGCAAACTGTTGAAAAATTCAAACCTCAAAAAAAATTATTAACATCTGGGTGCCGACAATGATAGCATGTTATTGACGGTTTATAAATTATGCTTGTTGTTATATTAATCCAAATTTGGTTTCAATAAAACGCAAGTTTTCTAGTTTTTATGCAAAATGCCTAGCTTCGTTATAGATGAAACAGTAAAAGAACTAAAATTAAAACTAAATAATAAACTTGCGTCTAAGCAACAAAATAAAACCAAAAACGATGTAAAAGAAAGCAATAATAGACCGAAACGTGTATTTTGTCGAAATATAAAAATTATTCTGCCAAGACATTTGATATATCTATATAAATAATTGTGTAAAATGGTTAAAGCAGATGATTATTTAGTAAAATTGCTTTTGAGACTGGTAAAGGTAGCGTAGTTTCAAGTAATAGCCTGCTAAAAGGAAGCGCCTTTTATTAGTTAATGGTAAATTTCTTCCTAGAGCAGCCGCGTAATTCGCGAAGGCTATGATGTGAGCGGCATATTTTCTAATTGGTGTGTTGTGCAACGTAAATTTTGCGTTATAGAAATAATTAAGACGTCAAATTTTGAAAGATTATTTAAGACTGACAGTTCTTTTAATATTGGCAGTGGATTTAGGCGTTTAAAGCCAACAACTTTCTTTTATGCTTTTACTTAGCTTTCGCACCAGAATTGTGTATGTGGTCCCATATTTCAACATGTGACTTTCAACTATTATGCTACCAATTTTCTTATAAGTTCTGCATAAAAATAAATACCTACAGAATAGACGACGTGTATTATCTAGGAGGAAGTATATAAAAATCTTAAATTTTATTGGTGTTTTGAAGAAAAGGGGGGATAGTCTGTGAAACACATGATAAAATAAAGAAAATGATGTAAAAATAACGGAACCTTATGCACACCTTGTACAGATTATATTTGTTATTTTTATATCTTTGCGAAGTAGACCTAACACAACTTCTTGTTTGCCCCTGGGATTTGGCCATCCACATTCAATATTAGTTCCTATGCACTTGCTGGTACCTTTAGACAATGCAGTTCAATAGTGATAATTTTATTTTTTATTTTTGTTTGTAAATAATCCACAACTGCCATTATCAACAACTAGTAAATTATTGTGCAATTTGTTTGATGCGCCAAGTCAACTCTTCCCATTGCACTATTGTAAAAGGAAATTATAGTAAGAAATTTTAACAGCGCTTTTTCAAATTTTTTTAACATTGTTGTTGAGGCAGCTTTGAGAAGTTCAACATCTTTTAATGTGTTTCATATAGCAGCAACAATATTAGAATGGTTTGTTTCAAATTTCTTTCTTTGAAGGGTTGATAAATATATATAATTCCATCATACAGCATACAGCAAAGTCTATTAAATGTTAATGTAAAATCAAGTTTTCTTATATTTTAAATTTTAAAATAACTTGCTTTCTAGGTACAAGAATTTGATTATTGCGTGTTTTCTTTCTGCTTAAATATTCATCATATAAATGTAACCAGATTTTGTATCACATCACTCCCAGATTTTACGCTTTTCTTTGTTTGTTTAAGAGTACTATTATTTACACGCTTTCTCAATATAATGTATTTTTGATGCGTCGGCTAGCTTCTTAGAAAGTTGAACTATAAATTGGACCAAAGTAATTAGCAACTAATATATGACCTTTTAACTTTATTTCTACTTACAGACGAGTACATTACTCCAGACTTGTTTATAGCAAAAGTTCTTGGTTATACCAACAAAATCTTCGTCCAAACCAAAAACCTTAAACCTGCAAGAAGTCATTCAAAAAATCCTTTTCCAAAATTGCACAAATCCGCATATTTTACATCTTTAAATGGACATAGGGATGTGAGTAAGAACCAAGTCGACATAAAGCAAATGATACTAGTCCAAGAAATATATTCATTCGTAGTTTTAAACTAATTTTGGGCACTGTGCATCACAAATTTTTTGGTGGATTTACTCTTTTTACTTAAGCAAAGGCTTTGCTATTATTATTACTAAAATTAATTAATGGCTTGAAAGAGTGGTGCTCTTAAAGCAGACGCTGACCATTTACAAAAATCGCTGATAAAAGAATGCACCGCTATAATCCACTCTACAAGCCACTACTTGTACCCAAATTCTATTTTGGATTTATTGTTTCATTTTATAAAAAATATTTTCCGAAAAATATTGCTCAAATATTGGTACTTTCTTGTATGATATTACTAATAATAAACTAATTAGCATCTTGTTTTTTTCTAGATTAATTACAGGAATTTCTTTGTTACCCTTTATGTAGTTTTTGCAGTAATATATAATATACAATAACAATTACGGTGAATTGTGAATAAAAATCTCTTGCAAAAGAACGCATATTTTTGTAAAACTAGAATAAAATGGGTTATATTCTTTAATTTTAGAACTCTTATGCTTTGTGACAACATGCTCCTTGACAACAAACGAATGTCAGAGTCGTTACATTCTTGTAATATACTTTTTACGTCCTTATCAGCCAAGCATTTACTTCTACATTTGTGACTTATTAATCTGTAAAAATAAAAGATATGTAAATAAAATATTGGAAGCTATGTAGCTTCACAACTATTTGCTCTTTAAACTTCAAAGCAGAATGAACAATTTCTGTGCGACTAAAAATGTAACAGCAAGATATAGTCACTACAGAACTAGTTTTGACAGTTACAAGAATCAAGCATCGAGGAATAAGAAGGAACCGGTGGTATATGTTGGCATTATAAAAGAAATTTGAAGAGAAGTCCTAATGATGTTTGAAAAGTTTTTGGGAACGAACGTAAAAAATACTCTAGAATCACTAGTTTGTTATGGAGGAGTGGCTACAACAATATGTGCAAGATGGTTCTTTTTGGCAGTAATCAGCGTTTCGGACTCACATCAGAGTCATATTATATGTATTGGTTATTTACATAAAAAAGAACTAATATTATTTAAGATATTGGCTAATTAACGCCCCTTCTAAGTAACTATTTGGTGTTAAACTACATAAAGTATGTAATTTTTTCCAGTCCCTTCTTTCATTTTCAAGTTTAAGGCTTCACGTGTTTCATTTTGTGTCGTAACTACGTATATAATAAAGTAGTTTGGAACCAAAAAATTCTTATTTGTTTTTTATTCAATCTCTATAGGACTGTAGGTAATAAATAATGAGAAGATACGCAAATATTACAGTACAAAATTATTAAATTTGTATTCTAATTAACATAATGAATTATTAGTGTTTAGTTATTAATCCATTAGTGACATTTAGTCATAATGAAGAGCTTAATGTAACACTTTATACAATTAAAAAAAACGGAAAATGCAGAAACAAATAGTTTAATGCCAATTAAAATTAACAACCTAGAAACTTAAAGGTTAGTGGTTGTTGAATGTAAATTTAAAAAATAATTGCAGTACTGAAATTGCTGATTAGCTTTCACCAAAGTTAAAACGCAGATACTACCTTATTCTATCTTTTTGCTATTGTTGTAAAGGAAACAAACTTTATACATATATTTATGATCAAAACGCCGCAAATTGGATTAATTTTAAAATTAATTATTGTAGCGTTCGCTAGCATAATTTAATTGAATTTGTTGAGAGTTTAAATTATTACAATGAGAAATTTTTTATTTAGTTTCCTAATACATTTGTTTTCGTGATGGATAATCTAACGAGGTTATGATTAGTAGTACTCTGGATGAATTTTAACTTTAACTTAGTTATGTACTACAACTATTTATGTTACTATTTATTTTGAATAAAAAGAACTGTTTCGTTTATCCTCATTTGAGGGAGGTGAGAGGCCACATAAGCCACACCTATTTTATATATTAATTGTATACAAAACTACAGTTTGTTAAAACGTAACCTTCAATGCACATTTTCAGCAGAAGTAACTGTTAGACGTTCACTCAAGTAATCTCGCACTTCACTGCACGATTTGCTTTGCATAAAAATAAAGGCGGATGTAGTTTTATTTACATGTGTTACAACAACAAATCCAACAATTTAATTTCAAGTCTGTACTGTCAAACATCAATTTTAGAGTAGCTGTTACAGGTCTAAAACGTACTATCGGTGTTTTACATATGTATAGCTTATTAATCATCCTGTTTTATTGTTTATAAACTAAACATTTTTGTTAGATTTTTTATGTCCAAATAATATTTAATCTATATTTTTCGTGTTTAAAATAAATAGAATAACCGTCGGGTTCTTTCAATTTGAACATTGTATACGTTAGCATTGAAAGCATGAATTAAATTAAATTGTTTCGCTTAAAGGGAGTATAATGTGTCTTTCAGCATTACAACTTAAAGTTTATTGTTGTTTTGAAAAGGTGGACACCTGTTTACTTTATGTTTGTTGTTTTAAACTTGAAAACTCAGCAAGTAATATAGTTACACGAAATGCTAATGGAAACTTATAAAGTTTAAATGGATTGAATTCAATACGCCTCCAAACTATATATTAAGAATTCTTAGGTACAGTCAAAAATTAGTTACTGATGTTTGCATAGCTTTTAATTTATCATATGAAATTTGGTTGAGAATTATTTTAGAAAAAAAAATGCTTCAACTAACAATGAAACATAAAATAAATCACGTTTATATTTGTATGAATCTTAATGGATGTAAAAACAATAACTTGCAAAATCATTTTAATTTGCTTTATGTGTTTCTAAAAAATTATTCTTTTCGGTAAGAGAACAATTATACTTTAATATTTTAATAAGGTTTATAGTAAATTTTAAGAGAACCTTCTGAAATGTGGTTATGGGCGCTCCTTTATGATAATGTGTCTTGCTTTCTAATAATCATAGATTAGTTGTTGATTTTAGCCCTTTTCATTAAACTGTTAAATCTTCTACTCGTTCTCTTTAAAGAAAAAAATTGTTATTGCAATAAAAATATAGAAGTCTCTGGATTTGCATTTTTTGCAATCGTTTATCCCAGTCACCAATATGTAATTTTTTTTATTTAGTTCTTTAAATTTTCCATTATATTTAGTTCTTTGACATTAGTCTTTTTTTCCTTCGGGGTTCTAATTTATTCGCAGTCTAATAATATGCTTTGGTGATCATGTTTGATCCATTCTTTCGCCATGGACGTACCAGGTAAGTTGCTTTGTAATATATTATATCCAAGATAGTATTTTATTATATATCTATGACTTCTCTAACACGTTTATTCGTTAATTTATTGATTGTGGAGATTTTCGAAATCTGAATGTATATAATTCCGTTGCATTTATTAATCTTTGTCGTTTCCTAATTAAATCTCTTGACCATATTATTATATATCATCTTTTTGTTATTTTATTACCTTTTTGGGTTTGTACCATTGAATTGAGAAATATTAGTAAGTAGATGTTGATACTAAATGTTTTTATTCCGAGCACTAGTGATTTATTTGTAATAACGCTGGTTCAGTTTTTATATTTAAATTTGTTTTGTAAGATGTCATTTATTTTAATGTATGATTTGCTTTTGCTATATAATTTCCTTAGAATCGCATTAAATTTTGGTTTCTCTTAACTGTTCAAGCACTTTCCATAATTTAATTGCAGAAATATTGTCATAAACATTTTTAAGATGGACAAACAACTTTTCCCAACTTTAATTTTCTTCTATGAGCTACTTCAGTATAAAAATGTTGCTGTTGCTCCTTCGGTTCTTTGTCCATGTTTTATTTTTCTCTTAAATTTGTTACTATTCTTATAAACTATTTTTTTTACATATTTACGAATTTATATATATATATATATATATATATATATATATATATATATATATATATATATATATATATATATATATATATATATATATATATACTGATTAATTTTATGGGTTACCATCTTTTGAAAATGTAACATAAAAAGTGTGCATAGTATCTATAAAAAAATTAGAAAATATAAGAACAAATTTGACGTGACTAATAAATGAAAACTACGACAATATTAAAGGTCTAGTAAAAGAAAGGTTGAGGTGACAATGTTGATAACATTTTTGTATTAATAAGAAATTTTAAAACATTCAATTTTTTAAATTTAGATTTAATAATACTTTTGGCTACACCGTCCGTTTTGATCATAAATTGAATTTTAATAAATAACAAACTGCTGTTACTCTTCCAAATTACTTAAAAAAGGGTCCTAAGAGTTATTATTCCACATACAAATACAAAAGAGTGCAGCTTATTTATTTTATTTGTACGAAATTAAAGCGATGTACTTACAAAATTTATAATAATTAACAAGAAATGCTCCACGTCTTATATCAGCATAAAGCATTACTAAAAATTACAAATTAAACTCTTCATTTTTCTGAAGTAAATTGATCATACTAACAATCTTGATTTATTTGAACTTGTAATCTGATCTTTTATTTGTTTAGTAAAATTTTGAGATTTTTGGTGTATCTACTCTTAAATAGTCTGGATAACGGCATCGTTTTCTGTCAACCTCATGCCTTGCAAGTTTATCTGAGCACTCCAAACAGGTAAAGATCACTTGAGGCCAAATTAGGACTATACGAAAGTGTGACAGAAGGTTCCATATTAATTTCCAGAGAGTTTCTAGTGTTATTTTGGGCATATTGCAGCGTGCATTATCTTGGAGGAAAGCTACCCTTTCCAGCTCTGTTTTAGACTTGGATCGGATCTTTTCCTTCACATCTGTTGCCAGGAGATATGAGTAATAAGTTGCATTAACTGTTTTGGCATTCGTCAAAAAGTATATATGGAAAACCCTCTGCAAATCCTAGAAGAACGCTGCGATCACTTTTCCTGCAGAACGGCTGTTCTGCGCTTTCTTGGGAGAAGTACTATACCGCCATTCGTGTGATGACTTCTGAGACTCTGGAATGAAGTAGTGCGCCCACGTTTTATCGGTGGTCACTATAGACTTCAAAAATGCAACATTTTCTTTTTCAAACTGCTGTAGGAAACGACTAGCAGCTTGCATGCGCACCATTTTTTCACGTCCCTCAAAGTGGATGGTGCAGGTGTTTTTCACAGTGCTTTCTAGACTTCCAATATTGATAGACAGCATTTCTCCGAGTTTTTTGATACTGCTGCATTTATTCTCACAAATAAGCGCCTGCACAATTATTGTTTGGCTAGGTTACGGATGTTCGCGGCCAACGATCATGCAGTTTATTCTCCACGCGCTCTCTGCCCTCTATGAAGCACTTACCCCACTCAAACACACGGGTACGTGAGAGGCACTCTTTCCCATATTGTTGTTGTAATAAATTGCAGCGGACGGGACATTTTCTCCAACGAGGAATTTGTTTACATTGTGTTGCGCCTACCAAAATATTAAAAAAATCTCCTACAATCAACTGCAATAAAAGTATCTACACTACCACATGAACTTACAGTAGCAGCTGTCTATTGCCCACCTCTTCACAATATCAAAAAGAATGATTTTGAAGAATATTTCCAAACATTAGGTAATAAATTTCTAGTCGGTGGAGATTACAATAGCAAACACACAAGGTGGGGCTTGCGCCTAATAACAACCAAAGGCAGAGAACTGTTAAAAACAATAGAAGATCACAGATACTTTTTTCTATCAACCGTCACATCTACTTATTGGCCGACTGACCCAGGAAAAGTTCCTGATTTGTTAGACTTTTACGTTATAAATGGAATTAACTCGATATACACTAACATTATACCTAGCTACGACTTGACATCCGACCATTCTCCTATTATAGCAACTATTGGAACATCTGTAATATACAAGGAACCCCCGCGTAGATTACACAATCATCAAACAAACTGGAAGACCTTCCCGATTATATTAAATTATAACATAAATCTAAAAATTCGGTTGAAGGAAGCTGATGAATTAGAAAAAGCTACAGAAGTATTTCTAAGTCAACTACAACAAGCTGCGCAACAGTCTTCACCTATACTTCACCCAAGGAAAATGATGCGGGACATACCCTTAGAAATAAAAAAGGCCGTAGCTGTAAAAAGACGTGCCAGATCAAAATGGCAACGTACCTATTCCTGTCGACAGACAGGTTTATAACCGATTAAGTGAAAGATTAAAGAGCAAGCTAAAAGAAATACGAAGCCACGACTTCGAACAATATATATCTAAACTAAGCAGAACAGATAATTCCATTTGGAAGCCAGTCAAAAATTAAAGTAAACCTAAAACCCCTGCTCCACCAATTAAAAAAAGCACCAATGAACCATGTCCAAAAAGTGATGCTGAGAAAGCCATCCTATTTGCAGAACATTTGGTTTTCGTATTCTAACCGATAGATAATGTAGCAGATCAAGAAATAGAACAAAGTCTTTCCACCCCACCTGCAATACACACGCCTATCAAACCACTGTCATCAAAAGAAATTGCAGAAGAAATTAAATTTCTAAATCCAAAAAAATCACCCGGAATCGATTTTATTACGGCTACAATGCTGAAAGAATTATCTGAAAAAGGAATAATCATGCTAACCCAAATTTATAATGCTATTCTACGTCTTGGATATTGGCCAAAATGTCTTAAAAAGGCGCAAATTATAATGATAGGTAAACCAGGGAAAGATCTAACTGATGTTTCCTCTTACAGACCTATCAGTCTACTGCCAGTAATATCAAAACTACTTGAAAGACTAGTGCTTCGCAGACTACACGAAGACCTGCCCTTAGATACCTGGATACCAGAGCATCAGTTCGGATTTCGTCAGAAACACTCGACTGTACAACAAGTTCACCGAATTTTACAAACCATAAACAAAGCATTCGAAAAGAAACAATACTGTAGTGGAGTTTTCCTTGACATCAGCCAGGCTTTTGACAAAGTCTGGCACCCCGGACTGATTCACAAAATCAAGTGTAGTTTTCCTCCATCCTACTTCAACCTTTTAAAATCATATTTGAACGAGAGAACATTTCAAACTAAGGTAAATTAAGAGAAATCTGCCCACTTTCCAATCAACTCAGGAGTGCCTCAAGGCAGTGTCCTTGGACCGCTACTATATGTCTTGTACCGATAGCACAAAATGCAACAATAGGGACTTTTGCCGATGCTACAGCTATTATTTCTCGTCATGAAGATCCTCAAGCAGCCTCAAACATTACCCAAAACTATTTAAATAACCTTCAACAATGGCTGGAAAAATGGAAAATAAAAGTGAACGAAAGCAAATCTACGCATGTTACTTTTACACTACGCAAAAAAACATGCCCCGAAGTCACAATAAACAATGTGAACATACCACAAATACAATCAGTACGATATTTAGGACTGCATTTAGACACCAAACTAAATTGGAAACATCACATTACAACTAAGAGAAAACAAGCAGATATCAAGACAAGAGAACTACAGTAGCTGATAGAAAAGAAATCACGAATATCCTTGGAAAATAAAATCCTGATATATAAAGCAGTCATTAAACTGATATGGGCATACGGACTAGAACTCTGGGGGTGTGCCTCCAAATCAAACATAGAAATCACACAAAGGGGTCAATCCTAGATACTTCGACAAATTGCAGACGCTCCCTGGTACGTAACGAACCATACACTACATACCGATCTTCATGTTCCAACAGTAAATCCGTAAAAAAGCCATCAAGCATTAAGCCGTTTTAGACAACCATCCTAATCCGCTAATGGAACAACTTCTCGAACCAGTGCTCAACAAAAGACTAAAAAAACTGTGGCCAAGTGAACTATTTTAAGTTAATGTGTGTTAGTTATAATTAAGTTGTAACAGATGAACTAATTTAAGTTATTGTATACCTCAATTATTTAAGCTTTAACAGGTGGTATCAATGAATATCCCCCGACCATGTTCTTAATACTAGTACATCTAATAACTGTCAGCACTTTAGCTCATAGAATTTTGTATTATTCTGATTGCTAAATAAACTCCTAATAAAAATTTACAAAAATTGTGTTGCGCTCACTACTATAGCAACTCCCAAACAGATTCTAACCGAGCAGCACTGTTTTTTGTGATTGTTTATTAGACATATTTATTACCGTTTTGTCCCACAGCTAGCTCTTCTATGTAATTTGAGATTTATAGTTGTTACTTTACTATTTTGTCTAATTATCTATAATTAATTTAAGAGTTTCGATACTTTGAATCTATTTATACATTGTATACCATTAAGTTATATCGTTTATATTAATTCAGTAATTTGTTACTAACGCTTTCTATAATCCTTTCTAAAACACCAAATAATATTAATATTGTTGCAGCGGATATACGCTTTATCTTTATTTGATGGATATAGCTCAATGATTGTAAATCGTGTTTTAAAGACATTTAAAAATTCTGTAATAATGTGTGATATTTAGCTTGAGCTTTTGTGTATTGGTAAATATATAATTACTAAATGTCATTGTAAATCGTTTATGGACCAGCTTTCTTTTATTTAGCTTCGGTAATGAATCTAAATTGCCAGAATGATTTAAACGGTTGAGACGCGAACTGCGATACGGACGGGTCCGGGTTCCATTCCCGGAGCACTCTGATGTTTGTCGGGTGGCCTACTCAGTCACTAAAAACAATTGGGTATCTGCGTTCATTTTCAACAAGGGGTAATAATGGCGGTCGTCTAAGGCGCGATGCTTGCCATATCGCTCCGCATCAGACTTGGTGCGCGACGACCGGGCAGTAAAGTCGGACATATAAGAGCCTCAACTTCTCAGTTTGTAGGCCATACTCCCACGCGGGGGATTTAGAGCCCTGCCATTACCAATGGATGCAATACCACTTCTTAAATGTTCCATTCTTCTTATTATTTCTTGCTTTTCTACTTTAGAACCTTGAACGTTCCAAGTAGCTATTTGCATATACCTTTTTTGTCGCCAATGTTTTTTTTTTAATCAAATTTTAACCTAGTCTTAGAGTTTGTTATACACTTTTTAGTAATGAGCAATACTTTTACAACCGTTGAAGTGGTAGTCTAACTTTCTAATTTTTATTTTGTGGTGGGCATTTTATTTATTTATTATAAACTGATTCTAGAGGTAACTGAAAAATGCACATGCTAATATGCCTGCCGATATTTGTAAATACTTTGTAGTTGTTCCTTTTTTAAAAAATTATTACATTACTATTTTTACTAATCTCTGCTTTTGTCTGTTGTTATTACATAATCATACTTGCTTTCTTAGCATTGTTTTTATTATTGTATTATAATACTTGCAAGGCTTTTCTAACTTTTGTATTTATGTTTGTTAATGTTTTTTTATTTTGTTATCTGCTTTAAGAATTTTATTTTTGTGGTGTTAAGATTACATTTTTTTTTGTATGTTTTTGGTTTGCTGGTCTATTAAGTGTTTTATTATAAATTTAGGCACTACGAATTTTATTAGGTTTATAGTGTGGCTTTTGTGTTTATTACACATCAATCGTTATTGTTTGTTATTTTTTTTATTTGTGAGAATATTATTAACTTGTCAGTCTTGGTCTTATCTTTGTTTTTTAAATTATCTTTATTCATATATTTTTCCATTTTTATTTTCATTTAGTAGTTGAATTCGTCTACATGAGTATGTAATCTACGTTTCTCAGCTTTTTCTAATGCTCTTATACACATACATATATATGCAATTGTATAGTTATTTTCTTTAACACACCTGCTTTGTATTTATTGGGATAAATAGGTCACTTGTGTTTTACATTATTTTCTTTGTATTTGTTCTTTTGATGTATTCCGTTGTAAGCAAATAGCGTTATGTTTTTCATAATTTATCTCGTCTACCTTCTTTTATAATTGTGTTATATTCGTAGATATCTTTTTGATAATCTCTCCATAGTAACGAAACCACTCTTTACGGACAGCTTTTAATTTTATGTTCTCATTTTCATTCGTTTGCAACGTCAGTCAAATAAAGAAAACATTAAACAACAGCGTTGCAATTGTTTTTATATTCAATTCTTAGTCTCCGTTATATTTAACACAATTCTATAATTTAAAATATGTAGATTCTTGAAAGAAAATTCGTTGTACAAAGCCATTTTATAGGATATGTGACGTTTGTGTCATCAGGGTAAAATATTTTGTAATAGAATTGACTCTAAGATCAAAAGAGGTAGCATAACCGATGTTCTAGCAACTAAAAAAATTACGTTTACTTTTGTTCAAACTTAATTTACATTAAGTGGTTCACATTTATTTCAAGCAAGCTAAGTATTTTACCACAGAAAAAACTACAACATATGATTTGTTCAAACAGAAATAATCAATAATTGTTTTAGCTTACATCGATATATACATAAATTTTCTTATAATTTTCAATAATTTAGAAATTTAAAAGTTAAAAACTTATCTAGGAAACTAAGGCAGAAAAATCTTAATTAGCAGGTCTAAAATATTACAGTTTAACTCTTCAACATTGACCTCTATCAAACAATGTAGATATTTTATAGTTCTGTTATGAGAATTGTATTCAGGGGGTAAAAATTGCAAAACTAAATAAAGAAGTACATGATATTTTGCAAATATTTGTACCCATTAGAGAATTTTCTTCTATTTGTATAACCTGTGACGATTTTTTTAAGATCAAAATTTACCATTAAAATCAAACTCAGTGATTTTGAAAAACATTGGAGATATGGTATTTACAAGTATAAGCATATGGAAAACCTCTATTCTACGTGAAATTTATTCTCTTTAATATTTACCTTATTGCAACAATATTTGAAGGGATGAATTAATTGGATGCAGTACTTAATGCAACCAAATAAACTTTTATTCTTATTAACAGTTGGTTCAATAAATTCAAATTCACTAACAACTTCATTGCTTTTACTGTTTGGTTTATTTCAAAAAAATTGTTAGGCTCAAAGAACAAATAAAAATGCATCCACTTCTTACAGTATTTAATCCAAAACAAATATAATTATGCCGAAAAATTTGCTAAATAAAGTATTATCTACAACAATGAGGCCATTTTAATGAGATTGCTAATAAAAGAAAATCCATGGAATGTAGTATTGAGTATATTTTCGGTATAGTATTTCATTGATTTTTCTTTAAACAAAATATACTAATTTACTAAACAATTATTGTTAACGGTTCTAAACAAATTTATTTATCGCAATATTTGCCAGAGAAGAATATTGGTACTCACATATTTAATCCAACAAACAGAAACAAATTCTCCAGCTACAGCATTGGAAAATCATCAAAGAAAATTCTGTATCTCAACTTGTTTCGTATAATAAAAAGAAGTTGTAGCAATACCCCCCATTAATGAGAATATTTGATTGATTAATCTGAAAATTTCTAAAGAAACTGTTCGATTAGTTCCAAATTTTGAGAGAGTATAAAATGTATCTTATATTTGTAACTACTATTTCAATATTGTCTAATAGAACTGAATTTATAAGAAATACAATTTGTTGCATCAGATTAAATTGATCAACTCACGTGCTTAATTTAAGGGAGTGAAAATAAAAAGCCCCTATATTAAATTAGATAAAGCAAAATTTGCTATATTTTTAGGTAAAATTAAAAAATATTAATAAAAATATCGTTTTAGTTGTTTTGAGTTTAACAGAACGCCATTTTTGAAACATTAAAGCGCAACATTTGAACTACATAAACCAGATTCGACAGAAATAAACACCTAATCTAAATATTTAGTTCCATAAAGCTGAACTTGTAAGAAATGTTTACTAGCAGCTACATCTAGAGCGATATTACATTACATATACATTAGTGAACTAAATAAATTTTATTAAATTTTACAGACCGTTACTCAAACTTGATAACGACATGCTATTCCAGTTTCATACATATCTCAATTAGGACGGCCATCTTTAAGATTTTTAACTACCGAAAGCGTGTTAACACTTAGGTAGTTAATGACATTACAAATCCGCCTGTGTGTCTGTCATCACGATAACTTAAAAGCTAAAGCTCTAATTAACACCAAACACAAGTATTTCAGACCAAAATAAAGTATGAGTTAGATTTTCAGCAAAATCGGGCAACGCCAACTGTTAAATACTCATCTATTCATGACTAAGCTATAAAAATTATTCATCCATCGTGTTAATTTACACCCTTCTCGTTATTGTCTGCACTATACTACTCACAGGTTGGATATTTATTTATACTGTTTGTGTAATATTTTGAATTTTTACCTATGGTTTTTTATTTGAGTGCCACGATAAGTTAACAAAATAGACGTTTAGTAAATTTTGGATAATTCAAAACTAAATCAAAATAAACTTGGTTCTACTTAAATAACGTGTATTCTTATAAATATATTTATTTATTTACAGAAAAAGAAATATAAATAACAATTATTATGATTATATAAAGTTTATTAGCAAACAAGCTACGTAACTGTGTAAACCAGATACGATGCAGCTGTCCTGCTGCTTAATTAATCTAGATATTTTATATGGGTTTATGTTACTAACGTAATCTAACCATTTATGTATTTGCTTGTTAGTGTCCTGTTTGTGATTGTAACATTTTTAAAACGTTATTTATGTCTAACATCAGATTTATTTATGAACTATAGAACTTTTATGTATCTTTTAAGTGTGTGACACTTTTCTTTTGTCTATTAGAAACCCTGTTTCATTCGTCATGGGAAAAATTAAAATGGACGAGACAAGCCGATACTTTGTTTAGAAATGTTCTAATTTTTTCATGTGATTATGACTATTATGTTTTCCTACGCAAAATTATTTATTCTTCCTACATGAGCTTGTTTTTTATTTCTATAGCTCTGGAAGAATTTTATGTCGTAATTTTAACCATTGCATTTAACGCCAATTATAATACTGGACGCATTTTAATTAATTTTTTCAAATTTTTGATTTTGATAATAAAACCTTTAAAATAATAATATAATTGCTAGCCAACGGTCGCTGATCGTGTTTTTTATTTTTCCATAAGAATAACTGCCTTGGATTGAAAATTTGATTTTGTTTCGTATAGAAGGAGTACTCGTAAACGGAACGTGAAATTTATCGATTGAGTTTGCCTTGTAGATCCTTGAATACATATAATTCATAATATAGTTTTAATAACGTATATTATTAGAGTTTCTTGGTTACAATAATCCTTGGGAGATTAGTTTATTATGGTGCGATTTCTATCAGTTTATTAAATCGTATACTATTATTTTGCCCATATTATAGTATTAAGTAGTATTATTATATTGAAAGTTGGAGTTTATTTCAAAATGTGTTAATAGTTTCTTGCAGTAATCATTTATTTTTATATTATGTTGTTAAAATTCGCACAATTCAGTTGATTTGATAATTAAGACAAATGGCAGATGTAAATATTTAGTAAATTTGACATTCATATGTGACAAGATATGAAAGGCACATTATTTAATCTAACAATTTCCATATTTTACTATCTTTAGTTTTAAAGAAAAACTACTTGATGAAGAAGCCTTTCTGTAAGGACTTTTAAAAATGTTTACTGTAGTATTTCGTTTCGTGTCTCACAGACCCTGAAAACCACCCTTCGTAAAAAATACATTCACATGTATTGAGTCAATTTTGAACTAATTTTGCGAATGGGTAAGATCGGACAAATTTGGTACATATATTCTTCAACTCGCACCTGGATAAGGGTGTATAGAGATGTAACTATAACTATTTTTGATTTTTTGGGGTGACCAAAAAAAGATTGCTTCTATAACTTCTTCTTCTTCTTCTTCTCCTAAGCCCAATTAATTATGTAATTAATTAAATCCATTTTTGGATGTAGGCCTTCCCTAACTCCTTCCACCTATTACGATTTTGTGCGATTTGGATCCAATTCAGTCCAGCTGTACGTTTAAAATCATCATACCAACGCATAGGTGGTCGTCCTCTTCCTCTCTTATGCTCGTACGGTCTCCATTCAGTTATTTTACGGTTCCATCTATTTTTGTCACTTCTCGCCACGTGTCCTGCGTAACTCCATTTTAATTGGGCAATCTTAATACCAATGTCTGTCACTTTTGTAATTGATCTTATTCTGTCATTCCTAACTTTATCTCTCCTTGTTATATTTAACATTGCTCTCTCCATTCCCCTTTGTGCTATTCTCATTGATTCTATGTTGCTTTTTGTTGTTGCCCAATTCTCTACTCCATATGTCATGACCGGTAAAATACATTGTTCGAATACTTTTGTTTTCAAGCGTTGATCTATTTTTATGTTTTTCAAAATGAAGGATAGTCTTCCAAATGCGATCCATCCACTTTTTATTCATCTTTTTATTTCCTTCTTTTCACTGCTTCGTCCTAGTTCTATTCTTTGGGCTAGGTATATATATTCTTCTACTCGTTCAATTTGAGAATCGTCAATTCTAATTTCTACATCTGAACCAGGGTGCATTACTTTTGTTTTTCTTAAATTCATTTTTAATCCTATTTTGTTTGACTCTCTATTTAGATCAATGATCATTTCTTTCAAGTCTTCTAAATTTTCCGCGAGTAGTATGATATAATCAGCATAGCGTAGGTTAGTAAGCCGCTCTCCGTTTACATTTATTCCTTTATCTGGCCATTCTATCTTCTTGAACACGTCCTCCAGTGTTAGGGTAAAGAGTTTCGGCGACAGTGTATCACCCTGTCGCACTCCTTTTGCAAGTGGTACTGGGTTAGTTTTCGCGTGTAATGTATATGTTGCTGTGACTCCCTCGTTTAGTTGTTGTATGAGTTGTATGTATCTTTGATCTATTCCACAGTTTGCTAATGCTCTATATATTGCCCAGTGTTCGATGGTATCAAACGCCTTTTCATAATCTACAAAGGCCATGCATACGGGGAATCCATATTCGTTTGATTTTTCGATGATTATTTTTATTGTTAATAGGTGATCTCTAGTGCTGTACTCCTTCCTTAATCCCGCCTGTTCCCGGGGTTGATACTCATCCAGCTTTCTTCCTAGTCTGTTGTTAATAATCTTTGTTAGCAATTTGTACAAATGTGACAATAAACTGATGGGTCTATAATTTTCAAGTTTTGTGTTTTCTCCTTTTTTGTATAATAGTATGACGTTTGAGTTTTTCCAGGTTTTGGGTATTTGAGTTGTTTTTAAGCATGTGTTTAATAGTTTTGGTATTTTTGATATTAAATTATCCCCAGCCTCTCTGATCATATCTATTGATATTTCGTCATCTCCTGTAGCTTTATTAAATTTGAATTCTCTCATAGTGCTCTTCACTTCTTCTGTGGTTATATCGGGTTGTTCTTCGGATCCCACGTTTTGAATCTTTCTAGTTCTAATGGCATTGTCTTCTATTCTTGATGTACTTTGGATTCATATAATTCGGTGTAAAACTCTTCTATAATTTTTTGAATTTCATCTCTGTCGTGGATTATTATACCATCTTTGTTACGTAATGCGTACGTTTCTTTCTTTCTCATTTTTTGTTGAAGTATTTTCATTCCTTGGTTTTTCTTTATCACTTCATTAATTTGTTGTTCTTGTATTTGTCTTCTATGTACTCTTATCTGTTTTCTTATTTGTTTATTCACTTGCTTAAATTCTTCTGTTATTCTTTTATTTTCCTTTGCTAGTCGTCTGCGTTTTTCCATTAGACTCTTGATATCTGCTTTAATAATATCTCTGGTCTTTTTTGCGTGGTATAATTCTCCGTAGTTCTTTTATCGAAGTGTTAATTATTGTAGTTATTTTATTATTTACTTCATCTATTGTGAGTATTTTGTCATCAATATCATCATTAGCTAACTGTTTGTTTATTACTTCTCTATACGCCTCTTCCTTTCTTTTTATTTCTTCTGCTGTCAGTTTAATTGAATTTTTCCCGATTAATTGTTTTCTTTCTGTTCTTTTATTAATAGTCAGTACAGCTCTTACCAGTCTGTGGTCACTCCCCGTATTAAATAGGTTTAGTACGGTAACGTCATTTATTTTTTGTTTTTTGTTTGTCAAAATATAATCTATTTCGTTTTTGTATTTCCGGATGGTGATATCCAGGTCCATTTTCGACTGGGTCTTTTTTAAAGAAGGAATTCATAGCATATAGTTTATGCTCGTTCATGAAATTCATTAGCATGTCTCCTGTTTCATTTATTTTGTCTATTACAAAATTACCCATGTATTCTTCATCGGGTTCTTGTTTTTGCCTAATTTGGCATTAAAGTCCCCACAACGATGGTCCAACCTGAGGGATCCGTTTGCATAGCTATTTTTAGATGTTCGTAGAACAATTCCATCTCTTCGTCCGTGTGGGAGGAAGTAGGGGCGTATACCTGTATAACTTTGATCTTTATTGTTGCCGTAATTTTTAGAATTATATAAGCAACTCTTTCTGATACTGATTTAAAGGTTTTTATATATGGTGTCCATTTTTTGTTAACGAACAGTCCGATTCCTGCCGTGGTTCCATCTATTCCGCCTTTGTGTATTAGCGTGTTTCCTGACTTGAGCTTAATCCATTCTTCTCCTTTTCTTCGGATTTCACTTATTCCAACAATATCCCAATTGATTTTTGTTAGTTCCTCTTCCATCTCTATAATCATATCATCCGTTCTGAGTGTACGAGCATTGTACGTTGCAATCCATAGTTTGCTTATCTGTATTGATTTGTGGTTACATTTCAAAGTCGAAATCTTCTATAACTACCAGGAAAAAATATCGTTGAAAACACGTTATGATTAATTAGTGTTTTAGAACTAATTTACACATTTTCAAAACTTGTATATTTCATATCCTGCTTTTTTGCATGTAGCTGGTTTTGATTCTACACTCTTATGTAAAAAATAATTACTTTTGATGTTCTTAATTATAAAAATGTTATTTAAATCTTGCAGGTGGACTCAAATGTCGAATATGTAATCAATAGATCATGCCTAATATTTAAATTGAATTGTCTGACAAAAGTTTTGGTTTTCAAATGTTTATGTAAATATGAATTCTTGATGTTGAAAGCTTTAGATTTGTTGAGTTGAGTAGTCTTTATTTTTATGACAAAGGAAACTTATTTTTTTGGAAATTTTAAAGCTTATAGCAGCGATAACTTAGTTGTAAGTACTTGGTATTTCATTTATTTCCTTCTTGGTTGTATTATGGTACACATTATTTTGGCATTGTTATACTAAAAGTAACATTTTTAAATGTTTTTATATTGTATAGTTATGTTTAAACGCTTTTCTTATATATGTTAATTTGTATTATTGTTGTTAATAAAAAAAATAAATTACACGACACTTTTCAAGTCGTTGAGCTACATTTTCAAATAGAAACATCATCACTGCATAAAGCTGAACCTCCTTTTAGATTATTAACCTTTGAGTTTAAACATTTTAGGTTTTTATTTCTTTAATGTCTCAAAATAAAATATATATGTGGCATTATCTTCTTCAAAAACTGCTGTTCCAAGTTGTGAGAGATAGCTGGAAAAGTATTTGGAAGTAATTTATATCTTCTGCTTGATTTATTATTTTTTATGACTAAAACGAATATATTATCTGGAAGATAAGGTTTACAAAAGTTAATAAAAATTTAGTAGACCTGCGGGAACTGGTGGATTTGAATGTGTTAATAAATTTTCTCTTTTGTTTTCGAATACAAAATGACGCATTTTGTCGTCGTATTTATTGTTGATATCATTTGTTTGTATTTTCTGAGTTACACTAAAATAAGTTTTTGAAGTTAACTACTACCACTCATAATTATTCGAATATTTATTTTTCAAACAAAAATTTAGAACTTTTAGAGTCCATTTGTCAAAGAGATTTGTATTAATAATAACATAATTTGTTAAACTTAGAGGTGCTATTGATAATCATGTATTTATTTATCAAAATTTTGTTCTTGTTATAATTTTGGGACGCTTCTTTCAAATTCATCCCACACCAACACTGCGGAGGGCAAATAATTCCTTTCACGACAATGTGATTATTTAATAATTGTATGTAATAATTACAGTTCAGAGAAACATATGGGATGGTTATTATCTTTTTCGAAGACGAAACCATTGCCAATAATTCTTTTATAAAATGGCAATGGCTTGCAGAATGCCATTGATTTACACTAAATCTCTGGTTTGAACATCGCTAAAGCATTGGGTGAACCATTGCATTACTTTCTTTATATTTTACATTAGAAGTCTGTTGAAGAGAAACTCCCTTGTTATAACTCACAATTCAAATTTGGATTCATAAATCCATAAAACTCGATTCCATTGCAGTCCCATCTAGTTTTGGTGTAATTGTGCTTATTCTAGCGTTTCCACTTTATTTTGCTTTTTTAGTGGTTTTAACCCTGCTTCAATTAAACGTCGTTTTATCGTTAAAGTTGATATTGAATCTTGCTTTTCTATATTTCACATATTTGTAAATTTGGGTGCTGCTAATAATTGGTTTTTCTTGCTAACTACTATAATATACAGGGTCTGCATTTTAAGTAATGAGAATAAATCCACAAACCAAAATTTATACAGATAGCACTACAAAATTTTAGTAGTCTTCTTGAGCGTCAACACACTTCTGCAGGTGAGTTTTCCACACTTCGTACGCTCCCTGAAAGTCAGCAACTGAAACATCCTTCAGAGCACGCGTGCAAGCCGCTTTGACAGCATCCAAGGTTCCGTGGTGGCGTCCTTTGAGGGCGGTTTTCACTCTGAGGGTTTTCTCCAATGCGTCCCAAAAGATCTTTCGAAACGGCCTCACGGTTTTGCATTTGCTCGTTCGTCAAAACTTTCGGGACGAGCTTGGCGCAAATCTTCCTTATCCCAAGATCCTCAACGATGGTTTTGTGAACAACCATTTTATCGATTCCTGGCTTATCCGCGATAAAACGAATACTTAACACCGGTCCGAGTTCAGCAAATCTCGCACACGTTGTTCGGTTTCTCCAGTCCTTGAGGTTGACGGGTGACCTGTGCGGGGTTCGTCCTCCACGCTCTCCCGGCCTTCTTTGAACATTTTGTGCCACCTAAAAACTTGAGCTTGTGATAAGCTTTCACTGCCGCACGCTTGCCGAATCATTTCCAGCGTTGATACACCAGATTTTTCAAGGCGAGCACAAAATTTAATTGCGTAACGCTGTTCAGTGCTTTGCTGCATTTTAAGCTTGCACACACTCCTTTGCAGACGCCCGCGCCGCGCATTATCATGCCTCAACAGAAGCCAGCAGGCGACTGTCGCTTGGAGCGTATTTAAGGTCAAACTCCCCTCTACTGACTCCAACCGGTCCCAGCGCCCTCTGACGTATATTCTCCCAGGACAAAAATATTCTCATTAGTTAAAATACAGAACCTGTATTTATTTTCTTGTGTCTTACGCCTTTTTCTACTTCGCCTTTTTTTTTTATTATTGCTTACGCTGCATTATTTATATTTAATTTTATCATACACTTTAAAATATTTTTTTTAGATACCAGAAGCTTTGTTCAACACTATAAATAAATACGAACCAGCAAATTTTATATCTGTTTTAATTGTCCGCAATAAAACAAAGAATTTAGCCCCCCTGGGTGCAACTGTAAATAGCTTTAGGTTTGTTTGGTTTGTTTGAACTCTTTATTATCACATTTTGTTAAAACTATTTGTAAATATTGTGCGACATGTGTCTGTAAAAATAGAAGCGGATAATAAGAATTTATCATATATTAAGTTTTATTAAAGGTATGCCGAGAGTGACACCCTAATAAAACATGTGCCAAAAGTGGTCCCGTTTTTGAAAGTTTGAAATCAAGGGGGCACCCCTTTCTAGTAGCCCGACCGAAACCGATTTAAGTGTTGTCAAGGTCAAATTCATCCAATCAGTAAAGCAGGTTGTTACGGCACTCAGGATATTTCACATAATAATTTTAATTAGCCCGAATATTTTTGGCCCAACGTTTACGTGCCACATAAACTGGTTAATGCTAATTTAGCCACTTGCATGGTTACTTATTGCAGAAACACCAAGAAAAATTTTATATTTGTAACGAATGGTAACAAGCTATTAAAAGTAATAGATTATATAGATAAGCATCATAGTGAGTCACCACAAACAACCTCGAAACCGTGATCCGAAGAAGACCACGATCTATGTGCAGCGAGATTACAATAGTGTCATCTATTACCTGCTATTCCAATTAAATAAATAATTGATTTAACCCTGCATCGATTGCAATTAACAAAACTGAACCAAGTAATTAGTACAAATGTCCGGAATGTGAAAATAGGGAGAGAGTTATCCTCCACCACGATCTCGTTAGGTCTCATACGTTTTTATCTACTCGGAATCAATTGCTTATTCCTGCTTGAGATGTTTTACTTCATTCTTCGTCTTTACAAAACCCCTTCTGATTACTATTTATTCGTGGTAGTATTTTTTGGCTGAAATACTGTCATAACGAGCAGGCTGTGAGAAGGCTATTAAATTTAAAACATTTTATAAATTAATAAAAATAATCGATGCATATTCGATTAAAACTTATTCTGTATCTCAAAATAACTGTGTTTTACTTTACTTTAAAAGCAGAAAGAGCTCATTTGCCAACTTGTGTTAAGGTTTTTAGTGTGGAAGTACAAATTAAATACAACTGAGGGCTCAGTTTTTAACTTATAATGATAAAAGTAATGGTGAAACTCTAAGCCGCTCGTAGGCGCAAGACTTGCAAACTGAGGTGTTGAGGCTGTTATAAATTCGCCCTTACTGCGCCGAAATTAACGCAATGAATATTCCTCTACTACTCATTTACGCAATGTTAATCATTCGTTTATCTTTTTTAGAGTACTAAAAGTACCTGTTTATTTTTCTTTTTAATACTAATTTACGTCATAGTTTTAATTGTATAACATTTAAACTACTCTAATTTATGTTGTAAATTTAAATAGTGACAATACGATTTTGGTACTGTAACTCTTGTCTGCATGTGACATACGTTTAGCCTTGTTGGTTAAATTTATATACAAATGCATAAATCATCTCTTTTATTTTAGCAGTTTAGTTATAGTATTAAATAATGCAGCTCTTATTATTGCTTTCAACCAGTTGTCTTCTGAGTATTTTTTATTATTAAGTAAATTAGCAATTAATACAGTCAGTTAAGTAAAATCATGTTTGGCTTAATTAACAGTTGGTAAAAGGTATTTCCCCAATTCTTTTGTGAATCTATATATGAAAAATATTCAGTTGACATTAAATTCTTGATAGAGAAACGCGTAAATCACCATGAGCGCCGCGTACGCGTCGCACTACGAGGCTGTGTTCTTCTGTACCCATCCGAAAGGTCCGAAAATGTCTCATGCAACGGCTGCTAACTATATAAACAAGTCGAAAACATTCGTCAGTAAGTAGGTGAAGCTATGTAAAACGGTCGATGACTTACCGGAACGTGCTCGATGGGCAAAGTGTTTCCTAAGTCGAAAACAGATCGTAAACTTGTTTTCGCGAAACCCAGGCTTAATATGGCGTCAAGGAGCAGCAAAAATAGAACCGAAAGGTGTAGATATATCATATGTAGTTATCCGAACCCAGCTTTGTGCGCATGATATCAAATGCCGTAGTTTAGTGAAGAAACCTTTGCTAGGTGAAAACCATGTGACGAATCGACTCGTTTGGGCAAAGGACGATATTAGTCGAGATTTAAGCAATGTACTGTTTACGAATGAAGCTTATGTTTGGGAATATATTATCGTCTCACCAGCCTGGTCAACCTCAACTAACATGTTGGTAAAGCGTACCGTTAAACACACAGTATAAGAGCGTTTTTGGGGCGGCTTTTCAAAACTGGATTTCGGAACGTTTCATTTGTTTACGTACAACCTAAATTCTCCGAAAATGTTTCAATTTTTTCAAGAAATATTTGTTACCGATTACTAAACGTTGCTTCATCAAGAAAACAAGAACTGGATCCTGCAGGAGGACAACGACCCCAAACATTGCAGCGAGCTTTGCATCGAGTGGAAAAAGCAGTTTGGTATTGTTATCCTTTACTAGCTGTCGCAGCCGCTCGAAGCAAATCCGATTGAGAATATGTGGGCATATATCAAGCACAAGCTTCATGGGAGAAAATTGTTTACTTTTAAGTAGTTAACACGAGTTTTCACCAGTCAACAGGTAACCAAAAAGGCTTGTTTGCTAGTGATTTTGAAACTGATTAGTCAAAGGTCAACTAGAGGGTTCTCAAATTTGGGAGACTGCTTCGCCACTTTGCTATGCGTTGCAAGCTTTGCAGGTTTATTGATATAATAGCATCTTTGTTTTGATAGAGTCCAATGTAGCTAAGTATTTAAAAATGTTTTTAAATATTTTTTTCTACATTAATCCGAACACTCTCTTACTGAACTGACTGTATAGGGAATATTCTACAGGGTGGCCAAAAAGTCGGGAAATATTTCATTTGGTCACTATTGTCCACTACAGTGTCCGAATACATATCGGACGTCATTGATGTGAAGGACAGTCGATAGGGTTTTGTCTACATTTGATGACCATTCGGTGAGATGTCTTCAAATCCGATCACATACACTGTTCCCGAACGGATGTTTATTGTCTCGGCGTATTAGTCAAATGGTAAATCGCCTACTATGGCTCTCGGAAAATTCCGAGCAGAGTTCGATCGGAACACAAAACTGACTCTGAAGACGATAACAATGTGAATAAACAAAAATCAATTTCTCCCAAAATTTTCTAATCGATTATTTTTAAGAAAAAGAAAATGATTAACCAATGCTGGTTCCAACAAGATGGCGCGACACCACACCGAACACAAGGTTTTAAAAATTTTCATGGTTTAAATTTTGATTTAATCTTCATGATGTCTCTAGGAAATTTGGATATGATCGCTGAAAAATTCGGTGTACGAATTATCGGTATGGATGCGGAGAAGAAAACCAGAAATGGAATTGATTGGCCTGCGTGTTTACCGGATCTCAATGTTTGCGATTTTTTCCTTTGGGGTTATCTCAATGATAGAGTGTATCGCACTAATCCTAAGACCATCGATGAACTGAAACAACGAATCAGAGAAGAGTTTGCGACCATTGATCAAAATATGCGCCACAATGCAATTACCGGTTTTGAGGAAAGGTTTCACCGCGTTGTTGAAAATAATGGCTCATATTTTGAGAACCTTGTTCATTAAACCCTATGATCTCTACTAATGTATAGTCAATGAATTAATTTTTTATCTTTGTCAATTACCGAGAAATTGAATTTTACTTTATTTCCCGACTTATTGGCCACCCAGTATAAGGTAATACACTAACATAAAATAAATATATTTTGTAAATGAACCGACATGATGGTTTCCCGAATTACAGTATTACAGTCTCCGTAAGAAAGAGGTGCAAGATAGGGTTTATGTAAATATCTAATTTTTTATGATAGATGGTACTTCTTTAGTAGATAAACGTTTGTACAGTTGGTAAATGAAGGTGTTGTAAATAATTTTGGTACTATACAATTGGGTACCGAATGTTGTTCGTTGAATCTCAGTTTGATATGTATGTATTGCATTACAGTGGTAAATAAGATGTACAAATTTGCTAAAACTATTTATTTATTATACTTACAGGTGATCAGAATTACTTAGCACTATTTATGTATACAACATACAATTAATAACGTAAAATATCTGTAACTCTATTTATGTCGACGCGCGCAGTTTCCGGCACTTAAATTCGCTTCACTTTGCTGTTGCCACTGGAATTCCCCGTAGCCGCCCCGCTGTGCGGTATTTATACCTATTTGGGATATATCAGTGGCGCTATGAAACACCTGGAACGCCGGACTGAAACCATCTAGAAGGTTCGGACTTGTTTGAATTCGCACTTGTTCCAGCGACAATTGGATACCTGGAAGGCATTATGGGGCTATGCCACTGTAATTTTTTAAAAAAATCATTCTTTTTTATTGGCTTAATTGATGGATAAACTATTCAAAAATGTAGGAAAAATTGTGCTATACCTTAAAAAAAAATTATCAGTTCTTTTAAACAATTTAACTGAACATTCTTCGACGTCCGAAATTACGAATATCGCGCGTTTTTGATAAAATTGATACCTATATAATCGATGTGCTTTTGATATATGATGATAGAAGGCGCTCGTAAATATTTTGCCTAAAAATTTTGCTATAGTTATAGTAGAGGTTGGTCTTCACTCTCCAATTGCTAGTATACATGGTGACGACGTATTTTCATAATATTTACTGAGTACTCGTATTATATATTTTATCTAGTTGACAATGAGTGGTGATACAGTTGTTTACCGGGGGAAAAAAGGTACAAAAACTTCGACATGGTCTACGAAGAGAAGCAAGAGTAAGAAGCTACCGCAAAATAGATTCGAGATGGAGGCCGATTCAAAAGGAGTGAGTGCGTCTGCAAAAAAGTTAAAAACATCTTGTGATTTGAAAGATGTACCAATTGATCCAACATTTGGCTATCGAATTGTGAATTTAGCTGCTTTGACGAGTGCAATTTCTGGATGTGTAGTGTGCAGGGTGTGTGGTTCGGACGTAAAGTTTTTAGAAACAAGCAAGCGAGGGCTGGGCTTCAAAGTGATTGTTTCTTGTAGCAAGTGTGACATAAAATCATTTCCTGCCTCTCCATTTATAAAAAGTGGATATGAAATTAATCGACGATTTACTTTTGTAATGAAAATCCTGGGCATTGGCTTACAGGGAATTAAATAGTTTTGCGCTTTCACGGATATGCCAGCACCGATATTTCGCAGTTTTTACGATTCGCTTATAGACACCATATCGATTGCTACAAAGGCAGGTAGTACTTTGAGCATGAAAAAAGCAGCGTTAGAAGAAAAAGAGAGAAGCAGTGAAAATAAACAAACTGACGGTTTGACGATCTCGGGTGACGGTTCTTGGCGGAAACGTGGCTTTTCCTCTTTATACGGAATTGTGACTCTTATTGGTTGGCATACAGGCAAAGTCATCGATTTCATCGTAAAATCTAAGTATTGTAAGTCCTGTGAATATTGGGAAAAGCATGCTGACACTGCTGAATACCAAGAACGGCTTCAAACTCACAAAGAAAGTTGCCAAAGCAATCACGAAGGCTCTTCGGAGAAAATGGAAGTGGATGAAATGATTGAGATGTTTCAACGATCCCTCGAGTTGTACAACGTTAAATATTCACAGTACGTCGGTGACGGAGATAGCAAAACTTTTAAAGGTATATTAGATGCAAAACCTTGAGGATATTGACATAAGAAAAAAAGTATGTATGGCCCACGTTCAAAAACGCATGGGAACAGGTCTGCGAAATTTGAAAAAAAAATACCAAAGGCTTAGGTGGAAAAGGAAAGCTGACCCGTAAATTAATTGGCGATCTTACGTTGTACTATGGCCTTGGTATTCGTCGAAACACAGATTCTGTTGAAAATATGAAAAAAGAAATTTGGGCAACGTTGTATCACAAACTTTCAACAGATAAAAAACCACAGCACGGTAATTGTCCTCCAGGCGTCAACTCATGGTGTACGTGGCAAAAAGCAAAAGCTGAAAATAGTTTAGATAGGTATGAGCATAAGCCAGCTTTAAGTACTGAAGTATTTAATGCCATTAAACCAGTGTACGAAGATCTTACACGTGATAAATTACTTGGACGTTGCTTGTAGGGTTTCACCCAAAATACCAACGAGAGTTTCAATTCGACCGTCTGGTACATCGCACCAAAAAATATTTCAAGCCGTAAAAAGGTGCTTGATATTGCTACTGATGTTGCTACATGCGTTTTCAATGATGGATTACTCGGTATACTGAAGATTATGGAGGTCTTGCAGTTGCCAATAGCCTTAACTTGTTACAATTACTGCCTAGAAGCCAACGAAATGAGGATTAGTCATGCCGAGTCGACTTTGACGGCGCGCTCGGCCTCTAGATCGCAAAAAAAAACTGGAAGACGAAGAAAATATAAATTTGGAAGGGAATTTGTATGGAGCTGGTATTGCTGGCTAATGGTAAAAAATTTTTTATATAAATTTTCAAGTTTAAAGCATAGAAATCAGAACTTAAAACTTTAAACGCGATTATTTTAAAAACATGTTTTTCAAATTGGCTTGCAAGGTAACTCGCTCAATTTTTATCCGATTGAGCTCAAATTTGAACTGTAGCATCTTAATTAGATTTCTCACGAATGTTGTACGGACTTTGCAAAATATTTAAAATTATAAAAGTTATTAACAAAAATTGTCAATTTTTTACGGAAAAAATTGACTTTTTTTTCAAAAGCTTGCCATTTTTTCAAAAATCCACCAAGTGATAGGTTTGAATTTTACCTCATTGTGTTTGTTTCTTCAGTTTTGCAAAAATGTCTAGCTTTCTCCGAATGATGGTTGCGTCTCGTTTCATTTCCTTTCTTTTGTCCAAGCTAAAAGCAATCTCTACATGTTTTTGGATGCTACATGTCTATTTCTCAAATGTGATTCTTGGTACTTCTTTAGCTGCTCGAGTCTTCTTGATTATATCTATCTTAGCTAAGATCGTTCCTACTGTAGACCTGTTGAAGCGATACTGACTAGCAATATCAGACATCTTCTGCCCACTCTCTACTTTGGCTATTATCTCTTGCTTGGTTTCTATAGAAGCACAGTTCTTGATACTTCACTTACAATTCAGAGAACAGAAATCAATTAGTACATAAAAGCCGTTTTACTTTACAAAAGCTTGCATACGTAGTCGCTAATTGGATAAATTCCTCCGAAGGTCGCTCTTTACCGAAAATTGTTGTTTTCAGATGCTTCCTCTTCGAACGAAGCGGTGCACCTGCAGCAGCGGCTGCGGAGCTTGAGCACGGAGCTGGTGACTCTGCGCAACCGGCTCCACGTGCAGGCGCCGGCGACCACTCTCAAGGGGGCCGCCGCGGCCCCGGCGGGCATCCAAGCGGCGCAGCCCGCCATCCCGCCTCGCGCCGCCCCTGTGCTCGCCCCGCCGGTGGTCCCGATACCGGAGCCGCGCGTCCAGCTGCCCACCGCCGGCGCCGACCTCGAAGACCTCATTCACCTGCAAGGCCCGCTCACCGAGGATGCAGTCATGAAGTGCCTCCAGGCGCGGTTCGCCGCTTCCAATTTCTATGTGAGTGTTGGTCATTGAACAGAGCTGACCTTGGGCAGCACCTGTCGCGCTGCCTGCGGCCGGCCCTGTTCACGCCTGGCCGTGAACTTGCCAACAAAACCACGACCGCTGCGTGCATTTACATACCATTCCTTTAACAGTCTGTTAATTATAACACATGCGGCACCGGCTCTTGTACGCCGCGCTGTTCCGTACCTTCTTATCATTAATTTTTACAACCGCTTGCGTAATGACTCCGCGGTCCGCATTAATCTCGCGTATAAAATTGCAGACCGCGTTTCGAGAAGTAATAACACTCGGACATGGCGATGGCGACGGCGATGGCGGCCAAATTAACATTCGGCGCGGCTCGATAATTCAAGGGCGTAATTGCGGCGGCAGGCCGTCGCGTGGCTCCGTCCTAACGGTCGCTGTCGCGCTGTCCTCGCTTTCAGCCTTGCGGAAGTTCCGCGGACAGCCCGAATTTAGCAAGCTCAATGTGGGTGAAGGTGATCAAAACATACAAATTGGCTTGCAGGAGAGGCGTCTGGTAGGACGTTGGCTAGTTTTTTACGCAACCTAATTAGCATCTGTGAATTAGTGTCCTCTGCACAGTTGTGTGCAAGGCCGTCGCATAATTTTTATTGTATTATTTTTTAAATTGATCTTTACGTATTTATAAATATCGCCTACAGTACTTTGTGAGTGAATTTTTCAAATCGGTTTACTGCCCATGACATGACAATAGCCGTTTTGGACATGTTTTTACTTTGCTTTTTATCATAAGTTAACCAAAACACCTTATGGATAATTTTTTTTTTATTGATCAGATACATAACTATTTACAATCTGCTGCAAAGCAATAAGTAAATAATTTACGTAAGTGTGGGTTTAGGTGGAAGTTGACGTTCATTAACGTCACTTCTGCTGTAACTTAATGTAAGAATACTAGTACTAAATCCGGAAGGGTAAGTCCAAGGTGTAGTGTCTTTTAAGTCTGCGGTTGTGTTCATTGCTATCTAGTAGGTTTAAAGCTAAATGATTGGGGTGCAATTCTAGTTTATTGATATATCTTTCCCTATTTTTAACTATTTCACTTTTCACTAAACTTATTTTTAGGTCACTGTAAATGTCCGCATTGGTTATGTAGTATGGTGCATTAGTGATGGTTCTGAGTGTTTTGACTGGAATCTTTCAATTATCGAGATATTGGAAGATGAAGCAGTTCCCCATATCTGGATACCATACATCCACACGGGCTTGAATATGACCTTATATATTAACAGCTTGTTGTCGAGAGAAAGTTTCGAGTTTCTACCCAGTAGCCAGTAATGCTTGCTGAATTTTAAATTTAATTGTAGTCTTTTCTTCCACAAGTGTGTTTTCCACGTAAGGCCCTTATCGAGATGTATTCCCAGATATTTAGCCGAATCGGCCTGCGGAATTTGCTGTCCATTGAGCATTATTGGCGGGCATATACCACGTCGTTTAGTGAATGTGACGTGCACAGATTTCGCTTCGTTTATTTTAATGCGCCACTTTTTAAACCAATCGTGAACAGTATTGAGCCTGTTCTGCAGTTTTGCTGATGCTCTAATTGGGTCACAGTCGGTAGCTAGCAGCGCAGTATCATCTGCGAACATGGCGGTTGTGGTAGTTTCACAAGTCAATAAGTCTGCCGTGTAGAGGAGGTATAAGAGCGGTCCCAGGACACTACCCTGTGGCACACCAGAATTTATAGGCATAAGATTAGTGAGTTCATTTTCGTATTTAACTTGTAATAGTCTATCGTGTAAATAGGATTTTAGAATGCGATAGTAGTTATCCGGTAGCCATTTCTTTAGTTTATAGTGCAGCCCCTTATGCCAGACTTTGTCGAACGCTTGACTGACGTCGATAAATACTGCACTACAGTACCTTTTTGCTTCGAAGGATGCATTTATAATATCTACCACACGATGGACCTGCTCTACGGTTGAATGTTCAGTCCTAAACCCGAACTGGTGATCCGGTATAAGGTGTTCATCTTCTACAATGGTCATTAATCTTTTGAGTAGTAGTCTTTCAAACAGTTTAGAGGTAACAGTTAGTAGTCTTATAGGCCTATAGGACTCTGCAATGTTTGGGGTTTACCGGGTTTTGGAATTAAGATGATTTTGCAACTTTCCACTGTGCAGGAAAGTGTCCAGTTCGTAGTATGGCATTAAATATAAGTGTTAACAACTTAAATCCTTTAATCGGTAATTCTTTTAGTATACGCCCTGTTATAAGTTCGTATCCCGGTGATTTTTTTACTGGCAATTTAGCGATGGCTGTTTTTACTTCCTTCATTTTGAAGTTTTTAATTGGTGGCGTTAATTGTAACGGGGCCTCTAGGACCTCTATTTCGTCTTCCAGGGATGCCAGGTTCAGGTTGAAAAACTTTTTTAAGGTGGTTTGCATAAACTTCAGCTTTCTCGGCATCACTTTTAGCCCATGTCCCGTCTACTTTACGGAGTGGGGGTACTGGCTTCTGAGGCTGTTTAAGCCTTTTCGTGGCTTTCCATAAGGAGTAGTCGCTTTGTTCTGTTGCAGATAGTTCCTTCAGATACTCTTGAAGGGAGTCGTTCCTATAGTCTTGCAGTAGCTTTTTAAGTTCTCTGGTACAATTGTTTAATCTTCGCTTTTCTTCAGGATATCGTCTAGTGTGCCACTCTCTTCTCAGGCTTCTTTTCTCCCTTATCTTATTAGTAATTTCGCCAGTATATCCTCGTTTGATTGGGTAGGGCGGGTTAGAGGGTGGACTCCCAGGCAGCATTCTGCACTAAGGTCTGAAAATTCTCTACTGCCTGTTCAATGTCTTCAGCCGTTTTCAGCGGAACGCTATCAGTTATGTTTCTATCCACTATCTCTCTGAAATAGTTCCAGTCCGTTCTGCAATTGTGTAGTTGTGGCGGTCTTGTTTGGCAGTTATATTTGCACTTAGGGTTAGAAGTACAGGGAGTGATCAGATGAGAGGTCTTGCAGGTCTTCGACTTTTACGTGTGCTTGACTAATTCCTTTGGTGACGAAGAAATCTAGGCAATCAGGGATTTTTGTCAAGTCAGTCGGCCAATAGGTTGGTTTGCCGGTAGATGCAAAATCTAAGTTATTCGTTTGGATACTGGTCTCTAGGGCTCTGCCTCTTGGGGTATATAATCTCGATCCCCATAGTGGACTTTTGGCATTGTAATCTCCGCCAGTAATAAATCTTGCACCTAATGCGTGGAAGTAGTCATCGAATCCTTCTTTATTCGCTCTATAGCGTGGGGACAGTATGCTGCTGAAATTGCTATTGGTCCATGCCAGTCTTTCACTATTACGGTTGTGGCTTGTAGAAAATCTCTGCTAAATTTATCTAGCTCGTAGTGCTTTATTTCTTGCTTAATAATTAATGCAGTTCCTCCTCTGGCTCTTCCGTTTGGATGTTTTGTGTCATATGTTATATAACCAGAAATTTTAAAGTATGTTCTCTCAGTAAAATGAGCCTCTGAGATAAGTAATACGTCTATTTGGTTAGTTTTAATAAAGGCTTCTACTTCTTGACGATGATTTGTCAAGCCATTTGCGTTCCAAGTTACGATTCTATATTGGGCCATTTTTGGGATCAATTTGTTGTCTAAGAGTATTGATTTCAGCAGATAATGTATCTATAGTTTTCCGCATTTCTCGTGCTTCTCTCAGTAGGTCCATAATTACATTATTCTGGTTTGTAATTGTTACCTGCATGAATTGCATTGCTTTTTTTATGTGGTCTGCACCTGAGTTTATTTGTGTTCTAGCTATTTGTGCATATGTGTTGCCAGATGTTCCGTTACCAGAGTGGGGTTCAGTATTTATTGGTGTGTTATGTTGTTGCATGTTATTATTTTGTCTCAATGGCGGAAACGCTATTGATGTTGATGTGAGGTTGGCCATTGTACGGGGTTGCATTGCTGGTTTGGGTTGCGTATTAGGGTAGCGTCTGTTCAGTATTTCTGTGTATACCTGGCAGCCTTTGAAGTTAGCTGGATGGTTGCCTTTACAGAGTGCACACTTATTTTCAGTTGGACTTTTAGATTTACATACTCTAGTATCGTGATTGGCCCCACAGTTTACACATCTGAACGGTCGTGTGCAGAAGTTACGTGTATGGCCATAGCATTGGCATCTCTTGCACTGCACTAGGGTATTTTTCTTGTGAGGTGGTTCAACTTGAAGATGTCTTTATTATTGTCTTTAGGTTCGAGTTCTACGAAGAATAGGTTTTTAGGCTCTTGTGTCTGTTTGTTTCTGCATGTTGTTATGCTACGTGGCTTGTGATCTTTTGCTACAAGTGCTGCTTGGAGTTCAGCAATGTCAGTTGTATGATGGAGATTCCTAATTACTATTTTGCAACTTCTTTCATCTTTTAAGCTAAAAGTATGACGCGCTACTTTATTTTGGTCAAGTATGGTTTTTATTTTTTTGTAGTTTTCAACGGTGTAAATCTGTAATTTAATTTTGCTGCCGTTCATAGTTTGATAGTGGTAATCTTTTTTGGTGATTGTGCTGTCGATAATCTTTAATAGAGGTGCTATGTTTATAACATGAGGTATTATGAAAGGCGGTGGTCTTTCTGGCCATATTTCCGTACTTGAATTTTTATCGCTACTAGTCTCTTTAGTTTTATTAGTGTTGGTCGCTAATGCTTCATATCTATTGTGTGTTTGAATTATTTTTAGTTTGGTTCGTCTTTCAGTATCTTCAGGACTTGTGTGTTGGCTTCGCTTTTTACTTGGACGGACTTCCTGAAAATCATTTATTTTAATAATTTCAGCTGTTTCTTCGTCTTGTGGTTTTTGTGGATTTTTACTTTCCTTATCCTATAATAAGGAAAGTAATGTAATCGGCGGAAATTTGACCTACCCAGTTTTTCACATTTCTGGACGAAATATAGCCTCAGGACACCAAAAAAGTTGTTTTTAGCCATTGGTTCGTGTGTGTGTGTGTGTGTGTGTGTGTGTGTGTGTGTGTGTGTGTCTGTCTGTCAGTAAACAAGATATCTCGAGAACCGCAAGAGCTAGAGACTTTAAATTTGGTATGCAAGTTACTTGTAGGTAGGGGACGCAGTGCGAAGCTTTTGGTAAAAATCAGCCTAGCCGTTTGGTCACAAGGTCGCAAAATCGGTCTCAAAGCGGTCGCGTATCTAAACGGTTGAAGATACAAAAAATTTATGAGAATAAAAATGATTTTTTATCATGAGATAAACATGAATTTAAAATAAAAGTTGGTAAAATAGGAACTCGAAAAAAAAATTGAAACTCAGGATTTTTAACATACCGGGTGTTCATAAAATATTTCGGGAAATTTATATTACTGGATAGATCAAACCGAGACGAACAAAAAATTAAAATGACATTTTTTGATCCGAGGTCAAATAAATAAGTTGTATCCGATTAAAAATTAATTAAACGGACCAATCACAGCGCGCTCGGAGAGCTACCGGGCCGACTTCGGGAGGACGGGGGGGAGCGCTTGGCCGCTAGGAGGGAGCACGCAGGCTGTGCGACCGAGCTCACTGTTACCTTCAGTGACGTAGCAGAATTGTAAGTACAGTCAACTATTGTCTTGTACTGTTTACTTTAATCAGCTTTCTAGTGTTGGACTCGCGCCTCGTCCTTTTTAAAATAACAAGTTCTGGAACGAGAGCAGCGCAGGGCCGAATATATATATATATATATATATATATATATATATATATATATATATATATATATATATATATATAATAGGATAAGGAAAGTCGTGTGATGTTCACACCAGATTTTTCCCTTGTCTTGCGTTATTCTATCTATATCCATAGATTGTGAGGCTGACGATGATGGGGTTGGTTGTAAGAGTGTCCGCTTGTTGGAATAAAATCTCCAGGTGGCAACGTATTTTGCAAGTAGTGTGTACTGGGAAAGTCTGGTGTTTGCATGTTATTAAAAGTGCTTACCGGCTGTGTGAATGTTGGAGCTGGGGTATAGCTGAAGATCGGCTGGGATGAGGCTAGGTGCGGTCCATTCATGTCGTAATGTACAGGCTGTTGTTGGATGGCAGCACCTGTCGCGCTGCCTGCGGCCGGCCCTGTTCACGCCTGGCCGTGAACTTGCCAACAAAACCACGACCGCTGCGTGCATTTACATACCATTCCTTTAACAGTCTGTTAATTATAACACATGCGGCACCGGCTCTTGTACGCCGCGCTGTTCCGTACCTTCTTATCATTAATTTTTACAACCGCTTGCGTAATGACTCCGCGGTCCGCATTAATCTCGCGTATAAAATTGCAGACCGCGTTTCGAGAAGTAATAACACTCGGACATGGCGATGGCGACGGCGATGGCGGCCAAATTAACATTCGGCGCGGCTCGATAATTCAAGGGCGTAATTGCGGCGGCAGGCCGTCGCGCGGCTCCGTCCTAACGGTCGTGGTCGCGCTGTCCTTCGCTTTCAGCCTTGCGGAAGTTCCGCGGACAGCCCGAATTTAGCAAGCTCAATGTGGGTGAAGGTGATCAAAACATACAAATTGGCTTGCAGGAGAGGCGTCTGGTAGGACGTTGGCTAGTTTTTTACGCAACCTAATTAGCATCTGTGAGTTAGTGTCCTCTGCACAGTTGTGTGCAAGGCCGTCGCATAATTTTTATTGTATTATTTTTTAAATTGATCTTTACGTATTTATAAATATCGCCTACAGTAGCCTTTGTGAGTAAATTTTTCAAATCGGTGTACTGCCCATGACACGGTAATAGCCGATGGTTGGGGACATGTTTTGATTTTGCTTTTTATGAAAAGTTAACCAAAACACCTTATGGATAATAAAAACAACAAAAATATATAGAGAGAATGAAAACATTAAAGACTTAAGTAACAGGTTAAGTAATATAAAAGATTAGAAATAGAAAAACAGAAAAATCGTCATAATGACAAAGTTAACCATTGACGTCATAGAAAAACAACTGACAAAAATGGTGCAAAAATCCCATGGAATTAAATAATACTCAATTTACAGACAATTATGAAAAAAAGAGCATAAGTTAAAAGATACAAAAATAAAATATACATAAATCATGATTTAATTAAAACGAAAAAAAATACGTAAATGCACTCAGGACTAAAAAAGAAGAAAGGCAATATAAAAAATCAGTTAAGATTGAATTCAAGAAAATCGCAAGGGAAAGATAGAAAGAAGAAAAGAATTTACGAGAAAATATAGATGGGATGTTGTATTCTTTTTATGGAACTACGACTAATCCTAAAGGCCAATTAGCAGCTTATTTATAAGTTAATCTGCTACTTGTAGTTTTAATAGAATTTTTACCTAGCAGCTGTCTTGGCGTTTTTACTTTCCTTATCCTATAATAAGGAAAGTAATGTAATCGGCGGAAATTTGACCTACCCAGTTTTTCACATTTCTGGACGAAATGTAGCCTCAGCGCACCAAAAAAGTTGGTTTGGGCCATTGGTTCGTGTGCGTGTGCGTGTGTGTGTGCCTGTCGGTCTGTCAGTAAACAGGATATTTCGAGAACCGTAAGAGCTAGAGACTTGAAATTTCGTATGTAAGTTACTTGTAGGTAGGGGACGCAGTGCCAAGTTTTTTGGTAAGAATCGGCCGAGTCGTTTGGTCGCAAGGTCGCAAAATCGTTCGCAAGGCGGTCGCGAATCTAAACAGTTGAAGATACAAAAAATTTATGAGAATAAAAATGATTTGTTATCATAAGATAAACATGAATTTAAAATAAAAGTTGGTAAAATAGAAACTCGAAAAAAAATTGAAGCTCAGGATTTTTAATATACCGGGTGTTCATAAAATGTTTCAATAAATTTATATAACCGGATAGATCAGACCTAGACGAACAAAAAATTACGATGAAATTTTTTGATCAGAGTTCAAATAAATAAGTTATAGCCGATTAAAAATTAATTAAACGGACCAATCACAGCGCGCTCAGAGAGCTTTATGGCCGACTGCGGGAGGGAGGGGAGCGGTTGGCCGCTAGGACGGAGCACGCAGGCGATAATGGGGAAGTTCGTGCGGCCGAGCTCGCACAGTTACCTTCAGTGACGTAGCAAAATTTTAACTACGAGGCAATTATTGTCTTGTACTGTTTATTTTAATCAGCTTTCGAGTGTTGGACTCGCGCCTCGTCCTTTTTTAAATTAACAAATTTTTAGACGAGAGCAGCACAGGGCCGAGACGATGGACTCGCGCCTCGTCCTTTTTTAAAATAACAAGTTCCGGGACGAGAGCAGCGCAGGGCCGAGACGATGGACCCAGTATAATATGTAATAATAGGATAAGGAAAGTCGTGTGATGTTCACACCAGATTTTTTTTTGTTTGAGCCTCCTGATCTGATTTCTATGGTCTAGTAGTTAAATGGCTTCATTATAGATGTGGTCATCTAACCAGGCTTCCTACTTCTGGACAGTGCGTTTAATTTCTATTTCAACTGTTTATATCTTTAGACCCCGATGGATATCTTTGCTTCTTGCAAATCAAGAAGCCTTAATTATATGTCAGCTGCTCGATATCAATGGCGAATTGACAACCCTGCGTGTGCTAGGTGCGATCTGACATTTACATCATGTAGTTTGACATTTTTGATGGAATAACGTTTTGTCATATGGACGCTATTTGTTTTGTTGTCATTAAGTTGAACATTTTATCTCGGGCAAAAAATGGAATTAATTCGTAAACATTTTCGTGTAAATGATTTTATACGACTTTCGACATGGATTTTCTCAACAGTAATGCGATCAACCATTTTGACTTTTGACGATAAAGGCTCACACAGAGTCACTGCATATTGTTGGTTTATGAACTTAATCTTGGTGGATAAACTTAAAAAAGGCCGTCAAAAATCTTCTGTATTGCCAGCAAAGGTTGATAAAGATCGTCATGTAACTTATCGTAAAATTAAACATCCTTAGGCATTAGTATGACTAGCATACTTTGATATTGCATACACATTTAACCGCGAAAAAGCTGTGTGCGAGTTGAATCCTGCATAAATTAACGATCGCTCAAAAACAGGTTCGTGTCGATTGGTCGAAAGACATGCCCAAGAAACGTGATCGCGGTGCTTAAAATACCATTTAGAACATCGTTTCAGGTGACAAATCTTGGATTTATGGGTCTAAGCCCAAAAATGAACAGCAGTCGACTGTATGGGTCTTCCAAGCTCTAACAAAAGTCGTTCGCGCTCGAAACACTTTGAAGCAAATGATCGCTTGTTTTTTTGGCAAAACTGGATATGTCGTAGCCGTAGTTTTAGAGGATCTTAAACCTATCAATTCTGAATGGTACAAATCATTTCTTTGGCAATGCGCGACGCTGGATCATTTTGCACCATGGAAATGCGAACTCACACACTACACAAACAACTGGCTTTTTCTTCTTCTTCTTCCTCTTCTTCTTCCGGTGCCTTACTAATGAGGGTGGTGATAATTATAAGACATTTTTCTCTGTTTTTTTCGTATTTCTGGTAAGGTTTTTGACGTTTAAACCAGTCCATTCTTTGATATTTTTTATCCAGGATATATCTTCTTCGTCTCTGAGTATTAGTTGGGGCAATTCTTATTTGTTGTTGCGTAGTATATGCCCTAGATAATCTGTTTTCTGCTTTTTGATAATTGAGATTAATTTACGGTATCTTTACATTCTACGTAATACGTCATTGTTAAGTTATTTTTCTGTCGGAATACCAACATTTCAAATGCTTTCAGTCCCCTCACTTTTAGTGTATACGCCTCTATTCCATATAGAAGTACACATAACACTTTATTATGCGATGCCAGTTTCAGACTCAGTGTATCATTACATACAAATTGCTTTATGTTCTGAAAGATCGTTTTAGCATGTTCTATTCTAGAAATAAGATCGTCAGTTATGCAACTGCTTAAATATTCAAATTTCTTAACATGGTACAGGGTTTATCTATTTATAGTCACATTTGCTTGAATATTAGACTGCTTGGAGAACACCGTTACTTTAGTTTTGTTGATGTTAATGTTTAAAACGTATTTATCTCCTTCTCTAACGACTTTATTCAGCATTTATCGCAGATCTTTCTCGCTATTAGCAATTATCACTGTGTCATCAAGTTCACAATTTCAGCATTTATTTTGACACCTTGATAAGCCTCTTTTAGAACCTTAAAAATATCTCTTCAGGGTACAAGTTAAACAAAAGCAAAAAGAGAAACATTCCTTTCTTACCCCTTTCTTTATATCGACTTGTTTAGTGAGCTTCGCTTCTGTTTCCACTACTGCGTTCTGCTTCCAGTACACCTTTATGATAATATTAATGTCGTTTTCTTCTAAAGCTTTTCTCGTGATACATTCTATAGGGATTGCGTGTTTAGCTTTATCGAATGCTTTTTCATAGTCTAAAAACATGAATATATGTCTTTTTATTGGTCTCTTACACTTTTGCATGAGTACATTGAAACTAAATAATACTCTCTAATCCCAAAACCGTTACAAAAGCCAAACTGTTTGTATTCGATATCTGTATAGACCTGATATATCCTGGCCATTACTTTAAGGAATATTTTTGGTACATGGGAAGTTAAGCTTGTATTTGCCGCAGGTTTGTGGTTTCTTGTTTTTGGTAAGGTAATAAATATTAAATTTATTCAATGTTGTGGTTGTTCAAGGCTTTTATTTAATGTTACAGCGACTTTGTATCGCATTTCTTTATGTTTTAAAGGATTTAAATATATTTTTTGTTAAGTAAACTTTTTTAATTTCTTTAAACTTTATTTTGACTGCTAATAAATAATGGTTTGATGGTATGTCTGCACTAGGATAAGTTTTTGCAGACTTAATGCTGTTTCTGATTCTTTTGTTTATTGATATAAAATCAATCTGATTGCAAATACACCTTAATTAATTGTCTCGTAGTGATTTCTAAGTATAAAGTCTTCGGGAGAGAAGATTGAACTGTGTATTCATAATTAAATGTATGAGTTTATTTCCTCTGTCATTCTTGTCACCCAATCCGTAATCAACAATATCTTCTGTGCGTCATCTGCCTACTTTGGGTTTAAAGTTCCCCATTATTATAGTAACTTCGTCTCTTTTGATTTTATGCGTCACAATCCTTGAGCTGTTCATAAAAGTGGACTATTTCAGTTTTGACAGTGTCGCTAATTGGTGTGTAAAGCTGTAAATTGATGCTCATCGGATGACCTGGTTGCAGTAATAAGACACTGATTGCTCTATTTATTTGGAAACTATTACGCCTAGTTCATTCCAGTGTTTTACACCATCATTTCCAGAAAAATAAACTGTATTTTTCAATGTGTTCTTTACTGATCAAGGCCAACGCATTTCACTTATACTCAGAATTTGAAGCTCCTTTCCATCTCTTGGATGTTATTGTGAAATTTACCAGTTCAAACATACTAGTAACATTCAATGCTCATATTTTTGATATAGATTAGGTTTTTTAACTCTTGTCTACTTTTGGGTGGCACCTACCCGCGGTGATTTCTAGCATCCCCCCCCCCCCCTCCGATCGTCTAAGGTTGCCGCAAACTAGGAGCCTTTCTACTGATTTCTATTTGTAGGGTTATTATTCTTATAAAATGTTGTAGTAGTTTCTTCTTGCTTTCTACACCGCAGAGTCACAACTGTTGATGCCATTGTAGCGTCTATTGTGGGTGATTCTTATTATAGTCGATTTTATTCATGCGAATCATTAATAAGAACTTATAGTAAGGCTACTATCTCTCACTATTGTTCACCATATCTGGCTACTCTTATTTAGTTTAGCCGACAGGTCAATGCAATTTTCCGGAGTGTGGCACTGGAAGACACAAGTGAGAGGTGGGTAGGTACCCTACGAGAATCAATTACCGCGATTCACCTCCTGTCAAGACACTTGGCGTGACCAATCACGGATAACGATTTTCGACGCCGGAAGCGGCGGTTGATGCGTTCAAAACTCATGCTTTGGAGATGCCTGATTCAGCATGGAAAAAATGCTACGAAAATTGGTTCCAGCGAATGCAACAAAGTATTAAAAAATAATATATAAAAATACAATAAAAAAGTTTCAACATTAGACATTTGTTGATGTTAGTTTTTGCAATAGATATCGAGCAGCGAGCAGCCTGCGCATCCCTTTGCGCTTTCTTCTGAAATATTTGTATACTGTCTGGCACATCCTTCGTATATCCATACGAATTTTAAGACTTGTTTGTAAATCAGTAATTTGTTATATACTTGTTATATACTGTCAACTTAAACTTCCGCGCTAACATCCATTATATTTTTCTGTATTTAAGTATCAATTCTTTACATTTCTTTTTATTATGCTCCTTCCAGCGGAGTTTATTATAGAGAGTCATACCTAAATAATTATATAATTACCTGTGTTAAAGTAAAAGATGTTTGTTTCTTTTATAACGCGTTGTTATTTTTTTTTTATTAGTAAAATTAATATGGACAGATTTGCTTCTATTTTATTAATTTTTTTATTTCATCGCCTATCTGTTCGTGTTGTTTATAGCCATTTGCAGTTTATTTGTTATTTCTTCTTGACTTCTGTTTATTGTTAAGATTACAGTGTCATATGCAAATTTTACTACTGTTCAAATAGTTTTGGGATTGACATATTTGTAGAGGTGGGATTGATGACGCTGCCCTTATCCTTGTACTTATTCGTGTTCTGAATATTGATCTATAGGTTGTCAGGGTGGTGATTTATAAATAAAACAATCGTTGTACGAACAATATATTTTAATATACGCGATATCCGTGGTAGACAAGCAAAATATATCTATACATCGACAAACTTGAGTAGGCAAAAGTGCTCGTTACTACGGTTAACTGCAATTTAAACATTTTTGTCGTTCTTAAATCTCTCGGATGTAAGAATCGACATTTGAGAATCTTGGAGAATAATTATTGTCTGTGCGGACGACCCCTAAAGCAATTAAAAATCTTACCGTTATAGAAAATCTTTTTTCCGAGTTTTCGCTTTGCTTCAGATCTTTTTGTCTGACCTGGAACATTCTATCGGATATGTAAGATTCTAGAAGTTTAGTGTTGTCTAAGTAAGATTTTGTGCAGTTTGTGACGTAGTCCCTGGTGCCATATCATACCAAAAGATTTAGCTACATCCAGAAATATAACGGTACACACTTTCTTTTCTTTAAGGGTATTTTCTACTAGGTTTATTAGTTGTGGACTTATTCTACAGTTGAGTGCTGCGTGCAGAATCCAAATTGGTGGTCCAGCTTTTTTTAAATTATCGTTTTCAGTCTTTTTAGGTACAGTTTCTCAGATATCCCTCACATATTTCAGTCAAACGATGCGTTTTCTAAATTTGTTGGATTAATAGTTCCGTTTCTAAATAATGCTTTTAACATCTGCACCGTTATGAGATCGCAACCTAGTGCACTTTTTTGATTAATGTTGCAATTTATTATTTCCTGAACTTCTATAAAGTTTTGTTTGGTAGGATGTTGGATTTAAATACATCTTGCAGATATTCAGTTAACGTATCTGCCTTTTACTGGTTGTTTCTTGTCTAGATACCATCTATTTTTTGTATAGAATGATTTTGTAATGTAAGTCTTTTAGCATTTTTAATGGCTTTTTACAATTTCTGCTTTAATATGAAGAAATCTAGAGCTGAGGCTCATAAAATGCTCTCAAATATTTATGGCGAGACCGCTATTAGTAAAAGAATGTGTCGTGAGTGGTTTAACTTTTTAAAAACGGCGATTTTGACATCGAAGACCGGCATGGCGGTGGAAGAGAGAAGGTTTTTAAAGATGCAGATTTAGGGGTATTATTTTATGAAAATCGTGTCAAACGCAAGAACAATTGGCAGGATCATTAGGAGTGACCTAACAATCCATTTTAAAACGCCTTAAAGTTTTGGGAATAATTCAGAAACAAGGAAATTGGGTGCCACACCAATTGAAGCTGAGAGATGTTGAACGGCTTTTGTTTGCTTGTGAACAGCTGCCTGAAAAGCAAAGACGAAAGGAATTTCTGCATTACATTGTGAGCGGGGAAGAAAAATGGGTTTATCACAATAACCCCAAGCACAGAAAATCATGAGGACTTTTCGGCCATGCTTCCACATCGACATCCAAACCGAATATTTACAGCTCCAAGGCAATACTTTCTATTTGGTGGGACCAGCTCGGCGTAGTGTATTATGAGCTGCTAAAACCGTCTGAAAGAATCATAGGCGATCTGTATCAAAAACTATTAATGCGTTTAAGCCGAGCATTGAAAGACAAATAGCCGCAATATAACGAGAGGCAGGATAGAGTGATTTTGCGGCATAACAATCCTCCACTCCATATCGAAAAATCGGTAAACACATACTTAAAAACGTTAAAATGAGAAGTTCCACTCCACCCGCCAAATTATCCAATCATTGCTCTCTTTGACTATCACTTGTTTCGATTAATGGCACACGGCTTGGCTGACCAGCATTTACGTTCTTATTAAGAAATCAAAAATTAGATCGATACGTGGATCGCCTTAAAACTGAGCAGTTTTTTCGACGCGGAATTCGTAAACTACCCGAAATATGACAGAAAATAGTGGCCAGCAATGGATTAAAAAGTTTTTTGTTTATTAGAGCATGAATGAAAATCACAACTACTCCTTGGATCACCGTAGTAAGTGGTAAGAAATACTACCCATTTCAGTAACCATGCAGTCTACGAGATGTTTTACTTTTTTGTGGACAGCCGACTGAAGCTCATCGCTGGATGAACAATTTTTATCGCCCATTGTTTTCTTGTTGAATCAAATAAAGCATAGTCGCTTAGTGAAAGATTTAGCAAATATTGTGTCTGAGAGTTCGCAGAGTGGCAACGATATTTTAATTTTCCGAGGCGGTTAAATACATCGGCGAAGTCGCTTTAGCAATTTTCAAAATCACCCACTAGTAGTGCTCTCATAAGGAGACAACTAAAACATAAAGAAAATTCTGCCCTGATCTCGTTTATTTTGGAATAAACAATTACAGTCGTAGTTTTTGTGATGAGGTCTTTCAATGTGTTACCATGCCGTAGATTGGCGTTTCTTTTTAGCTCAACTCAAAAACATTCCGAATCTACGCCGTACAGTTATAGTAACTGTTACGCTTTGGTTTCTGGTGATTGGTGAGGGTATAGGAATCTTATTATGCAGAGACCTTTGCCATCTTCAAATCTTTATAAATGATGGTAAGGAAAGTTTTATAAAGTATTGCAACTGCCAGTGCATCAAATGCTATTTGTCTGTTTGTCATTATCAAGTTGGACACGATGTGTGACGCGTTCATTTACCAGACACCCTGCTTTTGTCTCTTTCAGCACAGTCTTTGTCGCTTTTGATCTTCGATATTGAATGCCCGAAACAGCCACCTTCTCTTTCTAAAAAAACTACACCATCTACTGCTGCTTTGTCTACAACTGCATTTTCACTCTCTGTAATCTGGAAGCACTCAATAGGTGCGTACTTTAATCTGCGACTAAATTTGAGTTTTGAGTATTAGCCATTTTTAAACTTTACCAAAAGCTCCAGCTAGTAACGCGCATCTTAAAGGAAGTTAAATAAAAGACTTGTAAAGCTTGCTTTTATTTGAAGATTTATTGGCGTATTTTAATCGGCTGCTTTCTGAATGAAACCAATTGTGTAAAAGGATGTTGAGGGCTGGTGGTGTCTTCGTTATTGTTCTTCAACGACGGTAAACTTCGCTGAGATTTCCATCTTCCAACATAACTGTTTGTCGATGAGTTTTAGCCTTTAAGAATAAGTACTTTAAGTATTAAAAACGATTATGGGTTTAACCAGTGGTATCACTCACATATTGCATAAGCGACTAAACCATTTTGCGAGTCATAAGCTCATTAATTTTCTACTGAAAATTCTGCACAGATCCGATCAAAAAGGTTATTCCTTTTGGTCTCACAAAAAGATTGTTTTTAGCGGGAATTCCCTAATTCTTTACAATATTTTTATGATTGATGTAAGCAGAGGACGATTAAGAGCATAGAAATGGTATGATACACCAATGACTTTACCAATTGTTCTTCTTTTTCTCTTTCTTGTTTTTTTTATTTAAATTAGGATTTCATCCTGTTTGTGTGGTCTACCTTATTCGCTTGATGACGAGAACCAACTTTGTCTCCATCGTTTGGGTAGCCATTCAGAAGGTCTCTTTTCTGTGGGTATCTTATCTTTACATATTTTTGTAATTACTATAAATTTATGGCACGTATTCCTTTCATTTGCTTTTTCATTATTTCGCTTATTGCCTTACCTCTTCGGTATAATATTTCTCTTAGCATTACTTATGCAATTGTTCTTTAACACTGTTGTTCTCGTTTTCTGTCTTATTATCTTTATTTTTGCTCTCATTTCATTATGAGAACTGACCGTTCGTTGTTTTATAAATTTTTACTTTGCTGATAAATATTTATTGTTCTACACCATACTTCTCAAACGTCCTGCTATTTGTATTGCTTTCGTTGTTTATTTACAAGTTTCTGATGGTAAGTCTCTGTTGTTGCTTATTTTCCCCCAATGTATTTAAATTGCATTGCCTGTTCCACACCTGATATGATCTCTAATTTACATCTTCCTTGGTTCTTAGAAATCACAAATGCTTTTGTCGTATGTTAGTTACTGGTATTGGAATATTCAAATCTTAATATTCAAAATTATGAAAGGACTTTTAAAAATGAATACATTACAATAATGAGTGTAAATTAACTATCAGATGTTAAATTATTTTGTTAATATAAAAAAAACAAATTTAGTTTTCCCTATTTGTGGTAATTTCATTAATAGAAATACTCAAATAGTGCAGTTATACATTAGTGCCGAAATAGAATAATTGTCACATATTTGAAATTGAAAGTATACTAAAGTTGAAATTTATCAACTTTTATATGGTAAACATATTCAGTGTTCACGTATTATAAAAAGAATATTGTGTATATAGGTGTAATAGATAATCTTGTGAAAACGGGCATGCTGTTAGAGCTTCAAAAATCGTTATAAGTAGATAAAATTTTGAAAATTACTTGACATAAATAATAAACAGAACATTTTTTGCAAGATTTGCAATTATTAGAAATTCCTAAATGTATAACATGTTTGAAAACTATTGACTGATTATTATTAAGATATTCAACATAAAATTATGTTGGGGCAGATCATTTTTGTGGGTAGTTTACCAATGCGCATATTTGGTTCCTTTGCATTGTTTAAGAAGAAGTTAATTTTTACTAACCAAAGAAAATAAACATATTGAAATAGGCCTTTTAGATGTTTTGAAAATGTTTTTGGGATTATTAAACCCAATATGTAACTTGATAAAACTTGTTAGAATAGAAAATGAATAAAATAAAAAGTTTATATAACATACTACAATTAAACAAATTCCCAAGTACAGAAATGTCTGTTTTATCTCGTATTTATAATTACCCTAAAAACTTTTATCATAATGCGCTTTTAAAACAAACTGTTAATGAGTACAGTACTGCTCTACTCATTAAAATAAAATTTTTAATTACTTAACTGTTTTATTCGTAATTTATTGGTTTATTTCTATTACTTATTTTATTTTGTTTAATTACTCAATTATTTTTAATCCAAAAGGAAGTTAAGTTTTTCTTTAATAAAATAAAAACAGCGTAATTGTTAAAACGTTAAATTGTTTTTCAATTGCTACTTTTGATATTTAGACTAACGTCGGGCCCATCCTCCTTTGCGTGAACCCATACCGGGACGTGGGCAACCCGCTCACGCTGAACAGTACCAGAAGCCTGCCCCTTAGTGCGCAGCTCAATAGGGTGGTCCAGGAAGCCGTCCGACAACAGTCCGAAACGGGTTACCCCCAGGCCATAATCCTCTCCGGTAAGTAAGCTTATTACCTACTTAAGAGTCTCATTAAGTCAACGCATCCCGAGCAGCAACCTTTGATGCGTTTCTTTCAGGGACAAGTGGATCGGGCAAGAGTCATGCCTCTATGCTGTTATTGCGACAACTTTTTGCGGTCGCTGGCGGCGGGCCAGAGACCGATGCCTTTAAGCATTTGGCCGCCGCGTTTACCGTCCTGCGTTCTTTGGGCTCCGCCAAGACTGCAACCAATTCGGAGTCCAGCAGAATCGTAAGCGTTTGCGTCAGAACCGCACCCTCTCTGTTCTACCACTGATGCAATTCGCAGGGCCAGTTCATCGAGGTGCAGGTGACGGACGGCGCCCTCTACAGAACGAAGATCCACTGCTACTTCCTGGACCAGACGCGCGTAATACGGCCCCTGCAGGGCGAGAAGAATTACCACATATTTTATCAAATCCTCGCTGGCCTATCCAGCGAAGAACGTGCCAAATTAAACTTAGAGGGATGCTCTCCTTCTACGCTGAGATATCTGCAACACGGCGATACAAGACAGGACGTGGCAGAAGGATTCATCAAGGTATATATTGTGTTGCTGCGCTATATACCTAATAACACGTTGTTTTATTGTTGAAGGTTCCAGGCGTGGAAGACGTGCCTAGGTGTTTTAGGGATCCCGTTTTTGGATGTCGTCAGAGTGCTGGCAGCAGTACTATTACTGGGAAACGTGCAATTTATCGATGGTAAAGGTTTGGAGGTCGATGTGAAAGGTGAATCGGAACTCAACGCCGTGGCAGGACTTCTGGGCGTTTCCGGAGCGGCGCTGTTCAGAGGCCTCACTACGCGCACCCACAATGCCAGGGGACAGCTCGTCAAATCTGTTTGTGATGCAAATATGTCTAACATGACAAGGGACTGCTTAGCCAAAGCTTTATATTGCCGTACTGTTGCCACGATTGTTCGCAGAGCGAACAGTCTGAAAAGACTGGGCTCTACTTTGGGTACTCTCAGTTCAGATTCAAACGAGTCTGTCCACAATCAAGCCGAAATTGCCAGTCAGCACGCTTCGACGTTAGGGGGTGGAACGAACGCTGGCAGTAAATCTATGGCGGCGTTGAATAACGCCGTCAGACATGCAACCGACGGGTTTATCGGAATCTTAGACATGTTCGGCTTTGAGGACCCCAAACCCAGCCAGCTGGAGCATTTGTGCATTAATCTTTGCGCAGAGACAATGCAGCATTTCTACAACACCCACATCTTCAAGTCCAGCATAGAGTCGTGTCCGCGATGAGGGCATCAATTGCGAAGTTGAAGTCGACTACGTGGACAACGTACCTTGCATTGACCTGATATCGTCGCTCCGGACAGGTCTGCTTAGCATGCTAGACGTGGAGTGCTCCATCCGCGGCACCGCAGAATCCTACGTTTCCAAGATGAAGATACAGCACAAGCACAATTTGCGGCTGTTCGATCCGAAGTCGTTAGACTCGCGATTGTTTGGCATTCAGCACTTCGCCGGCCGCGTGATCTACGACGCCAGCGATTTCCTAGACACCAACAAAGATGTGGTCCCAGATGACCTCGTTGCGGTTTTCTATAAGCATAACTGTAATTTCGGTTTTGCAACTCATCTCTTTGGAAGCGAACTGAAAGCTCTTTATTCTGTAGAAAATGTGCCTCGCGGCGTCAGCTTCAGAATATCGCCAACATCTCATACAGATTTACTGAACGGTGACGAGCCAGTTTCTACACTGACGCAAGATTTTCATACACGACTCGATAATTTATTGAGAACTCTTGTTCACGCGAGACCCCATTTCGTGCGCTGCATTCGCAGCAACTCGCAAGAGACGCCGAATAGATTCGATCGGCCGACGGTCATGCGGCAGATCCGCTCTTTGCAGATCCTGGAGACCGTGAATCTGATGGCGGGCGGATATCCCCACAGGATGCGCTTTAAAGCGTTTAATACCAGGTATAGATTATTGGCTCCGTTCGCGCGCCTACATAGGACAGAAGAAAAGGTCATGGATGATTGCAATCTTATCTTAGAGACATGTCCTCGATCTCATGTCTAAGAAACAAAATGTTCAGGCTGCGACTAGTTGGGCTATCGGGAAGCGACACATCTTTTTAAGCGAAAGTGTAAGGCAGCATCTCGAAAAACTTAGAACGGACACTCGCCAGAAATCCGCTACTCTTATTCAGGCAACGTGGAGAGGTTATAGGTTTAGGTGCCGCTGGGCGCATATGCGCCGCGAAAAAGAGCTCAAAGCCTCCACTATAACGCAGTCCGCTGTTAATCGCCCAACAAACAGCGGAGCAACCGCCCGACCTCGCCCTCAGCCCATTGCCGGCACGCCGCCCCCGGATCTCAACGAAAAATGTGATAGCAAGCTCATCCAGCAGACTTGCAACCTGTTCGGGCTCGACTTGGAGAGACCCCCGCCCGTGCCGCCGAGCCGCTCGTACACCGTGGCCGGAAACACAAAGCTGGGGTATCCCCAAACCCGCGTGATGAAGATGTCCTACCCGGAAGACGGCGCGGGGGACGGCGCCGTGCTCCTGAAGGGGGAGACCGTGCTGGTGGTCGGCGCGTCGCCGAAGAGGGGCCACCTGATCGTTGAACACAAGCACTGCACCCTCCACGTGCCTTTTCAGTATTTAGAGTTGAAACAAAGTGTTAATATTTAAGCCTTGCCATATAATATTCGATAGATGCCGTTTGTAATATATTGAACCACAACACTCGTTCCGACTTAGTTCCCTTCTGATGTGTTCATTGTACATTTGCCCCACCGCAGTTCTTGTATAAAACCCGGCCCTACCGTGTATTGTCTCTGTTAGTATTACTCCTTGCCAACTAAGATATTTGTACAAAATATTAGCTGTAAGTTGACTTCTGTATTTAATTACAAAAAATAAAATATAGTTTCTAATCTAGTTGTTTTGCTTAATGCAGGATTCATAGTATGAGCAACAAAATGTTCTAATTTAAAATTGCAATGGCATAATCACAAATTGTAGAAACAATTCTCTTCTAAGAACGAGAAAATAGCAAAGTAAGGTAACAAAATGTGTGATTCCATTTGATTTTAAAATATTAACAAATTGCATGTCGCATATTTTTGTTTATTAAAGATAATTATTTAGAAGAATATATTGGCTTCTATCAATTTGATTACTTGCTTCCAATTCTTCCGGTTTTTCGCTCTTTCTCTTCAGTTTTCTATTTTTATTTTTACTACATAATTTCTTGCTTTTTGAAACCAATTTTCCCTTGAACGACTCTTTTTTACTATCCTTTGTCCTGGAATTCAGATGATGTGGCCTAACCATCTAGCCTTCTGGGTTCAAAATTTTTTTATGATTCCCAGTTTTCTGTACGTATTCATTATCTCTCTGTTCCTTTGTCTCCGTCATAACCTTTTTGCTACTTTAACACCTCTCTCATATCGCTAGTTTATTTTTTCTTTGTTTAGTTGGTATTCATGCTTCACTTGCATAAACAGCTAGTCCTGTTATCGATTCATATGCATGTACTTTAACTGCTCTGGACACATTCATTGCTTTTAGTATGTTTTTTAACAATCCGACCACTACATTTTCTTTTAAAATTCTTTCATTTTCATCTTAGCTTTTATTAGTCACTGTTATACCTAAATACCTAAAGCTATTTATTTTTTCAAAATTTTTCAAAAATATTTTCTTTCACTTAACTTTATATGTATGTATTGGCCTTCTTTGTTACTTCTAATTCCATTTTCATGAATTTTGTTTTTTCTCTACTTATTAGTAATCCATACTTTCTTTTAAAGGTTTTTCAAGTTCGTATCTTGATCTTGTTAATATAGCAATGTCATTGGCATATGCTATTAATTGGTATTTACTATGGAAAAGCACTTCAGCAGTTTGAATTCCGCTTTTTCTCATTATCACTTCTAGGACCAGATTAAACAAATTCGTAAAAAGTAGATCCCCTTGATTTAATTCTTTTTTTTTATTGAAAATTGGTTTGAAATTTACTAAAATTTTATTATTCGTATTGTATAATATCATGTTTACCAAGTTGATAAGCTTATTTGGCATTTCTAATTTTTCTAGTGCCTTATACAACTTTGGCTGTAACGGCAAGTTTCGTTTGAAACGATTATCTTGTATTGTTTTTAATGTGAAAATTTGTATGTTGTAGATCACCCACGTCTAAGGCCTCTTTGATACTCCCCAATATATATATATATATATATATATATATATATATATATATATATCCTCCCTGTAATGCTCACATTTTCTTTTATTTCTCTTTTTCAAAAACGGACATATAACTGCACTACTCTATCGTTCTCTCCATATCCCCAATTTAAGTTGGTATAACTTCCTTTTTTCCTTGGTTAAAATTTTTTGCCAAAATGCCATTTTCTCCTGCACATTTGTTATTCTTAAGCTCTCTTTTTTTTAGTTCCTGCTCTGTTGGTTCTTCTACTTTGTCTGTTTCTTAATTTTGTGTAGGTTCTGGTGATTCCTTTAGTATTGGTTGTCGTACTGTTTCTTCCTTTGCATTAAACAGCTATCCAAATAGCGGCCTCATCTGCTGCATTTTTTTTTTATATCTTTAAATAATAGTCCTATCTCATTTCTACAATAAATTGTTTGTTTTGAACTCTTTATTACTTTTTTTTATTGAAATGTGACAAAAACTAGTTCAAATGAACTAACAATCTGTTTTAACTTGACGATATATTAAAACTGTATTAAGCTAAGTTTTCCCATTGGATCCCTTAGTTGCCTTACTGGTTGGCTAATTCGAGCGGTTTAGTTCGCCTAAGTCGTCTGGTTAGATTCCTCACATTTAGTAGCCTGGACGCTTCTTCGTTAACGTGATACTGGAGGCGATTTACATGAGAGGTAGCATATCTCATGATGATGGATGCGACTGTTTCCATTCCGAGTTCTCAATGGATATCGCTGTTACGTGCATACCATGGCGCATTAGCTATGTATTTTAGCACTTTGTTCTGGTATCGCTGTATCACATCAGTGTTGCATTTTTTCGCATATGCCCATAATTGGGCTCCATATGCCCACACTGGTCGCAGCACTTGTTTATATAAGAGCAGTTTGTTGTACATTGACAATTCGGATCGTCGTCCGAGTAACCAGTACATTTTTCAAAATTTAATCTTTATTACTTGATAGTTATTTCTTATCTCTTTATTTGTATAATAATCTTCTAACATTTTTAGTTGTTTTTCTAGATATTCCTTCTTTTTTGTCGACAGATTCGTTTAACTAATTTTCTTTTTTCATTATCATTTGTTTCTGTTTTCTGCGTTCTATTTCTATATCTTTCTATTTTTGCTTTGTTTTTTATCACCAGAGCTTCTTTATACTCTTTATCAAACCACCCATCTGTTATTTTGAATTCTTTATTATATTTTATATATATTTCCGATATGGGAAAAAAATTAGAGAAAATTTCTTAACATGTTTTGGGTATGGCTTAAAAATCTAAAATTGTGAGAACACAAATCGTATCTGATTTTATTGTGCTAGCCATGTATGGAAAAATTAATGGCAGATAGTTATAATTTGGAAAAGAATGTGCACATTCTCTATGCTTTTAATTTTTTAAATGGGAGTTATTTAGATTGATATGGAAGGCAACAAAAAAATTTAAAAGACCAATAGCACCGATAACTCCAATCAAAAAGTCCGATGATACATGGGCCAGATCAGACAAGGAAAAAGCTGATTCATTCACAGACCATCTTGCTACTGTATTCTCATCGCCACAACCTTGACGCGTCCTGCCAAATGTCCTTACCTCTGAAACCATTCTCACCAGCCGTAGTAAGACAGCAAATTAAATTAACAAACCCACGTAAAGCACCTGGTTACGACCTAATCGTAGGAGATGTATTGCAAAACCTCCCCAGAAAAGCCCTAGTGTTACTTACAACCATCTACAACAGCATTCTACAACTCTGCGACTTCCCCACTCGTTGGAAACATGCTACAATCATTACCCTTATTAAACCTGGCAAACCTCCTACGCAACCCTCCTCCTACAGACCCATCAGCCTTTTACCACTCATGTCAAAAATATTCGAAAAACTGCTCCACACGAGAATCCATGAAACTGTCGACCTACATGAAATTCTCCAAAACTACCAATTTGGCTTCCGGCAGCATCATTCTACTATCCACCAAGGGCACCGAATAGTTAACAGCATTATGGAGACTCTAGAAACCAAGCGCGTCTGCATAACTGTATGCCTAAACATAAAACTGGCTTTCGACAAAGTATGGCACACGAGTCTGTTATACAAAATAAAACTCTATTTTCCAAATCAGCTGTACCTCATACTAAAATCATATCTAACCCAGAGGACTTTCCAAGTTAAAGTAAATAACACAACTTCCGAATACCACGAAATTACATCTGGAGTAGCGCAAGGTAGTGTACTGGGACCGCTGCTGTATCTCCTATATACTTCCGACACGCCTTCAACTGACGATACTGTACTTGCAATGTTCGCCGATGATACAGCTATCCTCTCAATAGACGAAAACCCAATAACTGCAGCAGCCCATCTACAAACACACTTAGACATCTTGCAAAACTGGTTCAACAAATGGAGAATTACAGTCAATAGCGACAAATCCTCACAAATCACTTTTACAAATAGACGTATTGCAAGCCCACTAAACAACATCAACAATACTCCGATACCTCAGAAGACGGACATCAAATATCTTGGACTACACCTAGACCATAAGCTCACCTGGAGCACTCACATCAAAGCCAAACGAAAACAAATAGACCTTAAAATTAAACAAATGCACTGGCTCCTTGTCAGACGCTCCCAACTCTCACTGTCAAACAAACTACTATTATATAAAAGCATCATAAAACCCATCTGGACATATGGTATACAGTTGTGGGGGTGCGCTAAAGCCTCCCACACAAAGATCCTGCAACGAAGCCAATCAAAAATCCTTCGCAAAATAGCCAACGCCCCATGGTACATCTCTAACGAAACCCTTCACACAGACCTAAGAATTCCATACGTAGCCGCAGAGATACAGAAGCTTGCTCGAACATACACGAACCACCTGCCAGGACATAAAAACCAGCTAATAGAACAGCTCTCTAACTAGCCAACCATCACTAGACGATTAAAACGAAATTGACCACAAGACCTTCCAGTGTAACTACCCAGAATAACTTGTGTTTAGCCTACGGCGAATAAGGCGCTGGCCGGATCCCCCCAACGACATGTTATAAAATTATAAATTATAAACAATTTACTTATTACTCGTGTGAGAGTAGATTGTAAATAAGCAACAAATAATAATAATAGAAAAAAAATTAGATTGAATATTCTTTGTCCCTAAAATTATCACACACATCACACTAATAGTATAGACGTACCTTAAAGATTGTTTAATACAAAGTAATTTGTTTTACATATATAGAAAAATCTGCAAATTAAATTAGTTTCCACATCCATTTTATAATTTTTTATAATTGTTAGCACATGATATTTAAATTTTTGAGATTACAAAGTGTTGGCTTATCCTCAAATAATAATACACGCTGTGTGATTGTAAGATCAAAATTTTGATGTAATTAATTTGATTCAAAAGCAAAATTAAAAGACAAAAACAAACACATCTATCCATGCATACATTAATGGTTTATATTAAATTGCTTTCTTTAAAAACCGTTTTTGGCTGTAATATTAGAATTCAGAACAAAAAAGAGAATGAAAAAATGAATGTAATATTTTAAGCATGAGCTCTATTCATGGTGTGATACTAAGGCTTTTCCTCTTTAACCTTGCTGCTGCAACTCGGTTACTTTGGACAAAACCAACTTAGTTTTAGTTAAAAATAACGAAGTTTGTTGTACAAACATTGGCGATTATTATTCCCCTACAGTTTGGTACCCATATGACCAATGGGTGCTGAGATGGTTACCTCAACTTTGTCGGAGAATTTTTAGGACGCTGTCATTCTAAGTTCTTCTGAGCTTTTCTCTTCAATTTTCCCCTAATGACTTAAAGCAGTATTATAGTCCAGTTGATCCAAAATATCGATTTTTTTATTGACGTTTTCTTAGAGTTTGGGGTCTTGAAAATGTGTCCTTAAGATATTACAATGAAATTCGTCAAATTGACCGAGATATAAAGGTTTAGATTTAAATTTGTTTCGGAGGCTATGGTATATGGTGAAAATTATGTCGTTGGAAAAAAGAATGCGTATGGGTACGAGCCTACGCAATGCTAAAAAAAACAACAACAAAGGCATCGATGGAAAAGGAACAGAAAAATTGACAGATGCTATTATAAATGAATTAAGTGCATACTACGGCTTGGAAATATGAAGAAATCCAGAATCAATAGAAGAAAACTTTAAACGTGTTTTTTTCGAAACGATGTTTTTCAAGACGGGCGTGTATTTTTCTCACAAACTACTGGGCCGATCGACTTCTAATTTTTTACACATGTAGTGTACATGTTCGGCTATTGTTCGAACCTGCAACTTTTATATCTGTTTATAATTACTATTTTTTTCGGACCGTGATAAATGAAATATTTTAGTAAAAATCGAAATATTTTCTTTCAAGCGCCGCCATTTTGACAGTTTTTTTTCAAATTATTTATTAGAGGTTCGAACGATAACCACATGTCTACAGAATAAAATAAAAAAAGAATCGTTTATTTTAGATGACGAGGACGGCGGCAATCACCACGCCCGATAGAAACGAAATTTCCCGACATGACCTGTGTGTTTATATATATCTCGCACAATTTGCTATAAAAAGCTATACAAAAGTTTAGGTGTTACTTTAAATATGAATAAATATGAACACAAAACTTGAGATCAGTAGGTTTAACCGTTTTTGAACAATTAATTCCCAAAATCACTTTGAAACGGGTATCTAGACTATAATACCCCCTTAACTTGTCTTAATGTTCTTGACTTGTCTGTTCTCCATACGTATTAAGTGACTAAACCATCTCAACTTGTTTTTTAATTTTACATTTTAACGCTCTTACATTTAGCTATTTTCTGACATTTTTGTTAATTATTTCGTCTGATCTTCTGATCTATTTCATCTTTCGTTAAAACTTTACTTCTGCAGCTTGTAATCTTTGTTTTCTGCCAAAACCCAACTTTTGATTCAGAAAGATTTGGTTGGTAAATATTTTTATATATAGTCATTCGAGTTTTGTAGCTCAAGCAGTGCAGACGTGCGAATTCAAGTGTTGATTTGCGCATCAGTGACAATCCGCTCGGACAATGCCTGTAATTAAAACGCTACGCAAACAACGAAAATGGAAATGGAGCAACAAAAGTATCGCCTACGGACAACCTAATAATTGAACATCAACTGCGCACAGGGTGCTCAATGCTAACTTCCAAACTATCCTCCACCTTCAACCTTTGTAGCAACCGCTATCAACAGGTAACAATTTTAATCTTACCTCAAAATCAGTATCCTCCACTAATCTCAACAACAATTTGATGGCAACTACCTCACAATCTTTAATTAATAACGACAAATTTCTATCAAATGACGTCTACTAGTGACGAAGAAACTCAAGAAGTCGTAAACGATAATTCAATCAACACTAACAAATGGTAAACCGCTAAACGTCTTAAACGTAGAAAACCATCCCAACCTATCAAAGAAACTACGCAAATACCTTTAATAAATAAAGAAGAAGAGGGAAGCACCCTTACCAGACAAGTAAACAATGTAACCATAAAATCTCTTTCGATATTTGTGTACAGAGTTACACACTACAGTGACATGATCAAAAGTTTAAATACAGTTGCGGAAACTGAACAATTTAATACAAAAACTCTAACAGATAACAACATATAAATAAACTGTCATACTTCTGAAACCTACAGGAAACTAATTCACCACATGAAAGATGTCAACATTGTTCACCATACGTACCAGCCAAAAGAGGACTCAGTGCCTTCAGAGTGGTTATCAAAAACCTACACTTTACAACCGACATAAACGAAATTAAGCAAGAGCTAGTCAATCAGGGACACAAAGTCAGGAATATTTTAAATGGAAGAAGTAGATTATCTAAAGAACCATTAAACCTATTCTTTCAGACCTCAAGTCACGATACAAAATAAAGAAATATATAACCTAGGCAGATGTTCAGAATAGATACAAGTCGAGCCACCCAGAAAACCAGAGGGCCTTACTCAGTGTACGTTGTCAGCAATATGGTCACACTAAAACATATTGTAACAGACCTTACTACTATGTGAAATGTAGCACTAGCCACATGTGCACTATGCGATGGTCCCCATCCTCAACTACAGAGGATGCAATTCTACCATACCTGAAACAACCCAATAATGCCAACAACGCACTTAATATTCAACAATTAACCAGCACCACACCTATCCCACTACACATACAACCAATAACTCAGACACAACAGCAACAATACCAGTACTGAATATACTAATCAAAACCAACAAAACCACCAGAGGAAAACTCAATTACCCTCAGCACTTTTCTAAATGAGTTCAAAATATGTTCCAACAACTAATGCAACAAAACAGCTCAATTCTTACCATGGTTACAACGCTCATCAATAAAATTCGCTAAATTTGTACGTATTGCCCAATGGAATCCCAACGGCATCCTTCAATAAAATAAAACTCCTGATCTGTTGGACTTCATCACCAACGGAATCTCCTCACCATACATGGATTACGATTTGTCATCTGACCATTCCCCGATAATTGCAACAATTAGTACTTTCGTAATTATTAAGAATTTTACACCTAAACTTCATAACACAAAACCAACTGGGATAAATACAAAAATGAAGTGGAACAACGGATTAATCTAAAAACAAGCCTCAAAACCTGTAACGAAGTCGAAGACGCTTTGGATGCCCTCTTAAGTACCCTTAAACATTCAGTCATGGAAAGTACTCGATCTCTGTCAAAAGCTAATACCACAAAATCAATACCACTTGAAATAAAACATTTAATTGGTAAAAAACGGAAGGCACGTCTAGGTGACACAAACCCAGGCACCGTGGATAAAATATACTGAATCGTATCAGCAATCAATTAAACGCAACTTAGAAACTCCGTGAACAATCCTTCACTGACTACGTGACAAGACTAAATAGATTCGACAACTCTATCTGGAGACCAATATACTTAGGAAAACCAAACACAATGCTCAACAATCAAATATAATAATACACGTAAAGTTTATCCAAGAAAGCTGATCTTTTTAAATCATCTCCGCATCTGTCTTTAAGCTCAACAATCAACATTATAAATAATGACATCAGAAGTTTATCCAACATTCCACAAACGCCATTTCGAATTAAATCCTTACTCACGAAGTTCAGAACGAACTTAACCATCTTAACATCAAAAGCACCAGGTACAGACGTGAACGCCAAAAATGCTCAGAATTGCCGAAAAAGGGATACCATACTAACCATACTTAATCCTTTAAGACTGCAGTCTACGCATAAGCTTAAACGGCAGAATTAATCTTAATAATCAGGAAGAACCCAAATTACCTAACCTCATACCGTCCAATTAGTTTGCTTCTACAATTTAGAAGGTATTAGAACGCTTATTACTACAGAGACTAAATGCCGATATTTCACCTATTGGCTTCCTCCCGATCAATTTGGTTTCCGAGCAGGACAATCGTTCAGCAAACACTTTATATAAAGTTATTAACCCCATGTTTGAACAAATACATTTGTACTTCAGTTCTACTGGACGTTAGCCAGGCCTTTGATAAGGTCTGCATATCAGCTTGTTATATAAAGTCAAGAACCCTCCCACTAAAGTATTTCGACATCTTGAAATCCTACCTTTCAGATCGCAAATTTAGAACCAAATGGAATATGCCAAATCAGACTGTCATTCCATAGAAGCCAGTACCACAGGAAGCGTCTTGGGACCGACCCTCTAAACCTTACATCCGACATCCCAACAACCACTGCTTTACTATCTGTACTTTTGCTGATGACAATGCCATACTAGCAGCTCATGAAGACCCAGAAGATCAACTTAGTACAAACCCTTAAATGTACTCCAGGCTTGGTTGCATCTCTGGAAAATTAAAATAAACGAAAACAAATCACAGCACATAGACTTCACTCTAAGACACGAACGTTGTCCTCCGCTTTTTCTCAATAACGTCGAACCCCCTCGAGCGATATCTATCAAATATCTCGGATTTCACCTGGACACTAAGTTAACATGGAAAGATCACATTACCAAAAAACGGAAGCAGATTGACTTGAAGATCAAAGAACTCTATTGGCTGTTAGGGAAGAACTCAATACTTTCCCTAGAAAACAAAATACTGCCGTATAAAACAATCATCATCCCTATTTGGACGTATGGAATCGAAATCTGGGGCTGCGCAAGCAAATCCAATATAGCATTTCTCTAAAGAAGCCAATCTAAAGTGCTACGTATGATAACTCAAGCACCGTGGTATGTCTCGAACCAAACGCTACACGACGACCTGAGGATTCCTTATTTCAAAGATGTCATCAAGCTACGAAGTAGAACCCACCACGATAGATTGGCAGCCCACTCAAATAACCTGCTTCAACCATTACTGGAAAGAGAACACCCACGACGACTACATAGTTTTTGGCCAGCAGACCTTCTTGTGGATTAAGAGAGTCCTTCACTGGAAGAGTTCTCGTCACGTCATTTCAAGCTGAAATTCTGATATACAATTACCCACAGAATGTAGTAGTCTGATAATATATATATATATATATATATATATATATATATATATATATATATATATATATATATATATATATATATTATTGCATTTCCACCAGTATCTTATTATTTAGTGTTTCTTCTAATATGCCTCCCATGTTTATGATACCAGTTATACTTGTTCGACGGCCACAATTTCCAGTTTCACATTCATATTTATATTTTCCTAACTATTATAGCTACTGTAGTTTGTTTGTGATAAGTTTGAAGTTAGAGTTTGTTAATGTTTTCTTCCACCTTCAAGATTTTTTTGTAAGCACACATTTCTAGGTTAATAGCTTGAAGATTTCTATATCCTACTGTAAAAAATTTATCCTTCGTTTATACTCCTTTATGATTTCGTTTATAATACAGATGGACAAAAGTGGTCTCAACACTCCCCTTCGCCTTACCCTACAGTATTGAATATATCTGATAGCATATTTCCAGTTTTCATTTTGTTAGTTTTCTATGCGTGCTTCATATGATTTTTTGCTATTCTCTTCAACTATTTTCTTTAATACATTTTTTATATGGTATTTTTTTAATAATATAGAAAGCTTTGCGAAGGTCTATATAACATAGAAATGCTTTTTGTTTTTACTTAATGTTTGCTTTTACCAACCGTTTTAAACTAAATATATGATATTGTGCACTATATCTAGCGTGCGCATTATAAAGTGGCTCTTCAATAACTGATAGTAGTTTCTTCTCTAATACGTCTTTGTATACTTTTAATGCCGTACACAGTATGAAAATTTAAGCATATAATTGCATGCCCTTTTTATGTGTGGTTAGAATTATTGCAATACTCCATTTTTTAGGTATTCCTTTGAGTTTCCAAAGTAAATTGAATATCTAGTGTAACTCTTGTATTCTACTTATAAATTTAATCAATTCTAGTGTTGTTTCCCCGAGGTTGATTTTAGATTTCCGATACTTTTTCTACATCTATTTGAATTCCAGTAGACTTTGCTATTCTGATATTTGCTTGTTCTATAATTTAGTTGTCAAGTCATTCATAATTTATTGAGTATTGTACTACGGACTGGAAGTATTCTTTATCTATTGAATATTTCACTTTCTTCAACTATTACATGTCTTTGTTTAGTTTTAATTTGTCTTAATTGTACCTTTTTTTAGCTGTTGGAAGGTTTTAAGACTTATAAAACAATTTTGGTTGTTTATGTTACTATTTTCTAGCTCTCTCCTAAGTTGCTTCTTTGCTTAACAACACCATTTTTTGCTGTAGCTCTTATACTCTGTAGCTTTATAAGTTTTTTTTATTTTGATCTTTTAGATAATTTTTCCATAGCTTTTTCCTTTTTGAACTTGATCATTCCATCATGCCGTTTTTTTTGTTTTTTAATCCACATACTTTTACTGTCCTTTTATTTAGCACCGGTTTGATTCTTTTTCACTGCTCTTTGATGTTGTCCTACTCACTTCTGTACTTTTGGTCGGATAACTCTTTTATAACTTCGATATGCTCTATCCAAACATGTTCGATTTGTAGTCTATACGTATTGATCAAAAAGTACTCGAAATTTGTCAATAATAATAATATTTTATTACCTTCCAAGTAATCTCCATCACAAGCAATACACAAATCCCAACGCTTCTTCCAATCTTCAAAACACTTTTCATAGGCCAATTTTGGAATCGCCTTCAGCTTCTTCTGCAAATTCTCCTTTATCCCTCAATTGTCTCAAAGCGCTTTTCGCGAAGTGATAACTTGAATCGTTGAAACAGGAAAAGTCACACGGGACACGGGTCAAATAGTAGCGTACAAGATGAGATGCGTGAGCCAGTGCAATAACGTGGTGAAGAAACCCCGAGTTGTTTCTTCACAATGCGACGAACATTTCTCAAGCGCTTCAGTACGCTCACATAATACTCCTTATTTACTGCTTGGCCTGGCGGAAGGAATTTGGAGTAGATCACATCAGGACAATCAAAGAAAACGGTCAACAATACTTTAATTTTGGATTGACTTTGTGGTGGTTTTTTTGGGTTTTGGCTCGTCTGAGAATCGCCATTCCGATGATTGTTCGTTTCGATGTCATATACGAGGCGCATTCATAAAGTAAGGGCCGTTTGCATGTATATAAATAGTGGCGCTTCGAAGCACAGTTTTACCACTGCAGCGCCATCTACTGACTCATTGCGAAGCTACAGCGTCATTTGTTTTGATTCTGAAATTGTATTGTTGTCAGTGAATGCAAAGAACAATGGCCGCAAAAATCGTTGATCCCGCCAAGTGTGAAGTGCGTTCTGTGATTCGTTTCTTATGTGCAAAAGGATCGTCGGCTGCTGAAATTCATCGGGAGTTATGCCTGGTTTACGGACCTACAGTTATGAGTGAAGGAAAGGTTAGACAATGGTGCCGTTATTTTACAAATGGCCGAACAAATGTCCATGACGAAGAGCGGAGTGGCAGACCCAGTATCCAGACTGATGAAATCGTTTCACAAGTGGACCAACATGCGATCTGATCGTCGATTGACGATTAGTGGCCTGGCTGACAAATTTCCTCAACTTGGACGCACTACTGTTTACAATATTGTCACAGAAAACCTCGCATCAGCAAATTGTGCAAGGTGGGTACCAAAATGCTCACCGACCACCACAAGAGCAAAGAATGTCTAGTGGACGAAAGTTTTGGACGTTATCAACAAAATGGAGATGATTTGTTTTCTCACATTGTTACTGGGGACGAAGTGGGTATCCTACGCCAACCCAGAAACAAAACTGCAATCAATGCAGTGGACGACACTCATCCTCACCAAAACCGAAAAGTTTAAACAAACTCAGTACACCGAAGCGATCAAAACGCCGTTGTCAACTGGTTCAACTCTAGGCGGCAAGTTCTTGCAGAGTTAGAAGCGTGCAGCGTACGAAATGCTTAGAAGTGAACGGCGATTATGTAGAATAATGTAATTGTACCTAACTAAATATGACATAAAATTTGTTTCTTATGAGTACATTTTTTCTGTGACCAAACGCCTTCTATGAATGCGCCTCGTACATGGACTTATGTCTCGTCGCCGGTAATAACACTTTCGATAATATTTGGGCCCAAAAAGCATTTTTTAGCGACAGCACTTCGATGCTATTTTTAGAAAAATTCAGCACTCTTGGCACAAGCTGCGCGTCAGCTCATCTCATGCCCAAAACATCGTACATGACGCTCTGCACCGATCCGAACGAGACACCAAGATCAGTTGCTATCTCCTTGATGCTCACACGACGAACATCGAGCACAATTTCCTTAACTTTTTTGGCATTTTCGTCAGTCATAGAGGTAGATGGGGGACCGGAACGAGACAAATTATCAACTACAGTACGGTCTCCCAGTAAACTATTTGTATCACTAGTATGTTTGTGTTTTTGACAGTCCTCGTAAGCTACCTTTAACATTTTTAACGCTTCCACACATGATATTTTGTCACAAACACAAGTATGATATAGTGAAATTTGCAGAATGCGCCAAACAATGATTTGATTACAAAGCTATTACGCACAAACTATCTGACAGGTTGCGCTTAAAACTGACAGATGTACGAACCTAGAAAAAAATTAACAATTTAAGCACTTATATTAAAATAAACACTCAAATTATAAAATATAAAAAATTTCATCCTTTGATTGCTGAGATGAAAATGTGTTCATCACTGAAGCTGCATTTCCTCTCTGGATGGCGATACTAATTCTCTGTTTCAGATATATGGTAAATTTAAGCACTCCAGTCACTGTTCAAATTCTCAATCCTAATGCTTAAATAGAATCAGCGGCTTCCTTACACCAAGGACCCAGAGTTTCCACTGCAAAAGGGATAAAAATGTGCTATTATTTTCTATAAATGTCCTTGTGTGCACTGCTACTTCACAACCTCCCTTACAGTTTACATCGACTTGTATTGGCTAAAGGTAGTTTCCAATAGAAGTTCCAACGTGGCGACAAGCGATTTTTGCCGTTAGTCTTCTAAGTGTGCAACCTATTGCGATTGGACGGATTTCCCTATCTTTTTTTAGAAAGGGCACATAAGGTTGCATCGTATAGGAATTTCCATATTTTACTGCATACTTGACCTCTTAGCATAAAATTGATCAGATTGGTGAGGGAGAAAAGGATATCTGAACCGGCTGTTCCATTAGTTAGAGAAAGCATGTCTTTTAAATGTCGAGGTCGAAGACCGTGTAAGCGCCCTGAAGAGCCATTTGGAAAAGAAAAAACTAATTTTAAGATTTCCTTTTCAGTAGTGGTAAAATAATTAGAATATTAGAGAGGTGGATCAAGGAAACAGTTCTTGATGGAGCAGAATGTTTATCCTTCAATTCTTGGAGTTTTATTGTCCATAATAGCAAGTTGACCATCTCAGGATAATAATTTAATTGCTCCTCGAATGTTTCCTTCAGAGACTTTTAATTCCAAAGGCCTTTTGAAAATAGCTTTTTTGTCATAGATGTTCTTATTTTGGGCAGGATTCCCTTCAAAACTTCTAGAGAATTAATGTTTTTCTTTACAGAGTTGCACAAGGACAATTTAGATTTTATTGGGATTTGAAAGGCCCCGTATACAAAAGTTACGATATTCTCCCAAGAGTTGAAATCATTTTGTTCTAAGCATGCGTCAATTAAGAGTTTCAATTTTGTTGCTGCTTGATATCTGGCTCGTTTCAAAATTCTCTTTAAAGTGCGACAGTTTTTTTTTTGAAATTTGTAATTTTGTTAATGAAATTTTGAATTGAGTATCCTGGGGAGTAAGTGTGGATGGCTAAGATTTGTGATTTCTTTCCTTATTGCTCATACTAATTCCTCAACGACTTCTTGAATTAACAGTATGTCACTTTCTATAACTAAGCTGCCACTCCCTATACTTTTAATTTTAGTAGATTTTTCTTTTGCTATGTTTTTGTTTACTTCAAATTCTCCGCCATTTAGTTCTTCAACATTTCAAATCTAAATTTTTTATATCTTGTAGTTTAATTTGTTATCCTCAGTAACTGTATTTTTGTTTTTACTTGGATATTCGTTGTTTTTGGCTCCAGTTTTTTTATTGTTTAGTAGCCATATCATATTTTGTCTGATACCAAGTATGCACTTCATCTTGATGGAAATTTTTATAGCCGATTTTAATTTTTTACCCGTTACTAATTTATGGTTCATTTCATGTTAAATAGTGTTCTATATAGATGTTTGTACCCTTTAGTTTAGTTTTATTATTTATTATTGTTTGTTTATCCTCCTAATTACACATTTGTTAGATGTTTACTCTTTGTCCAGATTTGTTGTTAGTAAAAATAACTTTATTCATCTTTATATATGTAGACCTGTAGCTTATTTTAGTAAATTGTTTAGCTGCTTGTTCTTTTAAATGATTATTTATTTTTATACCGTTAATTACGATGTTACATCTTTTTTCTCTTTTCCATGTTTTCGAATTTATATTCAATGTTAGATATGCTTTCATTTAACTGTTTCGTTCTCAATGACTGACTTTTTCTTCTTTTCTGTTTTTTTTTTGTTATTTTTATTTCTTTCCTCGATAATCGCCTGTATTAATTCTTTAATTTCTTCGATTACTATTAATATTTATTATACTATTAAGTATTAATGATAAATATTAAAAATATTTGTCTTGATCATGGTTTATTTAGTTATTTAGCTGTTGATCTCGCTCGCTTGGGTCATATAATTGCCTCTGCCCGCTTTTATTAAATCTATTATTCGCCACTTTTTCGCATTTTGCTAATACAACTATCAGATTTGCACTAGGTATTCACAATGCATTTACTTTTTGTTAATAAAACAACGAATTCATTTAGTGTATCTCTACAAGCATCGCTCTAGTGAAATACGAAGTCAAGTGATGTTTACGCCACTACGTACGATATCTGACAATTGTAAAAAAACGTTAAGTAAAATGAGCAGTTTAATACCGTTATAAGAGGATTGAAAGTTAATTATACATTCATACAATATACTTAACAAGAAAATGTTTCGCACAAAACTTTGCTGGTACTGGCGGAAGTGTTTAGCTCGAACATCTGCGATTTTAGCTTACACTTGTCCTATGAGAAATACAGTATATTGCGTTGTCACTGACACATGGATAAGAATCTTGTACGTACTAGGTGTCACAGAATACCATGAATATAATTGGTCATATAACTGAATCTGTTGCTTCAACCACTAGTTGTATTTAAAAAAATATATCGATTTACATTTATATTATTATTATTGCCAAAACCAGGCTTAGGTTTGCTGAATTTTAAATTTTCTCTCTTTCGTTCTTTTATTTTTGTCTTTCAATTATAATTTTTATAAGCATCTAATAAATTAAATGTAATAAATTTTCAAATAGGCAAATTCTTGTGTGAGTGACTTCAATAAACATTTGTATAGAACCATTATAGGTAAACAAACCCCACCTGTGTTATACAAGATATAAAATTTATTGACAATATAACGCCGATTTGCGTACAGCTACCACATCGGAAAATGTTGATATGCGATAAGGTTTTAATGAACTGCAAAATAAGAGAAAGATAAAGAGGATATACGCATTTTTTAAAACATACACACATAACAAATTGGGTATAAAGAATTTTTTGCAATAAGATTACAAAAACACATAAAGCTCGAACATCAAATCAACACTTCGCCGAAGACAGCAATTCAAGAAACATTGGGTTGTCCGAAAATTTCGTGTCGATTATTAAACAAAATTCAAAAGCAAAATTTATGTCTGTCGATGTTTATGTATTTAATAATGTACTGACTATTTTATTCCCTATCTTTCATGCAACTTGAAGATTTTATCTTTCCAGAACTTCTCAGCCTTTTAGGTAAAAATCAAGGTGGTCTTTTACGGTTTCCAAAAAGTTAAGGTTTTAGCCGTTAAGAGAATTTTGCAACTACCTAAATAACTGAAAGTATAAAAGTGCAATATATGGTAAATATAGCGGGTGGACCAGCAGATCATAGCTAAACTCCAACCATTTTTGTCGGGTGATTAAAGAGACATGAGAACATAAAACACTATGCCCTTCCTATTAGCTAATTCGAGGCGTTTTTCCTGAATTGCTACCCTTAATTCAACTAGTTGTGTACAGTTGTGTATTTGAATTTATCGACTGGCCATTTGATAGGACTTTATAACACAGGATTCTTTAAAATCCCACCAGATACAAAGCATAACTTTTTCAGACAGAGACCAACTTTGGGAGTAGCTAATGGTTGTTTATTTTGCTTACTACAAGATCTATTTCGCTCAACATTGTTGTAAATGATACATTTTTTATTTCCTATTACTAATTGCTTTAAAAACGGCACATTTTCGTTGCACAACACGTTATAGATGGAAATACTATCAATTAAGTTTTCCTCGATCAAGTCGTGAGGAACCCAAACATTGTAGCAATTTACGTAATCAAGTTTCACTAAATACTCCTAGACGTTGGTTTTCGATCTTTTTAGAATCTCTAATAAATCTCGTGTTGTGTATTGTTCTCAGTCAGATTTATTCCTAAATGGCGGAGAGCTTATTCTAATGTTGTTGGTTTTAAGATCAAAATCACCAGCTTTAACTTAGCAAACCACTTCGTTTAGCCAAAGAACTTTCGCCGTAAACAGTACATATCTTATCTGTTGCTTGCATGGTATTTTTGCCTTTCTTGTAATAGAAAAGTCATTAAGGGTCTAAAATGCAATTTGGTTTTTTGCTACCTTTAAAATAGTCTAACAATGACATGCATCAATTTATTGCAAGGAATTTTTCCTCTAAAGATGCCTTGAAATGTCGCTTTTGAGTATATGTATACAAATCGTGCGTTTTTAAAATAACTGTAGCGTATTCAGACATTTTCCAATGCCATTTAGTGAAAATCGTCACACTTTTCGAATAATCCCATATAATCAAAAATAGTTTTAAAAAAATTTCTCTAGAAAACAATGCGTCTGTTTAATACAATTTACTAAATCAAGCAATTTTTATTATTAAAATAAACATGCCTTTAAATAAAATATACTTTTATTGCTGTTAGCGTTATTATTATTATGTTTAATTACTTTTATTTATACTGTGAAAACGATTTGGAGTCAGTCTTATCGGCATAATAGTCACCACAGGCACAGCTCTCATTGCTCTTCTTTAGTAATATAAGTACAGCAATCTGAAATCGTTACCTTTAGCTTTAAAAAGTTTCGAGAACCTATAATACTGGTACTTCTAATCCTAAACATATCCCATATATGAAAAACTCAAACCACAGTAGTATATGCGCGACGACCAGCAGCTTAATGCCACACCCGTTCTTGTTGATTGTGGTAATACCTAGCTGGATGAGATTTTGGTGAACGCAGGACGAGAGAGTAGATCTAGCACAGCAAGAGAACGGAACAGCGTCGTTTCTGACCATAGCCAAATCGGGATACGAGTCTGTGTCTTGCTTTAGCAGTTCGTGGATTGAATGTTTTCTAAACGTAAAACGTTAGCTTTACTTAACTCCATTATCAAAATAGTATACTTGCTTTCTTTGCTTCATTCCACCGACAAGATCGTATCCAATCCAGTCAACTTCGTACCAGTCTTCATAGTCCCTGCCCCCACAACATTGCAAAACGAACTGAATGTTATCGACAAGTGCTTTAGAAGACTGCTTTGTATGGTAGCTCAACATTAATTTTCTGAAATCTTTGCAGAGGCTTGTCGTGATAATTAAAGCTACTATAGTGAGAATTAAAGATATCAGGTGGAGTGCTCCAGAGACGCAAATTGCCAAACGCTGGTAGCATAACGTGTAGCCATAGATGCGATCCATATTTGGAGAACTGCGTCGTTAAAATGATTTAGGGGATTTTAAAATGTTACCTGACAGTACTCACATTTGGGCGGTTTTAAGGCGAAGCGCTGTAGGTAAAGCGACAAAACCTGCCATAAGGCCTGCTCCTGTAGACAAATGACAGCCGGTTAAGAGTAGAACTTCAGGGATGCTAAGTGCGAGGATTCCTGTTATTATAAGTTGAATGGCACACGCGAGTGACAGAAACGTGCAGAGGGCTCCGATCCATTCAATGTTGGCTAAAATCATTAATCAGATTAGGGAATTTAGAAAGAAACTGATTGAAAGACTCTAAGAATATTTTCATTTTAGCGTTGACTGTCAAGATGACAGACAGTCTACTGTCAGTTTTTTATTAGTTTTTATTTTATATTTTGCTAATGGTATGTTTAACAATAAGAAAAACATGTAATTGGAGTAAAAGGAATTTTATCCATAGAGATGTTTGGAGGGAACATTCCCAGAGTACTGGCAGCATTATCGCGTTGAATTTCTAAACTAATACGTCGAACTAAATAAAAACGAGAACGAGAATTACCAGAAATAAATTTGAGACGAATGCTAATGTTACTGGCAAAGAAATAGATTTATCACACTAGGGTCCAAAAGTTTTTACTGTAAAAGGAATAAAAAGGTAACGTTGGTCAAGGAGCCCCTTATACTTTAGGGACTTCTTAGATGCAGCCAATTTAAAAATCGCGCTTGGTTTCTTAGAAGCTAAATCAAGATAAGAGGGGGTTATTGTATTAAAGCAAGTGAAGACCCAAATAAGAACTTTTCTCTTAATTCATAACACAAAAATTATTTTACCAGGACGTTTTCCATCATCTAGACTAAAACTAAAGGTGTGTCGATAGGTACTTCGTTTATTTTACGATAGTGCATTTTCTTGCAATGTAGACCATGATATCCATTGATTTTCACAATTATACCACAAACTTTAAGAACCAGGCGAAGTCTGTAAGAAATTGTCATCCAGAAAGGTATCTAATGCTAAAGAAGAGAGGACGGTTAGCCGAACAGACTTTTGATGCTTGAGAGCCTCAAATCATGTCTAAATATGTATTTAAATTAAAAAAAGATTCTTACATCCTTAAAAGGTTTATGTTATCCCACTATTTTTAGACATTAGGATAATCCGGAAACAATTTCTCATTTTTATTTTTTTAAACATCAGTAGTTTCTCACTCAAGTTTTGAGAAAGGATTCGGTCGCTGGCCTCGTAGATGAGTGGATGTGTCTGTGACGCGCGTGTTATCTATGCATGCACTCGAATGCCAGTGACCCGCATTAATCAGTGAGTTTATTTTATTTATTTTAAATATGTTTCCGTTTCAACCACAAATGCCTATTGCTCAACAACAAATTCCAATTTCTCAACATCATTTATTATATCAAAACCAACCATTAACGCCCTACACTAATCCTCCTACGCAACAATTATTATCAAGCCAAACATATGTTCCATATGTATCTTATCCTACTAATATTCCACAACCCATGCACTGTCCGCCACAAAATCCTAATAATCAGCATTCAGCACCTGAAATGACCGCAACAAACGATGACCAACCCCAAACGAGCTCTCATGAGTGGCAAGTAATGAAAAGAGAAAAGATGCTCACGCTCCCTGATAATAACCTCGAATTACAAAGCCAAATCATCGATAACAACAGATTTAATTTATTAAATGACATACACGAAGATAACGTAATGGAAACAACTAGAGACGAACCACAAGCTGCAGTTAAGAAACCCCTCCAGTATATATACACGGAGTAGAAAATTATAACGCAATGATTACAAATCTGACAAAAGTATTAGAAACTGAACAATACAACTCAAAACACTAGCAAACAACGTCGTCAAGATAAATACTAATAACCCTGAAACATATCGAAAACTTGTGAGACATCTTGATGACGAGAAAATTATTTTCATACTTATCAGATTCAAGAAGAAAGGGCATTTAGAGTTGTAATCAGAAACCTTCACCCAACAGTCGATACCGCGTTGATAAAAGAAGAATTGAAAGAGAAAGGACATACTGTACGCAATTTAATGAATATAAGACACAGGGTAGACAAAACACCACTTCCTTTATTCTTTGTTGACCTCGAGCCTGCCAGTAACAACAAAGAGATATACGAACTTAGATCTCTATTAAATATGATAATTACAGTTGAGCCACCAAGGAAAACCAATATCATCCAGTGTACTCGTTGTCAAGCATACGGACACAGCAAAACTTACTGAGAAAACCATTCGCGTGCGTAAAGTGTGGTGGTAACCACAATACCCTGACGTGTACAAAGCCAAAAGACACTCCTGCTACATGTGCATTGTGCAATGGAGCCCACCCAGCAAACTATAAAGGATGCTCTATCTACCAACAACTTCAGTTAAAAGAGGAAACAACACCGCCAACCCTAGGATGCAAGCACCACAAGCTCTAAAGGCGGCCACAATTCAACCAAACACATATAGGGCAAACAGGTTTCCAACTAGCTATGCCGCAGCCGTGGCTGGACAACAAAATTTCATAACAACGTCAGACTCATACAACACTCAAAATCAAAACAGCAATGACATCTCCCTGTCTTAGTTCCTTTCCAAATTTGAAACCATGTTTAGCCAGTTAATGCAACAAAAGACTATGATGCTCAACCTACTCACTAGCCTGATAACCAAAATCTCCCAATAATGGATACCCTAAGAATAGCCGTATGGAACGCAAACGGACTTCTACAACGCCGTTTAGAAGTAGAAGCGTTTCTAAACACCCAAAAAATCGACTTTCTCTTGGTATCTGAAGCACACTTTACTAATTACAACTACCTCAATATCCACAACTACAGAACTTATTACACCTGTCATCCCGACAACACAGCTCACGCTGGAACGGCAATTATAATCAGCAGCAAATTATCACACTACGAAATGGAGAAATTTGAAACATATCATATACAAGCCACAATGTCAAAATTAAAGACCATGTTGGAGACGTAACAGTATCATCAGTATATTGTCCTCCGCGGCATTCAATAACGCAGAACCAGTTCGAAGACTTCTTCAGGACGCTAGGAGACCGGTTCATAGCAGGTGGTGATTTTAACTCTAAACACCCCTTATGGGGTTCCAGATTAATTAACCCAAAGGGAAGGCAACTATATAAAACCACCTTAAATAATCATTATAATGCAGTAGCCACAGGTAAACCCACATATTGGCCAACCGATCTGAATAAACTGCCGGATGCATTAGATTTCCTTATTACAAAAAATTTCTCGCTCAACTACATCGATGTTGCTGACTGCTACGATCTAAACTCGGATCACTCTGCTATAATATGCACGTTGAGTAGCTGCATAATCAACAAGCCTGCAAGGCCCAGCCTACACAACAGTCTTACGGATTGGGACATTTTTCGACAATATATTGATGAACATCTATCGATTCCAGCAGTACTTAACACTTCAAATGAAATTGAAACGGCAATAGAACGACTAACACAAACCTTACAATATGCTTCTTGGACAGCTACGCCCATAAAACTACAACATAAATGTAACAAAAACACTAACAACTACTCCTTAGAAATTAGACAAAAGATCAGCGACAAACGAAAAGCAAGACGGATCTGGCAACAAACAAGACACCCAAGAGACAAAAATAAACTAAACACTCTCACCACACAACTAAAAAGATTAATCAAGGAACAGAAAACGAAACGTTCAATGATTACGTGCGAAACTTATCCCCAGTCAACACCATGACTACTCCTTATGGCGCGCAACTAGGAATTTGAAAAGCCTATTATCCCTATCCCTCCTATTCGTAAAATGATGGCTCTTGGGCCCGATGTGACAAAGATAAAGCGGTGGTATTCGGCGAACACTTAGCTGCAACCTTTCAACCGCACGAATCAGACAGAACTCCACAAGATGATTACGAAATTCTCGAATTCCTCAAATCACTGCTCCAACTCCATTTACCCATTCGACACTGTACACCCAACGAAGTCCAAACAGAAGTTAAATGTTTAAAACTGGCAAAGCACCGGGATATGACCTAATTACGTCCGAATTACTCCGTCAACTGCCAAAAAGGGATAGCAGCTATAACACGTATATATAATGCCATCTTAAGAACTCAGTACTTCCCAATCCAATGGAAATTTGCCGAAGTAATTGTCATTCAAAAGCCAGGAAAACCAGCTCAATTACCAGCTTCTTATAGACCGATTCCGCTGTTACCACTCCCCTCTAAGCTCTTTGAGCGAATTCTACTAAGAAGACTTGAACCCATTATAGAAGAACTGCATTTAGTTCCGGAACATCAATTCGGTTTCCGCAGAAAATACTCAACATTGGAACAAGTCCATAGGATAGTGGATAAGGTAGAAAAAGACTTCGAGGAAAAACGGTTATGCCTAGCAGCATTCTTAGACGTGGGCCAAGCTTTTGATCGAGTTTGGCACCCTGGCCTCCTATATAAGATCAAGCAAACCCTACCGCAACAGTACTATCTGCTCTTCAAGTCGTATCTAGAAAACAGATACTTTCGGGTCAAAATCAATGACAGCCACTCGCCAATCTACTCAGTCGAGGCAGGTGTACCACAAGGTAGCGTACTGGGACCGACATTATACCAGTTGTTTACGGCAGACCTTCCTGTTACCGACAATGTTTTAATTGCTACGTTTGCGAACGACACGGCTGTATTATCTTCACACAGAGATCCACTTCAGGCATCAATATACCTGCAAAATGCGCTGGAAGCTTTAGAAAACTGGATAAAGACCTGGCGCATCAAAATCAATGAAAACAATTCGGCTTCAGTGGTCTTCACCCTCCGCAAGGTTGTTCCACCTCCTATAATCTTCAACGGCACTAACATACCACACAAAGAAGATATCAAATATCTCGGTATCCATCTCGATAGCAAACTAAACTGGAAAAAACATATACAGACTAAGCGAAAAGAATTAGATATCCGCGTGAAGAAGATGTTCTGGCTCCTCGGACGAAAATCCCAGCTCAGTTTAACAAACAAGGTGTTGTTATATAAAACCACGTTAGTACCGATTTGGACGTATGGGATCCAGTTTTGGGATCTGCTAAGTCATCGAACATCGAGATATTACAGTGATTTCAAAGCAAAACACTTCGCGCAATAGCAAACGCCGAATGGTATGTGAACAACCGCACATTACATAACGATCTAAAGATCCCATGGATTAAAGATGTCATCAAAGCTTGCTGCATCAGATACAACGATCGTATTAGTGATCACCCTAGTGTTCTAGTGACAGACTTATTAAATAATGCAAACGCAGTTAGACGCCTGAAACGGACAAAGTTTAGTGACCTAACAAATTAGTAATAAGACTTGTATACCTTGTAATTATAGGAGGTCACTCTTGGTGTTCCTCCCCACATGCCATGTACATTAACTCATTTGCTTGTTAGTCTAGTTAGACTAGTTGTAAATATGCAGTAAATAAAAAAAAAGTTTTGAGAAAAAGGAAAACAAATTGAAAAAGTTGTGGGTACTATTTAAGGGGTAACACCACTGTAACAGCCTAAAAAAACGCTTTTTTGACGATTTTTTTTTGATCGAAGGAAAGGTAGTAAGAAAAAATGTTTGAAAGGTGTTATTGGTCAGATATTGAAGTACAAAAGTTTTTTTTCATCCATAAATATTGCAAAATGGCACCGCTAAAGTTATTCTCCACAGACACATTGTCATCGAGGCGTTCCGCGGCACGCAGCAGAACTGGTGTAAGTGATGATGTCAAAAAATGTCAAAAAAATTCTCTTAATCTACGTGAGTATAGCTAGTGAAACACGTACGGCATTTTAAAAATATAGATTTTTGTATAATTGGGATGTTTTTGAAGAAAAGGGCAGTTATTTGTTTATAAAAATTGTTTAAATTAACTTATCGAAAAAACCGTAGTTGTTATAAAGATGTGGTTAAAATTTAAAATGAAATTATTAAAAATTGACCGAGTTATGGTGCGTGCCGTTTTGAAAAATGGCATTTCGAAAAAAACGCTTTTAAAGTTTTGAAACGAGTTTTACATAAATTTCGTTTCGGCTTTTTGGACCAAATTTGGATATAGTTGTTTTGTACCTTTTTTACCCTCGTACACTTTTTTGCCTTCCATTTTTAATTGTAAGAACTTTCACTTTCAAAAAAAAGTTTTATACAAAAACTATTAGTAGCTATTACGTTTGAGAAAAAGCGCGATAATTCAAAGAAAAAATTTCTTTACATATAAAACTTCTTGCTACGTATTCTAGAAGGTTTGCAGTGTCTTTTAAGCAAAAAAAAATTGATTTTTTGAAAATTCTACAGTGGTGTTACCCGTTATAAGGCCAAAAAAGAGAGATTGAAATGTCTCAGGATTTTCGAATTCCTAGGAAGCTTGTCTTTCGTTGAGGGAAATATTGAGAATAGATTCAAATACAGCCTTAAAAAGATCATCAATATATTCTAGGTAGTTCAGAATCTTACTTAGTGGAGATAAATATATTTAGGAATAAAAATACATTGCTAAAGAAAATAAAAAGCAAACTGATCGATGGTAGTCTCAAAATAAGCATTTTGATCTCAGTCTTTTTATCAAAAGTGAATTTCATTCCATTGTCGTTAACCGGAACTCCAAGAAGAGAAACCTGCCCTATAAATTGGGCCCCAAAAAAATTTGCAAAACTGGAAAAAACTAATTTTTGAAATAACTCAAAAACAATATCTCGCATTTGTTGGGGTTAGTTTGTAATCCGAGCTATGAAAATAAGTCACATAGGTTTTTAAAGTCTTGCAAGACTACATCACGATTTCCTGCCAAAGTTTCATCATCCAAATAGGATACATTCAGTTCAGAATCTAAGGGCTTAATTGTTGGTTGAATCAAAAGACTAAATAGTAAAAGGCTAGATGAATTACCTTGTTCAGATCCAGAAGAAAAATTAATAGTTTTGTTCCCAAAAATAAGAAATATTTAAATTGGTAGGATTGAATAAAGAAAGGATAGAGCTAGGAAATTTTTTCACAGACAGCTAATAACATATCTTTTTTCAATGTGTTAAAGGCGTTTTTGACATCAACTTTCAAAATAATTTTATTGGACCCGGAATAATTCTAGAATAAACATCAGCCTCACATTCTTCACGAGATGCGAATACCCACTGGTGGGGTAGAAAATAATCTCCCATGATAACATAAACAGACTCGCAGACTAGTTTAGAAGTGAGTCTCCTGTAAAAGCTGCCAACAGAAATTGGGCGTATACCACAATCTTTCTTTGAGATAGCTGAAATACAGAATTAGAAGAACTTTTTAGAAAACTAAATTGGCCAACATCAAATTGCATAATCTAGTTAAAGATGACATCAATTTTGAAGAGTGATTACCAGACAAAGAGCACAATATATTATATATTGTGGCCGAATCCCATCCACACCTACTGCTGATTTTTTTTAAAAAAGTTATGGCCAAGAAGACATATTTATCATGAATAACATGAGGTACTATGTCCGGCGATAAGGTGGGCAGTCTGAAGTATTTTTATTTTATAAAAGATATTTTTCAACCAGGTTAAAGTAAGTGGCATCACCTTCACTTGCTAAAAAATCCGAATAAGAGAAAAGGCGAATAGCTCCGAAAATGTCACCTTCAGAAATCTTGCTTTCAACTTTTCTAGATAAGCTTGTAGAATAGCTGCTAGATTAAACTATAGAAATAGATTTTGATTTAATATTTTTCTTCATGTTGTACGACAAGGATTTACTCTTTTTAATTGGCACTGAAAGCAATGGAAGAAGAAAGTAAACAAGGAGATTCATGAAGAGACATCATTCCGTTCTATACATGAGTAGATGCTATCAGACATGAGTATGTGCCGATAATTTGGGCCTTTGGGAATTATTCTTAAAATTCTAATGCCTTTTGAGATTAAATCCTCAAGGGTGGACATTTCATAGGAATCGGATATAATAGCTTAGGACGATAAAAGTTATTCTTTGTGCTTTCTGGAGTAATGTATTTCTAATTCACACTTTCAGAAGGTTTTGCTACGATACTGACATTGGACTAGGTTTACGGAAGAGTCATTAGGCTGAAATGCAGCAACTTGTTCACCATCATGACATGTTCATGGGGTAAAAGATTTTTTCAAAGCGATGATGTCTTCATTAGACTAGGAAGCGCATTCTAAGTGGAACCAGCAACAGCCTTTTTTGCAATATCTAAAATGGATAGTAGAACTGGCGTTAATATGGCGACAAGAACTAAAAATATCGTCCATCAGGGGTAGTAAACTTTCGGAAGGTTTAATAAAAGCACTATAGTCCACTTAAGAAGTAAATTGGATAGTTCCAAATTTAGGATGTCTAACTGGATTTGTTAATTGTATCGAATATGCAAAATTAAGTAAAACAGAGAACTTCTATTGCCAAGCTTCAGATTGACATCACTGTCAATTGATTTAAAATTATAATGTTTCCTTTTTAAAAGTCATAAATTATCTCAATTAAACTATTGTAAATGTTTATAAATGTAGAAAAAAAACCTAAAGGCTTTAATTAAATATTTTATTGTAAAAAACTTAACAAACGTATTTTAAGAGACAATATAATTTGTTTTACTTTTACTATTTCGATAATTTTGGGTAGATATTTTAAAATTGTAGTAAATATTGTAGTCACCTAAGCAAAAAATACAATAAGTGCATATAACATTTTTGTTTATATTTGAATGAACTATAAAGCCCAGACTTTTACATAATCAACTACAAGAGCGCTGTTGTCACTCCAAGTTTTGCTCCAAACGTCTTGATTGCGATAAAAATTTAACTGGGCTTTCGGGTCGCTGTTATCCCAGGGCTTTTCCCCACTTTTTGTATCAGTGAAGCAGTGACCTCCTACCCCAACTCCCAAAACCAAGTACATCTGTGGTAGTGGAAAACATAACGCATTTAAGTTGCATGTATTAAATATGACTTACTTCTTTATCAAAGGGTGCCAACTCGCTTCCTTTTTTCCACCTCTGAGCTACATTAGGATCCAACTCCAATTCCACTTCGTTAGCAGCAAAGCCACCACTAGGGGGATAAATGTTTCCATAGACTTGATTGTCAACCAACACGGTGATGCTATCCATTTTCCACTCTAACCTAAATACATGAAAATCGTTGTTCCAGTTTTTTTCCGAAAAGATGGCCCTTAGTCCATAGTGTCTTGCTGCAAGAGATTGTCCCAGAACACACCCTCCGCTCAATTTATTGCTCATATCACTATTTCCGGGAAGAAAAGCTATTCTAAGTAGCCCCGAATCGTAATGATGCCCGTAGTCATCACTTCGGGACTTTAAGTATAATTCTAAAAACCTTATAGGTTAGTAAATTGCCAAATATATTATTGAACGTCGGCACCTGGATAAATCCAGTCTCCCTTCGGAAGTTTGGCCCTTATTTCTACAGCACCATATACAAAGGAAAAGCGATATTTGGTAGAAATTTGAGCTGATAGAACTGGAGGTAAAACTAGCCAACCCCTGGGCTTCATTACACATTCGAATGAACCTACAATTCCTGTGCAGCTAAATTTTTCAAAAATTATAAAATAATAAGAAATCAAATTAATAAGAAAATTTACTTTTCTCCTAAATCCAATCCTTCCGACCGTGTCACGAACCCATCTCCATATTTATCCTCAAGCAAACTTGGTTTAATATGCAACAAGTTATCTTCCAGGAACAAATTTTCTTTATCGTTATCGTAAGCAACAAATTCAAAATCCTGCATATAAATAATTTAATTTTTATTTGATAGAAAATGCATTT